>VZTD01001810.1:34658-48831 GCA_013397725.1 Rhagologus leucostigma
ATTTTCTAACTTAAAAAAAAAAAAAAAAAAAAAAAAAAAGAAAAAAAAAAAAAAAAAAGAAAAGGAGAAAGGGAAAAAAAACCAACAAAAACCGAACCCAACCAAACAAAAGCTGTACTTGTAACATTTGAAAGGAATAAACTGTGACCCCTTTATGGGAGAGCTCGAGTCCTTCTTGTCCTGAATGCCAGGGAAGGGCCGGGGAAGATGGCAGTCGCTTATTTAGCCCGACAGCTGCTGCGTTTAATCACTGCTCGCCGCTAATTGACTCGCAGCAGATGCAGAGCCCCGGCCACAAAGGACTTTCCCACCCCAGCCCCGTCCCCACCTCGGGATCGCTGCTCAGCTGCCTGCTGGGGACCTGTTTTCCTGCCCATCCCGCTGGTTTTTTTTCCCGCTGGGGGTTGGAAAAACCCCCCCAAAACCGCCGGGGTTTTCCTCAAGGATGAGGCGAAATTCCCGATTTGAAGCTTGGTTTAATTGAAATCTTTGGGGTTTTGTTTGGTTTTTTTTTTAAAGAGCAGGATTAGCTCCTCCGGGCTGAAAAGATCCCGGAGCACAAAAGGGGCGAGGGCTGGGAGCAAAGATTCCCTGAACAAAGGGAAAAGGAGGCGACAATGGTGCCTCTGTCCCCGCTCCTGTCACCTGCGCCGGGATCGGGGAGGTTTTTCCCGAGCCACGAGGAAGGAGCAGAGTTCTGGGAGCTGCTCCTCCATTTCACGGCCTGCTCCCAATTCCCACCTCAGCTCCCAGCCCAGCACCTGCTCCCGCTGTTTCAGCTGGAGAAGAGCAATAATAATAATAATAATAATAATAATAATAAAAAGAAATAAAACCCCAAAGCATTGTTTGCCCAACAGGCGCCACCCTGGCAAGGGCAAGGAGCATCCGGGCTCTTCCCGAGCCTCGAGGTAGGTGGGAATGCCCCCCAAAATTCCTGGTTTTACGCGAGGAAGCTAAGAGGAGGGATCAGCTTCCCAAAGGGATTCATTTCTTTGAGCGGCGGGGTGAAATAAATGGGGTTTTTTTTTTTACCCCAGTGGGAAGGAAATCTGGGATTTGGGAGCCGGCTCATCCCGGAGCATCCGGCGGAGATGCAGCGTGGCAGCCATTTTAGGAATGCTTGGAAAAGGGAAGGGCTGCGGATGCAG
Source organism: Rhagologus leucostigma (assembly GCA_013397725.1). Taxonomy (NCBI): domain Eukaryota; kingdom Metazoa; phylum Chordata; class Aves; order Passeriformes; genus Rhagologus; species Rhagologus leucostigma. Next base: position 35,810 of record VZTD01001810.1, read on the forward strand.
GCGGGCTCGGGAAGGGGGAATTCAATGGTGATTCCATTCAAACTCGAGGGGTTTTGTTCCGAGAGGGGAGGATTTAATGATGGAAAAGAGGACGGAGCTTCCCGGGGCTGCTCCAGCACCCAAAGTCCGCTGTGCCCACGCAAAGCCGGTTTTTTTTGGGACTCCAGAATCAGCGGGTTTGGGGTTTTGTGGCCGTTTCGGGTGTGATCCGTGCCCAGCTGCACAACGCACCTGCTCCTCGTTAAATTAAAGAGTTTTCCAGCCTCTTGGATTCTGCATCAAAGCGCTTCCATTCGGCCGGAAGGTGAATGAAGCCCATCCCTTCCCATCACTTTATTATCCCCAAACTGCTCCACTCCAACCACGGACCCAGACAGGATTAGGGATGAGAGCCCAGCTGGGATTTGGGAATAAAAACCACCCCAAGGTGAAGCTGTGAGCAAAAAAAAAAACCCCAAAAAACCCCAAAACCCGTCAGGTTTTGAGTTCCCTTTTCCGGACAGAGGGAGAATTTCAAGGCTGTTTTGTGAAAACATCGGGGGGAAAAGGCAAAAAAATAAAAACCAAATCATTTATGAAGGAAATAACCACTTACAAAAGAGATGCAAGCAGTTTTTCGTGTGTGGGATAAATAAATAAATAAAATGTTTTCATGGATGGAATTAAACCAACAATGGAAGGGGGAAAAAGGGAAATTAATGCCTTGTTTTTCTTCCCAAATCCTAATTCCACCTCTAATTTTTTTTGTTGGGATCTTCCCTTTAAATCCAGAAACAGCTCTGAAAACGAATTAAACCTCTCATCGGAGCAAAAAGCAAATCCAGGCTCACACCAACAGTAGAAATGGACCGGTTTTATTACAAAGGTTCTCAAAATTCAAAATAAACGCATCTTTAAAAAACCACAATAGATATTTCCCCTCCCCTCCCACCCTCCCCAGACACAAAGTTACACTGATCTCTCTCTTGGTTCACCTACAAACACTGAAGAGCAGGAGAGTGAAAACCTCACTCGGACTCCAAAGAGACTAAAAAAAACTCCACGGTGGAAGAGGGAGTGGAGAAAAAAAAAAGGGGGGGAGAGGAGGGGGGAAAAAGGAGTTAAAAAAATAAACCCTTTGAAGAAAAACAACCTGGGTGAAGTTTTTTAGCAGCATTATTGGAGTTGAAACCCTCAGCAGCGCTCCCGTGGGAGGGTTGCAGAGCCTCTGGAATTCCAGAGGGATCCCCCTGAGAAAGGAGAGCAGCGAGTTGGAACTGCCTGGAAATTAAAAAAAAAAAAAAAAAAACCGAATTTTTCCTCAAAGTTTTTCTTCCCTCCCCACCTCCAAAAAAAAAAAAAAGGAGAGGCAAAAGAAAGGGCAGAGCTGGTCACAAAAGAGCTCTGGGGGTGAGAGAATGAGTGGGAGGAGGGAGAGGAGCTGTAAAAACGCTCAGAGCCCCATCTGCTGTTCCCCGAGGAAGGCAACAGCCGGCGGATAAAAAGGTTGGGATTTGCTGGCCTTGGGAGGGAAATTCAATTGGAAAAGGTTTGGAACTTCACTTCGAAAGAAGGAAGAATTGGGTTTTTTAAGGATACACGTCGAGAAAAGCTGTCAGCCAGGCTCTGGGCTGGCTTTGAGGGGATTTCTGTGGTGATTTCAGCAGAAAAGCGAAGCCAGAGGGGCAGGAATTCCCTCCTTACCCAGAGAGGGGTAAAAAACCAGGTAAAAAAACCCCATCCCTTCCCTCCTTCCAGGTGTATAAAATGCTGCCACACTCCCCGGATCCAGGAGACCTCGGAAAACCGAGCCACCCCTTCAGGGTTGATTTTCATTTTGCGTTTTCCACATCCGGGCTCTGGGGCTGATTCATTAAAAAAAAAAAACACCCAAAAAAAGCACTTTTCAGGTTGATTTTCAGCTGCTTCATCTCTTTCCCCAAGTTCGCTGCAGGGAGGAGCCAACTCTGTTCAAGAACTGCACAATTTTGACCCTGAGAAGTGGCACCAGCTCGCAGGTTTCGGGGTTGTTGGTTTTTTTTTTGCCACGGTGGAATCCAACTGAAGACCACAAAGGTCTCTCACAGGCTTTAATCTGGGAATTCTCCCATAAACACCAAAAAATAGAGGAGAGCCACGAATTGACGGCCATCTTTTCCACCTAACCTGAAATGCAGACGCTACTTCTACTTAAATTCTTCTTTTCCGAGGTTATTTCAGAGGAGAGAGCAAAGGAAGGAAGTGATTTTTTGTTTGTTTGTTTGTTTTTAAGAGACACACCAAGGAGGGCAGTGGAAGGCAAGAGTGAAACTCCCCGGTCACCAAAGCTGGGCTGCTCGGCAGAATCCTCCCCTGCCTGCTCCCAAAGTGGAGTGCAGCAAGGAATAATTTACAGTTCTCGAGTCATTTATACAATTATATAGAAATATATACAGAAAACTTATATAAAATAGAAATCCTGTGGGGAGGAGGAGGCAACCCGGGAGCTAAACCTACGGCAACGCCGCCGCCCGGCCAAGCTGCAGCCACTCAGGTGGATTTTGTCTCTTCCTTCACCCTGGGGAAGCAAAAAAAGGGAAGGATTTGGTTTAAATCAGCAGTTTGGGCTTGGATCTAACAACAAGCATTAAAAATGTTGCTCATCTGGTTCATTTTCAGCTAAAATTTAATATATTGCTGAAGGAAAGAGAGGTGGTTTTAGTTGTCAGCCCCCTCAACAACTGCAAGCTTCTTCCCGCGAAGAACCCGTGACAAAGCCACCCAAAGTGCCACCCAAAGTGCCACCCAAATTGTCACATCAACCTCTCAACCCTCCCCAAACCCCCCTGGGAATGGGAAGTGAGCCAGGCTCACCCTTTGGGCTCTGCTGCTGCCGCTGCTGCCGCTGCTTTTTCCTCTTTTGCTTTTTCCTCTTCTTTCTCCTCTGGAAAACGAAATAAAACAAAAAGACACAGAGGAGTGCAGGAGGGAAGGAGGAGCCAGGCAGAATTCCAGGAGGTGCCAGCTTTCCTGCTCACCTTTCTTCTCCTCTTCCTCCTTCTCCTCCTCTGCTTTCACGCGTTTGGCCTTCTTGAAGTTGGCGACGTTTTTGCGCCCTCCTTCCCCCTCGTCCTCGGAGTCGGAGAATTCCTCGTCACAGGATATCCTCTTGTTGGAATTTCGGACTGAGGGGGGAGAGGGCAGAGGTCGGCTGAGCAGATTTTCCAATCAGGAGGCTCCCAGCATTAATTCTCTGAGCGGAGCCCACATAAATCAGGATCAGGCCAAGATAAAAACGCTTTATCTTGCGACCCGCTGCGTCTTTGAACTCATCCCTTCCCAACTGCTCCTGCCCCGAGATCCAAGATCACACGGACAGCTTGGGTTAGGCACAGTGGGATGTCTAGACCTGACAGCACGAGCAGGTTTAGAACCAGCAAAATCTGTCTGCCAAGGGCCAAGCTGGATACAAAGCTCCATTTTCCACTGCTGGGATCACACCCAGAAGGATTCTGCCAAGGATTCTGTCCCAGCACCCAGCAGCTGTTGGGATTCTCCCATTAAAATCCAAGTTTTAATGGAAATCCCCCAGCAGAAGAGATCCCGCAGCGCTCAGCAGTGCTTTGTCCTACAAAAATCCATCAGGGAGGTGGGAATGGATTCAAAGTGAGACTCCAGGATGGGGGGATAAATCCCGGAGTCAGAATCGGATCTAAACCCTACATCCTGCTCTCCTCACGAGCAGCTCGTGGATCCTGCTCAGATTTGGGCACAATTCCCAGCAGAACTCCCGGCACCTACCGGAAATGCGTTTCTCGGGATCATCCTCTTCCTCATCCCCACTGTCTTCCTGGACAGCATCCTCGGGAATTGGCTGCATCTGGACCCCGGGAGCGTGAGGGAGCATGCGCAGGTTCTCGAAGAGCCGCTGCCTAGAGCCAGCCAGGGAAGGACACTTTGTCACAAGAGGCCACCCACCCAGGGCCACCAGCCCCCGTGGAAGGGTCATTCCCCAAGACTCACTTGATTTTCTCCAGGTATTCGTTGGTGTTCTGGTTGGTCATGTTGGAGGGGCTGATGTGGAGCTTGAAGTCTGGCCCAAAGTACTCAAAGTAGTCGTTGTATGGAAGTTCTGGGGGGAAATTAAAAGGAACGAACAGCTAATTATCACCGGGATGACACGGGAGCAAGCTGCAGCACTGAGGGCATCCAAAAGGGATAATCCAGAGGTAACAAAACCCCAGCAGCACCGTTTCCCTGAGCTGTCACTGTCCCTGAGCCCTGTTTCAGGGCTCCAGGGGGGGAATTACCATTGGGAATCTCAGTGTCCAAAGCCACAGCAGTCTCATAGGTCCAGCACCGGGCCACGTTGCGGATCGTGTACCCCCCTCCTCCCAGCATCAGCATGGGCAGGTTAAAGCTCTTCACAAACTCCACACACTTGGCGTGGCCTGCAGCAGAAGAAAAAAGGTCACACTCACGGCATAAATCCCAACTTTTCCACGGAATTTCATGCTGTGCATTCCGCCAGTTCAGCTCCTACCTTTGATGGTGAGGTTGAAGCAGCCCAGCCTGTCCCCAGACAGGGAATCGGAGCCGCACTGCAGGACGACGGCGCTGGGCTGGAACGTCTCCATCACTTTGGAGATCACCTAAACAACAAAGCCTTTGTCACCCCCTGCCCACAGGCCACTGTCACAGCAGCACAGTGACAGCCACGGCAGCCAGGCACGTGAGGCAGGACATCCCTGGTGCTCCCACAGCTGCCCTGCTAACACTGGGGCTCTCACGCCGAGGAGCTCCCGCACAGGCCGCGATTGTTCGGGGGCAACAGAGCCCTTGGCGAATCCTGCCACGGAAAACTCAATAAAAGTCCCCAAAGAATGGCCCCAAGGACAAAGTGGGACCCACAGAGGATCCCTCAGCAGAGGAGTCTTCACTTACAGGCTTGAAAATGGCTTCGTAGGACTCGTCGTCGATGCCGTCCCGGAGCGGGTAGTTGACGGCGTAGTACTTCCCTTTGCCTGCCCCAATGTCCTGTGGGGTGAGAGAGGAGACCAGAGCTCACCAGAAATCCAAATTCTGCTCCAAACTGGGAAGGGAAGCTTGGATTCTAGTGTAATCCAAATATTAAGCCAGAGCTGTTCACTGCAGAGATGCAGACATCCGGGCTGGCCACACCAGGCACTGAATCTATTCAGTCACTGAGTTCTACTTGAAAATTGAAATTAAATATTCTACTCTAAAGTAATACATATTTTAACATTTCTTTTCTCACTCTCACACCCAAGTGGTTTATTAAAAGTAGTTATTTCGTTTATGGTGCAGCTGCACCAGCACCAGGCTCTGGGCAGGGCTGAAAAAATACAAATTTTGAGTGAAAATAAGAGGATTTAGATCAAAAAAACCACAATTCCTGTAAAAAACCCATAAAAATAAGTAAAGAACCTTTCACCTCCGAGAACAGAAGTTCTGGCAATGTCAGAAGCCACAAGGCGACTTTATCTGAGTGACACAGTTCCACAGAACTGAGTCACTGCAGGAAATGGCAATAAAAAATCCACTCGCACTCCCTCAGAAACCTCCACCCAAGAGTTTGTGTCACCAAGCTGGGTCTGCAAGGTGACCAAAATGTCACCTTCAGAGTCGTTTCGGGGAGCACAACCCCGCCAGAAGGCCGCTGAGAGACCGAGAGCAAAGATTTGGGTTTAATAAACGAGCAAGGAGCCTCCCATCCACACCTCTGCCCTCAGAAAATGGGTGTCACTCCGAGCAGGGACAGCCAGGAAAGCTGTGACAACTGGAAAAAGACCAAATTTCAGGGGAATTTCGTGGCTCTCACCCTCAGGTCCCCAGTTCCTGGGAAATATTCTCCATACTTGTGGAAGGACACGGTCATGACACGGTCTGTGGTGTAAAAGGCCTCCTCCACCCCGTCCCCGTGGTGAATGTCGATGTCAATGTACAGCACCCGCTGGTGGTACCTGGAAAAAAGCCAGGATATTGCATTTATTCCGAGGAAAAGCTGCCTCCAGAGCAGAGGAAACTGGAAGGAGAGCATGGAATTTGGGGCTAGCCCCCGGGGTTTACAGGAGAAGGAGCTGCAGGGAAGGGACAGCAGTGGAACAGAAAATGAAGTGACTTTTGCTGCTGCAGCTGATCCTCGAGGGCGGCTCGGTTTGTTCACATTCAGCCAAGAAAGTGCATTTTTATGCACATTTTTATGCCCAAGCCTCCCCCACTGAGGTTTGCCTCGAGGCAGAAGCTGTCAGAGCCACGGCAGGGTGGCAGAGGGGAGGGACAAAGAGCAGCAGCAACACGCTCCCAAAAGCTTCTGCCTCCTGCTGGACAAATCCCTTCGGGACAGAGTGGAGCACAACCCAAAAAATCAGCTCTGCTGGGAAAACAGCTGAAAAACAGGGAATAAAATAAAAATCCTGGGGAGAAAGCACTGAGGAAGAGGGGTCAGTGGTGCTGCCCATACTTGAGGAGCTCCAGGATGGCCAGGACGATGTCGTTGACGTAGCAGAAGCCGGAAGCCTCCGATTTCTTGGCGTGGTGGAGGCCTCCTGCCCAGTTCACAGCGATGTCTGTCTGCTGCTTGTTCAGCTTCACAGCACTGGCTGGGGGAGAAAATCACAGAGAGGATAAAGCAAGAGTGAAAGCCCTGAGATGGAGCCTGAGGTGAAGCTCCAGCCTCTCCCCGGGGTTTTTGGGGGCTCCGCAAAACTCCAGCCCATGGGGTTTGATGTCCCCACAAACCAAGGGAAGGGGTGGAAACGGGATACACATTTCTCATCCCTTCCCACTTCTGCCTCAGAGCAGAAAAACCTACACAAACCAGTCCCCAGCACCCAGCTGGGGTCACACTGAAGACAATCCGGATTTCTCAGGGCCCTGGACAAAGCTTTTTAACGCAAGGTTTTATCCCAGATACATTCAGGTCGTTGAGCGAAAACGCATCCAGGCAAAGGAAGTTCTCCTCCCCCAGCCCCTTCCACCGACTTTCTGCACGTTCTGCAAGTCTCCCAGGATGAAAAAAATGAGAGATTCTGCGGAATTCTCCAGCCCTGGGAGCAGAGAGAGCACAGAGCTGCTTCAAAAACTGCTGCAGTCAGTGCTGGAGGTGCTGCTGAGCCCCGGCACAGGAAATACAGAGTCGAGGTGTCATTGTGGGAGCAGCAGCCACAGAGCTCTCAGGCTGTGCACACAAACAGTTCCCCAGCAGCCTTTGTGTGAAGTATGAGAAAATAGGAAACATTTAAATGTTCCACCTCTCTCAAACCTTTCAGTTTCTGCTTTGCCTCATGTCCAGAGTTGGTGGGTTTTTGTTAAAAACAGGAGCTAAGTCACCCTGTTCTTTCCTTTCCTGCCCAGAGCAAGACTTGGACAACTTTTTTTATTTTAATGTTGAACTCACATTGATTTTTTTTGTTTTATTCAACCCTGCTCTTGTGGTTTTGTTTTCACTCTGTCACTGGTCACGTTACAGAGCCATTCACACGTTCAGTGAGGTAACTCAAATTAGGGATTAACAAATGGAGGGGGATTCATCCACAGGCAAAGCTTGGATGCACAGGGAGAAATTTGGATTTGATTATTAAGGAAACCAGAAATAGGTTGTCAGAGAGACAGAACTACACGAAACACATCTGCTGAGGGGGAAAATAAAAAATTTTTGTGATCTTACCAACAGAGCCTCCAGCAGAGAGCTGACAGAACTCAAAGAGCCCATCAAACACAGGGCAGTCCTCCCCAACATTAACTGGAAAAGAATGGAAAAGAGTTGTTAACATAAAACCAGAAATAAAATCCAAAGCTTTGGATTTGAAAAGGAAAGCGGCCAAAAGTGTTAAACGACAAAACACGGAAAGGTGTGGCTGACACTTTGCACACTCCTTTTACTTCAAATCACACGGTTTTGGGTTCTCAGCACAACTGGAGTTTTAGCCTCAATAAATCTTTACTGGAATTAATTCCACCATTAAAAATAGCTACTCATTACAAGAAATTAAACTCCAGGCCCTTTTGATTTACTCTGCCCAAGTCTGGCGAGCGAGAATGGAATTAAGACACTGTTCATTCCATTTCCAGCAGGTTTTGTCGAAGAAAAGCTCTGCCTTTTGCATGTTTAATTTTCATATTTTGGCTTCTTCAGGGGAAAAAAACGCAGTGCAGAAAACACTGAGTGCCAGAGAGAGCAGAGTGTTCATGAGCTGTGGCTGCTCCAGGGGTAAACAGGTCAGCTTGGGTAAAAATGCACTTTGCTGGATGTCATTTGGTGGATTAAAGAGTATCATGGACCGGGGGGAGGCTTTCAGCGTGTATTAATCATGAACCTCGTGCTTTAATATCTGTCCCCTTCAGCTCACAGGGGGTTTTCCAAGACTAAAATGTTGTTTAAACGAAGCTTGAGCTTTCCCCACTGTTTGTCTGGACTTGTTAGAAATCTACTTTGCCAAAAAACATCGGCTCAGAGCGGCAGAGACACCAAATCCAGGTTTTTGTACCATTAAAGAGCCTTTCCCTGGATTGGAGAAGTTGGAACAAGACATCAGCTCACAATTAACCAACAAATCCGTGAGGTGTTAATGAGTAGCTCAACCCTGCCTCATTTCCAAGGTGCCACTGCCCTGAAAATCTTTCAGATTCGGGCTAGGATTGAGGAGTTGGGGTTTTTTAGTTTGCTGGTTTTAAATGCCCCGACTCTTCTGGTTGAAGATGAGCATTAACACAAAACCCATGCAGGTCACAAATGGAGCAGTTCCGTCATCTCCGAGCCAGGAAGGGAATTTAGGCAACAGGAAAAACCCAAAATACAGCCAGGTCCAAGGATTTCCCTCAGCTCCTTTGGCTCGAGAGAGGGATCTGGTTTTAAAATGCTTTATTCACCAGCAAAAATCAAAGTCGGGAGCAAGACAACTTCCCGTGGTTCTTCCTACTGTTTTTATCCCAAACTTCTAGAGCTGGGCTGGGATTCCCAGATCCCAGAGCTGAAGCTGCAGCATCACTCACATCTTTGCATCTGCTTGCTGTACTCAGACATGTTGTCAGGGCGGATGGACCTCAGGAATTTGATGTAATCATCGCTGTGGTACTTGGTCATCTCCTCTGCATTCGCCTTGTGGGGACGCTGCAACAGAGCAAGGATTCTTCTGGAATTCATCCCCCTCCCTAATTCCCCTTTTAAATCCCAGATTTACCCCCAGCAACTGCAAAAAAAAAAAAGTCTCCAAGCAGCAGCGTTCAATAAGAAAAGCTTCATTTGAAAGGCAGCAATGCCACTGTTGGCAAGTGTCACACAGGCAGGCACGGGCATAAATTTAATTTCAGGGATAAAAAGTGATTTTCCAGTGTCCAAAGCCTGTCTGAAGCACAGAACCCCTCACTCCAACACTCAGAAATTCATCGACACAAACGGTTGGGTTTTATTCCTTTCCTCTCAGAGAAAAGCTCCAAAGTTCAAGCCTGAAACATAATTTACGACATTTTTCTAACTCTTTCTGTTGATGAGCAGCCCCACACTTACATAGATCTCCATCTTCCTGTAGAGGCCATAGTTGAGCAGGAGGTTGTGGGTCATGCGGATCCTGTGGGGTTTCATGGGATGTCCCTGGCCGTAATAATAATTCCCAACATCACCTGGAAGCAGAAAGGAGTTTTATCATCAATTCCTGGAGAGGGAATCACAGCCAAGCCATCAGGTCCTCCGGGATTTCTTCCTCCTCCACAGGGAACGGGATTTCCCATTTTCACAGGGATATCCACGGATTCAGAGAAGCTCATCCTCCAACGAGACAGAAGTTTGGAAATTCGGGGAATTTGGAATGCCAACATCACACTGCCACCAGTGGAAGGTGTCCCTGCCCTTGGAAAAGGGCTGGAATTGGATCACTGATGCTGGATCACCGGTGCTGGATCATCTTTCAGCGCCCTTCCAGCCCAAACCATCAGTTCTGTGAGTAAAGAGGAAGAAGCTCCAAGATCTTTGGGCCAGAGGAGCTCTGGGCACAGGCTGAGTGCCAGGAATCTCTCCCAGGTTTCAGGGAGCGCTCGGAGCAGAATCCACAGGGGCCACGGGAGTTAATCCCGGCTCAGACAGTGACTCAGCCCAGGAACACCCGGCCTCTGCCTCCCTTTCCTGCTGTTTACCCAAGGGAAACAGGATCCAGGGAATTCTGCCACTCAGCAACCACCACCCAGCTGTGCTTTTACAGCTTCACAGGCGTTTTCACCCTTTTCGACTCCTTGAAATCCTCCAGAGGATTCCCAGGCTTTTCCATTCCTGAGGAATCATCCCACGGGACCAGGAGAACAAAGTCACCTTCCTGCAAGTCCATCCCACAGGTCACCTCCCCACGTGGATTTTCTCCTCCAAACCGAGCTCACACTTCACTCCCCCCCACTGCTAAGTGGGGTTTTAAATTCCACCTCCTTTCCCAGCGGGACTCATTTCCCTGAAATCTACAGGAATTTCACTTTCAGATTTCTGCCTCCCGCCTGATTTGGCTGCCAGGAGCAGGAATCTCTCCCAAGCCTCATTTTCCTGGGAAACCAGACTAAGTTGTTCCTGGAGTTGTACAACTCCCGATCCGTTTGGGAAGCAGGAGATCCAATCCGGTCTGGCTGGTGACTCAGTGGGGAGAATTAATATTTCATCACCGCTCTCAACATTCAGCAGAAGCAGTTTTTCCTCCTGTGGACATGGATCTATTTTCAGGCAGGAAAAGGAGATGCCAACGGTGCAAATCCCACATCCAGGCAGCTCTGCTGCTGGAATTTACCTGCCTGTGGAGCTCTGGGGAAACGGGGGGTTTGTGTTCTCTCAGTAAAACTTCAGAACATTGAATTATTTTCAGTGAAATACCTTTTTTTTTTTTCCCCACTGAAAATAATTCTATTTCCTGAAATTTTGGAGATCCACGTTGGCGTTTTACCGAGGTAACCATCCTGACAGGAAAATACATCCCTAAAAACTATCCCTAAATCAAGGTTTGGGGAACTTGGAAGAGATGTTTGAGGCTCTGCCTAGAAAATACAAGCACAGAACTCGGTGAAGCTTTTAAAAAACCACCATCAGCTGTCAGTGCAGTGCCCTGGGCCAACCCTGAGCTCCTGTTCCCAAGTCCTGTGGATCCATGGATGAGCTCAGCTGCTCCTGGACGTCAGAGCAGATTAAGAAGCATGAACTTAGCAGGCACTTCTTCCTCTGCTGGGGTTAAACAAATCCCTCCACGGGGAGCTTTTCACGGAGAAGTTCCATCTAAACCATTCCAAACCCCCTCGAGGATTCCATAAAGGACCCTTTGGATACGTAGCCCACCCCTGCATCCCACGTTCCTTCATCCCATGAAACTCAGGGAATTCCCACACCAGGTCGGGCTGCTCCAACCTCTCCCCGTGAAACATAAAAGGCCCAAATAACCAAATTGTGCATTTCCCCACAGTAAAAGCAGCTTTTCACCCCTCAGCTGTGCATGTTTGAGAGCTGCTCAGGAAAGAAAAAGGAGGGGGAAGAAAGGCACTAAAACCTCACCACAGAGCACGGAACCCAAATTTGTGAAGTTCCTGCGCAGCAAAGACCTGCAGGGCAGCAGCATTTCGAGCTAAACAACCGCTTAGTTCTTATTTGAGATATAATTTTGTGCTTTTAAATATCACAGTTCATAAAGCCAACAAACTGCTTCGTGAATTTTGTTGTATCCTAAGGATGGAGATAAATTCCAGAGTCCCAGAACGGTTTGGGTTGGGAGAAAACTTCAATTTAAGCCAGTTCCACAGGCAGGGAGCTTTCTACTAGCCCAGGTTGCTCCAACCTGGGCTTGGACACTTCCAGGGATCCCAGCTTCTCCTGGAATTCTATCCCAGCCCCTCACCACCCTCACAGGGAATGATTTCTTCCCAGTATCCCATCTAACCCTGCCTTTTTTTTCCCACATTAAAGCCAGATTTGGACACACAGACCGATTTTTCCAGGCTGTTCTGGAATTCTGGCGCTCTTTAAGTTCCAACCAGGCATTTTAGGAATGGGGGGGCTCGGTGTGCCCTGGGATTTTGGAATGCTGGGAGTCACACGGAGGGCTTGGGTGGGGAAATTTGGGCCTGGTTTCACTTGAGTTAGAGCTCTAACCCTGCCTCCTCCATGCTCTGACCAGCCGAGTCAGAGACCCAGCAAGGCTGGAAATCTCACATTTGAGGAAAAAAACCTCACTTTTTAGAGGGGGAAAAACCCCTCAGCACATGCCTGGCACCGGATTTGGAAGAACCTCCTTGCACTGGGAGAGAGGAAAAAGCAGCAAGACCAAGTTTTTATTTGATTTCAGGCTAAAAACCGTGATGAAACAAGAGAATTGCACAACGCCTCTCCCACAGGGCGAGCACAGAGCCTGCCCATCACTGGCGCACCAAGTCAGCCCTCCAAAGGGAAAGGGAGAGGGGCAGGAGCGGGATTTCTCCCACTGGAAACCCCACAGGACACCCTGTGAGGGGTCTGGCCACCCTGTTCCTTCCCTGCTCCGCAGGGATGGTGACACAGCCCCAGAGCCAAAAGCAAAAGGAGCCACTCCACGATCCACAATCCAGAGCCAGAACTGAGGGATGCTCCAGGACACAGGAGCTCCCTGCAAACAGCCACGCAGCCACTCCCAGAGCCTTTTTGTCCCCTCCTGACACCAACGCGCTGTCCCAGCAGCGCCTCTTCCTCCTCAGAGCTCGTCCTGTCCCCCAGCGCTCCCCAAAATCCTTCTCCAGCATCTCAGCATCCATCTCATCATCTCATCTCCTGGCCTCGTGCCGCTCTCCCCACCCGGGACCCTTCACAGCCTTTCCCATCTCCCAAATCCCCACATCTCCACACTTCCCCGTCCCATTCCAACCCCCCGATCTTCCCCCACTCCTGCCATTCTCCTCCTCAGCGCTCCCCATATCCCTGCCGTGCCCCTCCCGCACGCTTCCTCTGCCCTTCAAGCCCACCAAAAACCCCCACATAATCCTTGATCCCCGTGCCCTGATTGCCCCCGTCCATCAGTGCCCCCAATATCCAGCCCTGCAGCCCCCACTGACCC
>VZTD01001812.1:2890-124902 GCA_013397725.1 Rhagologus leucostigma
CCGGGGGGGTGCTCGGGGCGGTACCATCGGGGAAGGGGGGAGAATGAGTGGAGCCCATGGTCGAGGGGATGATCCTGATAGAGAGGGGACAAGCCGACACCATTACACCCAACGACACGAGGGAGGGGTCCCGATGTGGGGGACGGAGTTTGGGAGATGCCAGGGGTTTCTGCAGGCACGGGAAGATACGAAAAAGAAGAAAAAGTCAGGTAGCATGCAAGGTCCTTTATCTGGGGTGAGGGGGGCAGAGAGAGCACAAGGACCAATGGTCACAGGGCACAGGGGTGGTACATGGGCAGAGTTGGGGGTAACAGAACCAATGGGAGAAACCTGAGGGAGTGGTTACAGCTAGGGGCGGGGAAGGGGGGACCCATGTGGAAAGGCAGGCAATTTGGTAAGCACAGGAGTGGGGAAAATACAACACTACAGTGGGACTCCAAGAAAACTCTCTCTTCATTAGAATTAGGACACAAAGATCAGATTTGTTCAATAAAACAGCATAATTAAATGTTTGGTTAGCACAGTTACTTAATTTGTACTTATTTTTAAAGTACAGCTATTCTAATACATTATAGTAATTTATATCACACGATTATCTGCATTGAACATGCTATTTACTAATATAAATTGCAATAGCTAAAATAAATGTAGAGTTTGTGTGACCTCAAGTTAATAAGAAATTACTGTTTATTTTAATCTCTCTCTCTAAGGACTGATACCTCTTTTGCGATCTTTTTCTTCCTCCGCCCTTGTGAAAAATTACTACCAATATCCTATTTTCCCCTTGTTTAGAGACACAGAGTGGTGATCTATGCATCCCTTTCCATTCAGTGCACAGAGTCTCTCTGATATTATGAAGCTGTTTCAGGGTAAGTCTGTTTAACAGAGGTATCTGTACATACAGCTTTATTGACAAGGACTCGAAGAACCCTCATCCATTATTATGAGTGTGATGGAGAAGTGTCAATTTTGAAAGAGTACTTTGACCAAGCACTTTCTATTCTGAAGTGGATTGTCAAAATGAGAAGTAGCTCTTCTGCCTATCTGCAGTCAAGAGATTTGGAGACTAGAAATTCCCCACCTGAGCCAAAGGAAGGAAAAATATGTTCCCATCAGAACCTCAAAAAAGGAGATGTAAGTAGCTATGCCAGTTTCTGACCTTCCTGCTTCACAGTGTTGCTGTTCCACTCCACATCTGGCTGTTCCTTTGCTGTATGTGTATCATTATTCCTTCCCTTGTGAGAGTCTGCTAGCTGTCTTCTTGGCTGTCTGTGATCCAAAGCATAGTTCTGATACAACATCACTGCCTAATTTTGGTTCAGTTTTTTAAGAAAATGATTAAGTAATAACTCCGTTTGTAAATGTCTATATTGTATATAGACATACAGATGAGGACCATGCAAGATAAGGAAGCTGAGGCTCAGCTTAAAGCTTGCAAACAGGGCAGCTAGCCAGCAAAACAAGTTTTTAAGAGGAAAAACATTAAAATGACAAGTTATACAAGCATAAAGAAAATAAAAAGGCACTTGGAAGACAGCAACTTAAAAATTATCCCACTACAGGAAACAGCAAAGGACAAGGCATTCCCCTCTGATAGACAACTGCTGCACAATCACAGCATTTAAGCAGGGATTAAGTGGGGTTAGTGAACATTTTAACACTTACCCTACCATCTAATATTTTTATTTCACATTAATTCTCAAGCAGGATTCATGGAGAATACAGGGAACTAGACAGGAAAGTTAAAACTTTTATCTGTGACACATAAATAGAAATAGGGAATCAGTGGATAAATATTTTATAATGGGCAAATCTCAGCCCAAGTCTTAGATTACAGAGACAATTACAAAGACAACAGTTCACTTGGATATCTAACAGATACTCAGAAAACTTGCTCACCAAAAGCTTTTAAAGAAATGAAAGTGTTGTGAGATAAGAAGGAAGGTCCTTGCAGCAGCTTGAAAAAAACAGAGACCACTGCTTCTTCTAGCAGAATCTATCTTTATTACACACACTTGTATGTTTCTACTATGGGAAATTTTAAAGAAAGTTTTGAGAACGCACAGAAGGAAAGACAAAACAGTCACACCACCAAGCACCTGGCAGAGCAGAAGTTTCTACTCTTATCAGCCATTCACTCAAACATGCCACCTCCCAGCATTCCGGGTGGTAAAAGAAAAACATTCACACATGGTGTTTATGGCTGTAGTCATTCCTCTGGTATGCACTTTTCCCAAGAGAACTGAAAGCCTTTATCAAAGTCGAGATAAACGTGACAAGCTGCCCTTCTGCACAGAACTCTCATCAAGGCCAGGATGGCTGCAGCAGGCCACTGCTTCTACAGTCCTCTTGTGTGCTGGTAACTCATTCAGAAGTGAAGTGTGGAAATAAATAAATAAGCAGTTTCCTCAGTGCAGGAAGGGGTCCCAGAGGATACTGTGTTAGACATTTTGTTATTTAACATTCTAACACAGGGGATTGAGTCTGCCGTTAGCAGATTAAATGACACCAAGTTGGGTGGGTCTGCTGGAGGGTAGAAAGTCTCTGCAGAGGGACCTGGACAGGCTGGATTGATGGGCCAGGACAAATGGCATGAGGTTCAAACAGGCCAAGTGCCACACCCTGTGCTTTGGCCTCAATAACCCCAAGGAGTGTTGCAGGCTGGAGAAGAGCGGCTGGAAAGAGCCCAAGAGGAAAATGATCTGGGAGTTCTGGTCAACAGCAGCTGAACATAACCCAGCATGTGCCCAGGTGGTCAAGAAGGCCAGTGGCATCCTGGTCTGTACCAGAATAGTGTTGCCAGCAGGACCAGGGCAGTGATTGTCCCCCTGTACTGGGCTCTGGTGAGGCCACACCTTGAGTGTTGTATTCAGTTCTGGGCTCCTCAGTTCAGGAAGGACCTTGAGGGGCTGGAGCAAATCAAGGGCAACAAAGCTAGTGAACGGTGTGAAGCACAGGTCCTGTGAGGGGTGGCTGAGGGAGCTGGGGCTGTTTAGCCTGGAGGAAAAGAGGCTCAGGGGAGACTTTATCACTCTCTACAACTGCCTGAAAGGAGGGTGCAGCCACCTGAGGGTCTGGCTCTTCTCCCAGGCAACAAGCAACAGAACAAGACAGCATAGTCTCAAGTAGTGCTAAGGGAGGTTTAGGTTGGACATTAGTAAAAATTTTTTCACAGAAAGGGTGATTAGACATTGGAATGTGGTTCCCAGGGAGGTGGTGGAGTCACCATCCCTGGACATGCTGAAAAAAAGGAGTGGATATGGAACTCAGTGCCACATGAGTTGACATGGTCTGGTTGACATGGTGGTTTTCGGTCATAGGTTGGACTCCATGATCTCAGAGGTCTTTTCCATTGATTCTGTGATTCTGTCATTCATAAATGATATTGAACAAGGGTTAAAAGAGTACCAGGTCAGAGGTCATGTTACATAATTTATGACAGTAAACCCACTATCTCTACATCAATAGTTTCACACTACTTAATATTTCATCTGTGCAATTGGTTGTAGTCTCAGAAGAACTCTAGATTATGACATGATTCAAAACCAGTCAGGATTTTTTACATAAATACAAATTGTAAGTAAATAGTGAGCTTTTCTCTAAACTTGAACTTAAATCAGAAAAATAATCACTGGTTTCTATTTCCTATTTTCACAAAAATGTTCTTCATATCTTCTGTAGATTACTTACAAATACATTAATACTAATAAAATCCTACATCTGACTAAATAAACAAAACCAATTTCATTTGGCATCACAGCAGATGTTCCATTTAGTGAAAAAATAAGCCTTGACAGGATAGCTAATAGTGACATTGCTACGACCTGCGATACTGGAAACCCAAGGTCAAAAACTTCTCTCTATTTAGAGATATTTGTGAAACTCTCAATATCTCACCTCAATAAATAGCTGAAGTTGTGTTCAGTGATATAAGTAGGAACACACTAAAACTCCCCTTCAGATGGGTAAAAATTCTTGACTTCATTTATGTTGACCAGAAACTATCTAGGGAAAAATTTCATGAAATTAATAGAGTTCTTTTAAAAGGAAAAAAAAGTTAATATAAGAAATCAGCATTAAAAATTAATTTTAAAACTAACATTAAAATTAAAAAAAAAAGTTTTATCTCTAGAAAATCAAGGAGAAGCTAGTAAATGAAAATAAGTGAAAAATATTTCTAAATAAAATTTAAAATAATTCAAATCAGATAAAGTAAACATTAAGGTGAAATTTATGCAGTGGGCAAGAAGGAGAACCCTGGAAACTACAGGCTTGTTAGTCTCATTTCAGTGCCTGGTAAAGTTATGGAGAAGATTATTCTGGAAGGTATCGAAAAACACCTGAAAGGCAACACAGACATTGGTCACAGCCAGCACGACTTCATAAAAGTCCTGCTTGTCAAAGCTGATTTCCTTTAGTGACAAGGTAATCCACCCAGCTGATCAAGGGAGGAGTGTAATGTAATCTAATTGTAATCTTTTTGGAGTTCAGTAAAGTTTTTGGTCCTGTCTCTCCTACAGGACAGATCTCTACAGGATCTTTCGGTTCAAAATGTCCAGCATCAGCTGGATGTGATGGGTGAGCAACTGGCTCATGGGTCGGGCACAACCGCTGTTCCATTCCACGCAGGTTATAGGGCATGGAGTGACATCAGATTGGTGACCTGTCGAGGTGGGGTTCACAGGGCTTCATACTCAGAGCTGTGCTTTTCAACATCTCATAAATGGCTTGGATGCAGGACTTGAAGGGATACTGAGCATGTTTGCAGATGATACAAAACTGGGAGGAGCTGTTGACTCCGTCAAAGGCAGAGGGGCCTTGCAGAGAGACCTTGATAAATCGGAGAGCTGGGCAATCACCAACAATCGGAAGTTCAACAAGGGAAAGTGCTGGATTCTGCACCTGGAACAGGGCAGCCCTGGGTGTATGGACAGACTGGGGAACAAGAGGCTGGAAAGCAGCACCACAGAAAGGGACTTGGGGGAGAATAATACATGCAGAATAAAATGCAAGGCTCTAGTCTGCTCCCTTTGGATGAGTTGTAACTTCTCCTTTATGCCTTGATATAAGATTAAGTTTTGAATTAGCTTTGAGTTTGAGAACTTTCTTAATAGCAGAGCTTCTAGGGAAGAGGGTGCTGGGAGGTGGTGTTTGCCCACAGAGATACTTTCTGTTCTCTGAAAATACATGTAATATATCCTCCAAACATATTTATGGTTATTTCCTCTATCTCTTATGAGTGAATGTTTTAATGGTCTTACCTTGGATCTCTATAGTTCAAAAATGGCAAGGTGGAGTGTCATCAAAGGTAAGCAATGGCATGGGCCTAATGAATCTGTGAAATTGAAGCAAAACTTTGATTTTGGTGAAAGGTTTGTTAGACAATTATTGATGTAATTTATTTGATCTTTCAGTAACAAAATGGTGGTCATAACATTGCAGTCTACTTAGATAATTGCCTGATTCACGTTTGCCTGACACACATCACAAGAGCTTATTATACAATAAATCATTTGATAAGGTTCAAATAATGTTTTAGTTTTCAGATTCTTATCTTCAAGACAAATGTGATGAACTCTATAAAAGCAAATGAATTCTGAACAAATGTGATATAACCATGCATCCCACTTTTTTCTTAACATTGAAATCATCACCAGCAGTGAGTTGAAGGCATTTAACTTGGTTGGCACTCAGCAAATTTAATTTGCATGTTAGACAAATGTGATAACTCAAGAATTCTGAGTTCCAGTCCTGCTTTTCATACACTGTCTTTGGGCACTTGCCCATTTAAGTGACTGTTTCATTTTTTGTATGAAGGGTGTTATTGCAAACATATATTTCATAGACTTGAGTAATGTTGGCAAAGTACCTTGTAGATTAAGTAAATTATTTAAGTAATTTTCACATAATCAAAGGAAATTTTAGACAATAGAGTAACTTTTTCTCCAATCTGGACTTTTTATTGAATAAATCAGAGAGTTTGGTGGCTGATTCTTGTGAATGCCTCAGTGGGCCATCTAGTTCCCATATTAACATTTTATGAGTATTCCTTCAGACAGGAAATTTGATACAGGACTTTCATTAGCATAAATATAGAATTTTTTGCTACAAACAGGCTTTAAATCTAGAAACTCGTGGATTTTCAGTATAATGTGTTACAGTGAGCTATTTAACACTTGCTTAATCATTTTAGTCTGAACTTGTAAACAACACAGAGCAAACACTGTGAAGGGAAAAATGAGAACTAAAAGAAGAAAAAAAGCAGTTGGATTTTTAACTCAGCCAAAGTTGAAAGCTGAAATTTGAGCTCCAGCTGATGTAAATGGGATGCTCTTTAGTTTCTGTAATTACGTTTATGAGCAACAAGAAGAGCAGAAAGATATGTGATTATTATTTTGGCTGTATTTTGGTTAGTTTTGACAGGGTGTCACACAGGACAGATGGGACCAGGAGCTGGGAGCCAGAGGGACTTCCCAAGGCATCAGGATAGCCCCTTGCAGAGCACCTTTCACCACCCCAGCAGAGTGTAGAAAGAAGCATCACTGCCCTGCACCTGTTGGCTACATTCTTTCTGTTACCACAGAGGGTTTGTTTATTTGACTACCTTAACTGGCAGGGCAAGTGGCTGTCTTATTTTCAAACTGTAGCATGTTAGAACTCCCCGGTCCTGTTCTGCAGAGCTCTTTTCTGTCCAGATGACCCTCAATCTTTGTGTGGATTTATCCCATCCCAGCTGCAGGACTTTCCATTTACATATACGGAACTCCATAAAGCTCTTGTCAGCCCATTTCTGCAATCTGCCAAGATACTTCAGTTCTGCTTTCCAGAACAACCTCCTACACCAAACTAGTGTCAACTATCAACAGTGCATTTCATTATCCAGGCCATTATTAAAGTGTTAAACCTTCTTGGTTCCAGTCTCAACTCCTGAGGAACAACACTCATGAGCAACTAAAGCCTACCACTTAGACTTCATGTAACTGATCACAATCATGTGAATGAATCCTGGGGTCCTGTTTTCCAGCCAATTGAAATAATCTATCTATCCATCTGATATCAGACTTTCTAGTAGGCAGACTGCATCTGTAATAGTATAACTGGTCTGTATGTGCATGACAACAACACTGCTTGCAAGATCTACACATTCTTAACTACGAAATGGACTTGCCATTGGAGACACGAGGACAACATGGTGATAGCACACCAAGCTTACACAGTTGTTCAGAAATCTTAATATTTGACATTGTTTTTTGGGGGAAATAAATTCTAGGTTGCTCCTGGCAAGTTCTTGGTATGTCATATCCATTATGGAAAGATCTGTTCGGTCGAAATTAACTAAGACAAATCACAAATATTTCAGCCTTTTAGGAGGTTTTCCTCTATTTTAAGTTCAAACTGAAGAATTTACAAAATTGTGACTTGGGCAACCATTCAGGACTTCAAGCTTTTAATCAGATAAGCTTCATCCGTGCTGAGAACTGTACCAATGTAACCAGGTGATTACGAACCAGCAATGCACCATAGTGGTAATTAAGACCAACAGTGTTCTGAGCTGCATCAGGAGGAGCATTTCCATCAGTTTAAGAGAAATGATCCTCTCTCTCTGTCCTCAGTACTGGTGAGGCCACATCTGGACTGCTGGATCTAGTTCTGATCTTCCCAATATATGAAAGATAGGGAATTTACTGGAGCAAGTCCAGGGAAGGGCTGCAAAAATGATTATGGGACAGAAGCACGTTGCAGGGGGTCTGGTGCTGATCAGCACCGGTATGCCATGACCTTCCTAGAGAGAGCGTCCCACAGAGAACAGCCCTTTGAGGGGCACTGGCAGGCCTCCCGGAGTGACAGGTGATTTCAGTAAGCATAGCAATTTCTCAGCTACAAGTGATTCCAGCTCTTGTGGTTCAGCTCTTTGTGAAATCACCCAAGGCAGACTCGGGGACAGAGAGACAGGAGCCTCATATGGCAGTTCCACAGAGGCAGCCTTTATTGTCCAACCACCCTGCGAAGGGGAGGCCAGGGACGAGTGCTCCCATGACCCAGGGGCAGAAGCAGAGGCTTTTTTATGGGAAAGGTAGGAGGTGGGGTAGAAATCAATTAGCCAACGGGGTACCGGCTATTGCCATAAAGAAACAAGGCATGTTGGGAGCTCAGCCTGACTCTGAGGAAGGTTGCTTATGTCTGGGGAGATTCTTTTGGGTCTCAGGTCTGTCTCCTCCAAGGAAGTGCAGAGGGCTCCTGTGCTAAGGGCTCAGAGCCCTCCACAGAAGCACTTAGCTTAGAACATTGAGAAAGCTTAATCATATTCAAATGGCATTTAGAATTACATTAAGAACCCCCTCAAACACATCATGAAGCCATAAAAGCAGGACAAGCACTTGTTGTGTATTATTAATGGGGTTCTCCAGGTTAAACTAATCATATTCATATACTGTATTACACCATCCAAAGTTCTCAAATTACCCACAAGTTATTTAATATGCTTGAATCGTATATCTACAAGCACTGCCAAAATCCATTTGCATTCTTTTCATTGAATAGGAGGTTATACAGGGCAATATGATACAAATATACTTTAAAATAAAATCTTCCTTTGGAATGTCAAGTGGATATATACCAGAGACAACATATTGGCTCTGTGCTTTAAATGATGGATTCAAGAATATGGTACTGCAGTAGGGCAAAAGTACTTAGACCTCTGATGAAAGACTTCATGTCAAAAGGCTTGTACAAACCTTATGGGCACTGACCCACAGTGACAGCAGCTATCATCAGCTTTTGCTGTATTTTGCAGGATGGAACAGAAGAGACTCTTCCTCTAAGAACAACTTTGTCATCACTTTACAGCATATCAAGGCAATATATTAGTCATTGTCAACATTTGGGCATTCAGACTGTGTGTTTGGCAATATTTCATTAAGAACCAGACATCTAATTAGGGAAAAAGAGTTCATGTTACAAACTTCCTTTAGATGAAAAATATTTTATTAACTATACAGTTATATATATACACATATATTCTAAAGCTTTGTTGCCATTAGACTGGCCAAGAGAAAACTGAAGAAAACAAAAATATAGAAACTGAGAATTGTTCAGGTTGGAAAGGATCACTTGAGATCATCTTGCTCAGTCACACAGGTCAAGACATTTATTATTGTGACAACCACAGTAATCTTCTCATCTTTTTCCTTGGTTCTGCACAAATATGATTCTCTGACACCAATTTCCTCATTTTTTATTGTGTCTGTCTAGTACACTAATATTATCAGCTCATAATCCTCATGATTCTGTCTCAGGACATGACATTTAATCCTCTGCTTAAACCATGCATTTTCATTAAAGGAAAATTTTGTTCTCTATACATTAATAAAACAGTCTGATACAAGGGGCACGGAAGAACAGTAACATTTTTTATTATCTGCAGTGTAGTTTGTCTTGGAGTGGGACTCATGCTAGAGAAAAATGCATAAAACCAGGTGACTTCGAGTGGAATTCTAATAACAAAATCTAAATGTCTACATTTTAGATAGCCATCCAAGGTCTCAATTATTTTAACATATGCCAACACTTCCCTGGACAGAAACCACACAGCACCAGTTAGGAATTGTTCCCAGTAGGTATTTTGGATGTGTCAACAGTTGGTATGATGGAGAAGCATGTTTAGGCATGCAAGTATGAGCAGAGCTGTTATCACTTGACACAGAGACAAGGACAAATTCTTACTCTGCTTCATTTGCTCGTGTATGCACTCAGCTCGTTTAAAATTGTTCATGTAGAGCCTGTAATATAGAAGTACAACTTCAGAGAAGACTTTCCTTGGCTTTCTTGTTCATTAAGTACATAAGCAATTGTTATTTTTATGTTTCTGATGATAAGAACAAAAAAAAGGTCTGAAAGCAGATATGTTTGAAAGTATTAAGGAAAAGGGGATAGATCTTATCTTTATTAGAAACTGTTTTTACTATATCAGCTCTCAAGTAGTTTTCACAACATGAGAAAAAGCCCAAGGGACTCTAATGCTCTTTCTAAATATTCACAAAGGAGAATTACATACAATTTTCATTATATTTAACAAACCCACAGTAGCAAGCATATCAGTTTCAAATCTGCTAAACTGGGTGAAGTTCTGACATCTGTAAGACTGGTTAGTATTTTATGGATGTTTAAAAATCCCTTACATTGAAAACTAAAGTACAACTGCATTACAGTAAGTGCTTAAAATCTCGTGTTCTAGAAAATAAAAAGGTTTCAGAAGGGCTAGATTTTATTTTTTAGTTCTGTGTTCAATGAATAACGCCCCTTTGCTCCTTACCCCTTGCCCCTTTGACCCATCAGTAAAGGTTCAGGTTCATTCTGTTTAGGTCACATTATCACAATAGGTTAAGAACTGATTCCACACCAAAGTCCGAATAAGGCTAATTCCTTTGCTAAGGATTCACACAGTACTTGCCCCATGGTAAAGCAGAACTAGAGATTAGAGAGGGCAGCAGGGACCTTACAAAGGATCTAAAAGAGAGGAAATGCCACATGATCTACTTGGAAGTAGCAGAGGAATTTTAAAAAATTAATATGGATTTGACATTAATATTTAAGTACTAAAGATACAGTTGTAAGCAATTCTGAGTAAGAGCTGAATGAACTGGAAACACTTAGCATTGAAAAGAGCCTTGATAATACTAGTCATAACTAGAAGCAATGAAAGAAAAAAAGTACTAAATACTTTCTTTCAGAATTTACTGGCATGTCAAATGTAAATATATTGTGGATTTGAAGTTGGTTTTTTTTATTTTTTAAGTATGTGAAGCCTTCTCAGAATAAATCCTACAACAGGAAGTTATGCCAACTTAGCCAACCACAAACGGCTTGGCAGAGCCAAGAAATCCACAGGATTCTGGTCAACATGCTGATGATAAAAGCCATTAGTGGAATTCTTACTAGCCTGACAGTTAAATCTTGAAGAATGAGAGAATGTTTAAGCATTTGTGTGCAATGCTTAGAAGGAAGAATTTACCTGTTATTGGAAATTTTGGGTTGAGAGATTCAGCTTGGATCTCCTGCTCAGATACTGATACTTCTGAAGTATGTAGAGCTGATAAGTTTTTTAACACACATGGTTTTGAACCTAACGATTGCATGAAGTTTCTTTAATATCTTGTACTATAAATAAATTTAACTTCTTTTTGTCCAGCAACCAGTAATCACAAGCTAATTGCAACTGCAATAAATAAAAATAGGATGTATTTTAAATGTATTATGGAAATTATTGTCTCAAATAAGGTAGTTGGAGAAAATTTTAAAAAGCAGGAAAATTCAGCTATTGGGGAATGTCTCATGACATTGTCTCATTCATATCCATATATGTATATGGGGGAAGATAAGCACATGGCAGCACAAAGGAGCACATGGAGGCACAGACCCTGGGGGCAGGAGGTGTCCCTACGGAGAGGAGCCAGCCGGCAGCCGACAGGCGGGTGAACAGTGCGTGATCACCCCAGAGAAGGTGCATTGCTGACGTGGCAACACGGGATGGGTTGTGTGGTGAGAGTTACCATGAAGGGAGGTGCTGTGTCTTGGGAAAGTGTATAAAACCAGCTTGTTCCTTTGAATAAAAGATCCAGATCGGGATTCAGATCAGAGATCCAGGAACCAGAACCAGACTCAGATTCAATCTGAATTTCAATCACCGACATATGTATGTATGTCTCATACATATATAATACAGATATAAATCTATAACAAACCATATTCACAGATATATTTTACGAAATCATATTAAGAATGACAAAAATCCTGTTAATAACTGCTTGAGGTCTATTACTCAGAAGAGTTAACATAGTATTTAGTAAAGTCTTCTGGCCTTTTGAGATGGTTTGGCCTTTTGGGTTGGGTTTTGCAAAGCAGTATTACAATTCTCCTATCACATGAGAATTAATGGAGTAGAATCAAGGCCACTAAAGAACAAGTAGTAGATAGCAAGGAAAATGCTGTACTGTAGACATTTAAGATAAACACTTACAATTGTATGATCTGGAAAATTTACATAACAGAGTCATGTAGGAGTTGGTTGAGACAATTACTGTTATTCTTTTTTCTCACTTTTTTTAATACTGAAGAAAAACGAATTCAAAAATTCCAGCCTTGAAAACGTAGTGTTAAAGAAAAGTTACCAAGGATAACCAGGTAGTTGAAGATGATAGCGTGGGGTTAAAATGTTTCTAAATTGTAGTAACCAAATAGGCCCTGAGAGCAAGATGGACATTCTGTTCAGGCCAGCCTGAACTTGTGTACTTGCCTGGATGGTAGGAGGCCAGCCTGAACTTGAGTATTCATTTAGGGGGTAAGAAAGTAAGATAGATGAGTTAATTGTGTAGCTGCACCTGGGAAAGGGGGAGCTGAAAATTATGCTTGAGTGAAAACACATAATAGATGATTGATTGGAGGGTTTTGAGATTTATGCTTGGGTAAATGATTAATATATGATTATACAACGAAAAGGGTATATAATGTGAGCACCTGAAATCCGTGTCGGGGATTGATTTGGGTTTGTACCCCTCTCCCCCGGCGCCTTAATAAAGTACCTTGCATGTAACCCGTCCGTGGTTATGTGTTTCTACGCTAACAAATACAACATAGCCTGGTTTGAGTTTCTAATAAAGAAACTCAAACCAGAAACTCAAATAAAGAAAAAATAAAGAAAACAGTGCTAGCAGTTTTCATTCATAAAGAATTAAAGGATTAAATCACAGGTAATGTCAATCTATGAAAATACATCTTATTAAACAAACTTGATTCCCTTCTTTCAAATTAGAAGTATATTTGATAATGGTAACTGCACTGATGGAAACAGCTTCCTGTAAGGTATTTGTGACAAAGTACTGTATATTATTTGGAATAAAGATTAGCAGTACTTGAAAATAGTAATGTAAATATGAAGTGGAATATAAACCAGATGACACGTCATGATAGATGAAACACAAGTTCTTATATGAATTTCTACTGACATTCCATAGGCATGGTAACTTCCAACATTGTTTGATGTTTAATCAATGGACCAGAAGTAAACACAAAATCACTGCCAGTAAAATGTGCAGATGAAAAGCGTGGATGAATGATAAATTGTGAGGAGATATGAGTCTTGGAGCACTGAACCAGTTCTAACAGGAAGAAGTTAATAATTAAATTCTGGATCAGAACTGGGCAAAAAGGGAGAATTCATTGTCTGAACTGTAGAGTGGTACACAAGATATAAGAAAAATCTTTTTTTTTTTTCCCCTGGATATGCGTGCACTGTTCTTGTCACATTTGTGAGAAAACATTAAAGTTTTAGAAATATTGAAAGGGATAAATTTAATGCCAGGAAAGCACACAAGGCTTGTAGAAAATGCTGCGGAAGAATTCAGAACACTCTATTTGTTTATCTTGGTGGAGGTAAGACTGGAACATGACTGGGTTACAGTGACTCAATACCTTCGCATATATTGATGGAGTCCTGACTGCAGAAAGGCATATCAAAAATCAGTAGGTGGATAGTAAAGCAGGCCTTATTTAAACTAGAAATCTAATACATCACTCTTAAAAGTGAGGACAATCCTTTTGAAAGGATAGTAATGAATTTCTTACTGTCTTTATGCATATCTTCATGTCACACTAGGTCACAGGTATCGCCAAAAGAAGTCAATATGGAGAATGAATCCTGGAATAGGCAAAATATTAGACGAGGTAAAATACCATCCTGTCTCAAAAATCTATGAATTTCTTGCAAGAATGCACACCGATAGCTGAATATTCTAATAATAAAAATGAATTTTTGTGTGTATGTCTTTAACTTAGAGGCATATTTTTTTGAAGGTATTTGATGGCCACATAACACGTTTTAATAGTTGCTTCTCACATTCCTTCTCATTACTTCATTCTCTGCCTGATTCTGAGATCAGATACTCTAGAAGCAGCCTCTAAAAATTAAATTCCTCTAATTTGTACAGAAATGTATGAACAAAAAACCTGTGGCATTTATCCCAGACTGAGACATCAGCCAAGCTATGCAGAACAGGAGAAGTAATTGCCTTTTCTTAGTATGATGTCAAACCTTTTAAAACAACAAACACACACAGGAGGTCTATTCATTTTTTCATACAGAGGATATTAGCACAGATAGTTTCCATTAGTATCAACAAAATAAACATGTAAGCCTTCTACATACTGTATTTATGGAATTATAAAGATCTCTGATGGTTTTGCCTTCAGTGAGAGATTTTTCTTTTAGAATTTTTATTGCTGGTGCACATGGGGGACTTAGGATGTAGCTGTTAAGCACAGCAGAGCGCTTTACCTCATTTTAAATGGCTTTGGTTGGGGAATTAGCACACACCTCATACTGGTGGCTAATGTAGTTGAAATATCAACACAACTCTTGCATTTAAAAGGAGGAATATATTCCCCATTCTATCCTACTTTTACATTATTATTACAAAAATGCATTAAATTTTGCTAATTTTCCTTTCATTTTGTTCTGTCTAGAGATCGATGAGATCTGTCAGTGGTGGTCTGTTAACCCTCTGCCAGAATAAACTTCCCCACTGGGGTTTTATGATTTTCATTTGTTTAACTGGTGCAGTATTAGTATTATTAACAAACAACACAACTACACTGCCACGAACCAGTGAGGCAATTTAGCTAACTGCTCTGAATAGGACTACCAGTGCTTCTCTGTCAAAGGGTAACTACCTTTTTACCTTATTTTGAGATACGCTGCTAGAAATGAATCAGTTCCTTTCTGGCCTTTTGCAGACAAAAATAACCTTTTATAAAAGGACAGGATATGATCTCACAACTCTATTAGAAAATATTTTGTCTAGTTCGATGATATCCACCTCTTAATATTTGTCTTTTTCTTTTTCTTTCTTTTTTTCTTTTTTCTTTTTTTTAAAACTTTTTTTTTATTTCATCCTGCAGTGAGATAATTCCTTTAGACTGATGAAGTTAAGCTTATAGGCTCTTCTGCAGTCTCTGAAGAAAAATGGATACATTGTGGTTGATTCATATTATGTCTCCAACTTCAGTGCAAATAATCATCTTGGGAAAATCCTGTTGGGAAGGCTGAATGAACTCAACCTCTCTCAGTGCAAACTAGCTCTGTGAAGTTCTTTCCCTTCTTCTCCCTGGATGGCAGACAGATATCCCAGCTAAGAATTTAGTCATCTCATCCTCTTTATAGAAGAAGTATAGCCTAACTAAGCTTTCAACTCCTCTGTTGGATGTTTAAAGATACATAGAATCAATTTGGTCTCAAGGCACCCTAAAACAGTAAAGGACAGATACTGGAGGGTTACTTTTTTCCCCATGTGTTTCAACACTTCATGAATTTTAAAGACACATGCTCATTAATAATGAATTAAAAATACTGTACCTATGCAAATATCTAAATATATAGAATAGCTGAAGTTCAATAAGCATGCATTTTTTGTTAGAGAAGCAATATGCATTTTTTAGGCTAAACATCATCAACAGTTCTGTTTATATCTCATTTAATATTTGAATGTCTTGTAAAAAATAAAGACAGGTGCTGTCCTGGACAGGGCTCAGCTGACAGGCTCTTTTGTCCTAATATTTCAACATTATTATCATAATATTCCATGTTTGTATATGTGTCAGCTGTCACAGTTTAAAGAAATATAAATGCCTACCAAAACAAAGTGTGTACAGGCAGACTGTGATGACAATGACGAGGCCAAGAAAATTAAAACTGGTATATTTGGATGTATATATACAGTACTTTTTCCCAAGGGGTCTCGTAAAGTTAATTAGCAGTTATATACCCTGCTGTTTTTCTAGCTTTTTTTCCTGTTTTCTTGCATCTTCTTTCATTGAATAAGATAATTCATACCTAGAAGAGCAAACAAAGAATAATGTGTTGATATAGCAAACATTCTTTTCCTAAATACATAAAGACATTCAGAACCTACTTTCTGTATTTTGTTGTTAGAAGGATGCTGTTCTAGGAAAGCATCTGTGCTTAAACACTTCACTGTTTTCATCTCAGATGCTACAACCAAGATGAGTGCACTCTGCTGTATTTCCACTTAAGCTGATCCTTGTCTTGAGACTTACTGAAATATATTCTTGACTTACACGATCTAGTTTTAAATGTAATTAAAAGAGATACAGTTCTAGCATGTTGGTTGCTAATTAATATTTTATATCAATAATTTTATATTTCAGAAGAATGGAAATATATTAAATATTGACTAAAATAGTCATTAATAATGAATGGTTTTTTTCTGCTGAGGCAAATCTTTTATAGTAAAAAACGCAATATGACACATTATGTTCTGTAAGAGCTGTGCCTATTAAGAGTCAGTTTACAGCTTCTCTTGAGCAAGTGTAATGTCCACGAAGTGTCTGTGTGAGAAAAGAAGGAGAGGGAGGATTAAGAAGACAATAATTTTATTTTTCACCATTCCAGCTATATATTTGTCTCTAAGACACCAAGAGTGAGTGTTTGAGGAAATAAAATGTCTTTTTGTACTGTACAGAAGACAATAAGCCTGGCATTCCCCCTCACTCTTGTCCTGGTGCTGTATTATTTCTGTTTTCTGCTACTTGATCTTTTCTCTTTCCTATTTTAGATTCTTCACCTTTTGTTCCTGCTGCTAAGTGTAGAAGACTATTTATAAGGAAAGAAAACAGCGTGGTATAGATGATATTTCCTTTAACTTTGACTCATTTTTTAAAACATGATTTTGTTTTGTGACATTGGCATCAAACTTTAATTCTGACATTGTTTCTAGGTCAACATGGGCATCTGGAAATGGTTCACCAAGAGAAAAGAAAAGATAGTGGAAATTTTTTCCCAAAGCTGATCCAATATAAACTGGTAGGCATAGGAAAATATGCTTGATCAGCAGTCATACTCTTTTGCAGTGAATACCAACTTCTAACAGTCTTTTGATCATGGAAAACCTTGTTATTTCCTCCCAGCAGAATATTCTTCACCATTGCTGTATTTCATAATCAAAACAGCTTAGTGATCAAAGGGAGCCATTTTCATTTCTGACATAGAAGTTTTTACCATTAATGTATGAAAAAGCAGTTATTGTTGAACAATTTTTCCCTTCTGAAAGGGTACTTTGAGCAGAGAGGAAGGGTTTATTTTTTGTCAAACACATTTTCTGAGGACAGTACCAGCATGTCTACCACTTTTTGCTGGAGACAGGCTGAAATCGTGCAGTTTGCATAACCAAAAATAGCTGTGTTCCAAGTACCATATTTCCCGTTAAACTCACCTTGCTTGACACTTTCAGTGCTACATGGAAACACTGCTAAATATTTTTATCTAACATGTTGCTTGTTCATAACAAATGCTGAGATTTCAACTCTTCCATCCTAATTTTCTGTTTCTACTTCCTTGATTGTGAATACTAGATTGCAACCGCTGTAAAGTTGATATCCACTCTGACTGCTTAATGAAAGCTTGTAATACTCTTGCAAAAATCCAACAAAGTTAAAACTTTAATGAAATTGATCACTCAAGGTGGATGAACTGGCTGGTTTGCAGTAAGGTTTGATTAAAATAAGATTATACTTTAATGCAAAAGAAAGAGTGGACTGCATGTCAGGAAATTTATATGTAAACTAGAACATAAAACTAGAATTTATTCTCAAGTGAAATGTTTCAAGAATCAATGCCTGACTAAGTTAAAGTAAATTATGCAAAGCACAGACTGTAGGGAACAATTTTGCAAATGAATTTTTATCTCTAATTTCCCAGGCTAAGAATATCCATGATACCAGCAAATCCTGTGTGGTGAAAGTGACAATTCCACTATGTTCTTTTAATGTATCATTATTTTTATCATTCTCTGGAGGACACTTAACAAACAAGGGATTCTATCCTGAAACCATCAAAGGATATTTTTACTGCATAGGATATCTCTCCACAATGGACCTAAATTAAGAGTCAGAAACACTGAAAGGTAGAACTGATCAATCCAGATCACTGGACAGAAACCAATTTGTCATTAAATGCCATAGAAACAAGAATTATCCTGCTGTTTGTTCATCTTCACACAGTAAGATAGATTTAAGACAACCTCTTTTGCTCTCGTAGGTTATGCCACTGTAAAATTATGAGATGTTGCTGTTTCCTGGAAAACAGTGCTGCTGACAAAAAAGTCATTGTATGGATGTCTTCCATCACCACAAAACACTTGGAAATTTCAAAGCCTTAAGGAGAAAGGGACACTTTGAAATATTTAAATTTTGCTACGGCACAGACTGTTCCAAGGAATTTAATTAGCTCCTGGCCCTTGTTTATCCCAACCATCTTCATAAGCTGGGAATTACATGAACTCTCACAAATTGCATTCCATGGAAGAATAAAGGACTCTGGAAAACACAAGCAATGCTTCACATACACAAAATAGACGGATATAAATTAACAGCAGAAATGAACTGATTTATGCTGATGTTTTTTAAAAAACCTAAAAAATAATATTTTAAAATTTATTTTCTAATATTTTTCTGTATTTTGGATATTTTAAAATAGAGAACAATCAGATCTTTAGTGGTTTTTTAGTGTTTTCTCTGTCTATATTCTGCTACAGCATCCCAGGGTAATTGTGCAGAAAAGAAATTAAAGGAAAAGGAGATCATGTTTAACAATATCTAAAAATCAACAATACCAGAATTTACTATGCACACTTGCCTACTTACATGTTAGATAGGTCTCATGTTTTAACATTGGGCTTTGTTTTGAAAAAACGTTTCCCTTTGGCATAGTTTTTTCTAGGCTAAGCAAACTACTTTTTTTCCTTACAATAACTTTGATCTTCTGATCATCTGTTTTACTTCATTTCATTTCTTTAATTCAGTGTTAACAGTATCAAAAATCTTTCATGATATAGACATAAGTGAGTCCTAGATATACTCCCTTCTAGGTCAGACTTGATTCAGATTCATTTGAGAGTCACTCACTGACCACAGATAAGAAAAGTAATTATGCTGATATTGAAGCCTTATATGCTTTGAAGCATCTAATCAAAAGCCATTTTTGTTCTCTGAAGTTAATTTTAATTTAGTCTGATACTAAGCTTTAGATCAAGTGTAGAAAGAAGGTTGTGTCTACTCTTAATGCAGCAGAGCAATCAATTATCAAGATGCAAGTGAAAGCAGAACTACTCACATTCTTAAAAGTCAAGCTTAATATATTAAAATGTGACTTTTCTGCTTCAACCAGTTGGAGATGTAGCTCTCAAGGGTATAAATCTTGCTTAACATTATTAAAAATAAATGTTTTGTTTCATAAGTCCTTCTTTACTTTTGTACAGAGGAAAAGTGACATTCTCTGTAGGAGGTAGGAATGGATGAATAGGAAATATGGTTCCATGGCCTCCAAGACCTACTTATATTTCAAGTAGATAGTAACGGAGATATGTAGAAAGATCATTGGTTTTGTTATCAAATTCAATTCAATGGGCTTTTTGTTGTTTCCTTTTTTTACTGGGAAAAATAGTTGCCATCCATGTGTCTTCTTCACTTAAGGCATCTTAAGGAATCAAACCACCAGACTTGGGATGATTATCAGCTCCCAAAAGAGAAATATCGTCTGCTTCTGGCTTCCCACTAGGATGCCACAAATTCCACAGTAATAGTTACTGAATAATAATACAAACTCAGATTTCTCACACATCTCCCAAACACCCTTCCCACCAGTTCAATTCAGGCTGCTCTGGAGATAAGGATTTTTAAGCATACCATAACCAGAGTTTGTTTGTTTTTGTTTTGGTGGAATTTTTTGTTTGTTTGGTTCGTTGGTTGGTTGGTTTTAATATTGACCATGGATTGATTTTCCCCCACTTTTCATTCAGATTTAGTGCATTATCTTTTTTCTTTTCTCTTCTTATTTTCTTTTTTCAGGCACACTAAACATCCTTCTGTCAAGGATAGTCAGTAGTAATGGGTTCTGTTGCAGAACATCAAAATAAACACTTTTTATAAATATAACATCATTTTTCTGTATATAACATCAGCTATCTGTGCCATTTGAGAAGCCACACAGGGCCCAGCTGACAGATGTATTAAAGTATTTTCAAGACATCTTCATATCACTGATACCTGCAAGCTTCTCAGTTGGTACTAGACACCCATATGTGGATAACTGAATTGAACCCGGGACTCTAAACATACACTATAGAGATCAATCAGCTGAATCAGTTCCTAGGATGCATTAAGAGTTCTGATTAAATCTTGCTCAACTCCAGTGGAAGATGAGACTGTTTTTGTGGATTTCTTAGGCCTTCCACTTGAGCTGAACCCTACCCTCACAGAGACAACAACTCAGTTGGCTAGCCATGGACATCTGGTGCCACTGAGACATTTAAAGTTAATTTGTCTGTTTTTCAGGTGCTATTGGAGATAGTTATGGTCTCATGTAGTTTGCACTGTAAATTTGAAAAAATCTTTAGTTTTTACTTAATGCTATTGACATTTAGAAAAGGATTCAGATGCCTTCACATAGATGCACAAGCCAAGTCAGACATCTTTGAGTATTTAAAGCATTGGGATTGACCTTGTATGATGATGTGGTGTTGGAATTCTAGGGCACCTGCATCATTTTGAAGCATCAGAAATTTCAAAGTTCTTAAAGTTCTGCCAAATTTGTGCCCAGGCAAATGAATGCCAAGATGACAGAATCATAGCATCATTTAAGTTGGAAAATCCCCTTAAGATGACTGAGTCTTACCTAAAACCTAACACTGCCAAGTCTCCCACTAAGATATGTCCTTAATTGCCACTTTTATGTACCTCCAGGGATAGTGACTCATCCACTTCCATGAGTAGCCTGTTACAGTGCTTGTTAATAAACCCCAAATGACAATAGTTTTCAGTGCTGTTTTCTGCCTTATTGCGCATACATAATCTTTAAAAGGAGGTGATTATCCATGCTGATGTTTTTCCATCACTTTATCCCCCAGACTTAGAGAATTTTCATTCTGACAACTGTAACTAGTGCAGGGTAGCTTTAGAACTTTCTTTACTGTCTCTGTGTTTTTTGCATAGAATATTTTTTTGTCTTCAAGATGACTCAGTGCCATGGTTCTTCAGAGTACAAGGAAAACAACTGAAGAAAATATAGGATGGTAGGAATCAATCTCTTCTCTGATACGGGAAATATCTTGGAAAAAACCTATGCAACTTCTTACCTATATTATAAGACTTTTTCATTGATTTGTCTAACTAGAGGGTAAAACCTTGCTAGGCCTCTTTGGTGATCATTTTATAGAACTTCTTTACAGAGAAAGTGAAATAACCTGAACGTGGGGGAAAAGAAATCATATATTTACTGACGGTAAGAAATTAACATCTTAGAGCTCTACTAAAGAACTATGTTTGAAACTATCCCACTGAAACTTTCTGCTTCTTATACTCTGATTTAAACAAATTAACTGATTAGTTTTAAATATATTGCATTCATTCATTGCAGAAACCCTATTGCCACTGAAGTAATTTGAAATTAAAAAAAACCCTACAAATACACATTGCACTCTATAATACATTATTGTGGAATGATACTTTAACAGTCCAGTATTACAGTGTGTTTGTATCTGGACTGGTACTGAAGGCAAGTTAAACCAAAGAAATTATTCTGGTTTTATTTAATTTAGGATGTCAAGTTCAGTATTCATTTTTTACTTCCAGACTTATTTTTCAAAAATATAAGCATCTAAGTTTAAAGGGAATGGCATAAAACTATATCTGTGATCTTGCACTTCGTAGCTTAGAATACATGCCTATTTCCAGATACATATTAATGATGTGAGAAACTGCAGAATTTTATAGTTACAATATTTTTTGCAAGCCTGCATAATCTCAAATATTAGTATTCTGGGTCACTGACAATATGAAACAAAAGGGGCATATGGTCTTCTTACAGAATCTTCCTGTCATGTAAATGCAAATATGCTCTATTCCAGGGTAACTTTAAATATATAAAATTATTGTGCTCAAAACTACTCTTGTTCAGAAATATCACTTGCCTAAAAATGTAAATTTAACTCCTTTGTTTAATGAGTTTCTGATTTAACCTCTGAATTTTCATATTCAGAGACAATTTGACTGTAATTCCTGTGTTGATCATTTATGTTCAGTGAAACATTTCACCCAGAGTTTCTAAGGTCACCTCATTTTT
Organism: Rhagologus leucostigma; assembly: GCA_013397725.1. Classification (NCBI taxonomy): domain Eukaryota; kingdom Metazoa; phylum Chordata; class Aves; order Passeriformes; genus Rhagologus; species Rhagologus leucostigma. Next base: position 25,077 of record VZTD01001812.1, read on the forward strand.
TTTCCTTTTACACATAATTCTGAATTCACAATGGAATGAAGACAGAAGTAAATGTTTTGTTATGTATAAATCTTAACTAGTTATTCATATTTGGCAGTGAACAAAAAAACCCTGCAGTCAGGATTGAAAAGGTAATTTAAATATAATGAAAACTTTTACCTTTTAAGCATCATACTTGTTAGAACAGAAAACATAGAGTCATAATCAGTGGCACTATTCATGTACACAGAGCTGTGCTGATTTCACTTTTTTGATCTGATGAAAAATAATAGATTGCATATCCATCTACAGGCAACAGCTTATTTTACTAAGATCATCTGCATCCAAAGTATCCAATCTATAACAGAAAAAATCATGTAGCATACTGACGAAAAAATGAGGACAGAAGTTTTTTGAAACATGGCATTCAGAAATATTACAAAAACTGTTAAAAAAAAAATTACTCCACTTGGGTCAGCGGAATCCCAAGCACAAACTCTCCAACCTGGCTGGAGAGTGGATTGAGGGCAGCCCTGCTGAGAAAGGACTCGGGGGTGTTGGTGGAAGTAGATGATCTCTAATCTAAGATTAGAGGGGAAGATTAATCTAAGGGAAGAAGGTCCCTTCCAACCCAAACAATTCTATGATTCTACGACTTTATGATTTTCTGAATTAATTCAAACTCTCTGCTTAAAAAAAGGTTAAATAGAGCAATAAAAATTCTGGTCAGATTTTGAATTTTTTCAGAAATTAAGCCTCCACATCTTCTCTTGGCAATCTGCTTGAGTGGTTGAACTGCCCTCATAGTAAAAACCAGTGTTTTCCTCCGTTCAGTTGGAATTTCATGTTATGATGAGCTCTGTGACCTAATCCAAAGGCCCAAGAGATGATTATACTAATAGATATACAATTACATTGTTCTAAAACATTATTTGAATGGCATTTTATAGAAAGTACTATAGCACCTGAACCAAAGGACGATGATTGTCAACTAAATGAACTCAACAGAAATTTTCTAGGCATTTTCTGGACATTTTAAAGTGGTGGTTGTAGACTAAGGGAATGATACAGTGGTGAGGCACTGGAACAGGTTCCTCAGACAGGCTGTGGAGCCCCCATCCCTGGAACTGTTCAAGGCCAGGTTGGAAGAGATTCTGAGCAACCTGGTCTAGTGGGAAGTGTCCCTGCACGTGGCAAGGGATTTGGAACTAGATAATCTTTAAGGTCTCTTCCAGCTCAAGCCATTCTATGATATCTATGGGTTTATCAAAGGATAGGAAGAGAAGGGCTAATGAGGGTGTATTGGATAATGTGGGACCTGAGCATGCTGCAAATGGGGTGGGACAAGGGATGTAGTTTGTACTGATTTTGTTTGTGATGGAGGTAATTTTTTTTAATAACTCATATGGTGCTATGTTTGGGATTTGTGAGCAAAACAGTGTTGATAGCACACCAATGTTTTAATTGCCACAGAGCAGTGCTTGCACTCTGTCGAGCTATTCTCTGTTTCTCACTGCACCCCTGCTCCCCACAGTGACTGAGCTGGGTGTGCCCAAGATGTTGCAAAGGGACACAGCCAGGACAGCTGACCCCAGCTGACCAAATGGATATCCCATACCACATGGCATCGTGCTGAGCATGTAGAGCTGGGAGAGGAAGAAAGAAGAGGGATTTTTGGACTCTTCACATTTGTCTTCCCAAGTCAGCATTACACATGATGCAGTCCTGTCTTCCTGGGGATGACCTGCCTGACAGTGGGAAGTAATGAATGAAGTCCTTGCTTTGCTTGCATATAGCTTTTGTTTTACCTATCAAATTGTCTTTACCTCAATCCATGACTTTTCTCACTATTACACTTCTAATACTCTTCTTCATCCCTCCAGGGACAAGTTAACGAAGGTCTGTGGGGTGTTCAATTTCCCACTGGAATTAATCCACAACACTCTGTGAGAAATTTTTAAAGGAAGACTTTTTTCCCCCTTTTCTTTCTTCCTCTTTCCTGTTCAATACCACGTCATTTTGAACAAAGGATCCACTTTTACTGTGAAGTACACAGAACTCAGCTTAGCCAAAACTTCTCTGTATAGCACAATTGACCTTAGTTGTCCTAATTGCACGCTTGAATGGCAGGTGAGGTAGATATATAAAACATTCATGTGTTTTTCTGTCTTTCAGCTTATGAACTGTTTATGACAGGTGATTTGTTCTAGTTGCAGCAGCATCTATTACATGATAAATGCTGCAACCTGAATAGTGAATACAGAATTGAAATTACCTTTTTTTCTTCTCTGACCATCTTCCAAAGAAAAGTCCTGTAATGCTTTTTCAGCAGTAAAAAATGAAACCTTGTGAATTGCAAAAGGTCTTATAACACCAGGCAGAGAAAAATTAAAGGACTGCCTTGAGTTACACAGTAAGCCTTCAGTTCTGCAGTCTGTTTTTTACTATTTAAGCAAAGGCAATTGAACCCTCTGGAATAACTCCAGAGCTACAGTGATCTTGAGCCCTTGTGGGGCTGGGATCACAATTTAACCCCCTTCACCTTTTTTGGCACTAAGCTGAATTTACTGCTTTATTCCATAGGAAATTTTGCTTTCACAACAAGGGTGCAAATATACTTGTTTTCATTTAGTGGAACTTAGCATTTTCTATGCATATCAAATGTTAATAATAATAATAATAAAGCAGAGATCCAAACTCCTGTCTTTTTAAATATCACATATGAATTACAACCAATTAATGCCAACAGTGCACAACAGCCTAGACTAAGACCTCAGTTCCATCCATACACATAACAGCATGTAGAACTTTATAATATTGAGATTACCCTGTGCATTTGTGTGTATTCATTACTAATGAAATTTGAGCTGTGAAAGTCACAGATAGAAACTGTGATTCAGTATTGATCAAAATAGAATTATTAGTGTCCAGCACCATCATATGCTATGGGAGATTAGTCCTAGTTTAATAGACCTCAAAGAACAATAAGCACGTGAATCAAGTTTTGTTGTGCAAAGTTTGCTGTTTAAAGTGCATTTATCTGAACCTTAACAATAACGTAAGCGTTTCAAAATATGCAATTCATGCATAATTGAATTTTTTTATTAGACTTTATCAGGTAAATGCTTCATCAGCATTATAGAGGACAGACAATTATATACATGTGTAAAAAAACCTGTCAGGTTCGCTTCATAATATTATTTATTTTCAGATTTTTATAAAACAATATGAGAAGCTTAAAGGTAGAACTGTCTACAACACTACTCCTAGTAGGCATTTCTACTGCAGAGCTTAGTTCTGTACTGCTTTTTGGATCACTGCTCTTTCCTTTCACAGCTTCTATCACAGCCAGAGCACAGGTGCCTTAACTCACTGCAAAATTTACAAGAGACCTATCAACTCCCTAGGGATGACCATATCCCAAAGGGACTATGCAGTCATTCGGAGGGTTTTTTTCCTCCATAAACTCAGCTCTTTGCTTTTAACTAACTTTCTAAATTTAGGCAGAATCTATGCTAGATTCTTTTTGAGTTTCCTCCAGACTTGTAATTTTTTCCCCTACTTCTTTCTCATTCTGCAAATTCACAGTATTATTGTTCAGTTTGGATTGTGTTATAAACTGTGTTTCAGAGCCTTTTCAGCCGAGAGATTGATTGAATACGGAGGTTCATGTAGAGAATGGACCAATGGGTCTGCTCTTTATTTCCTCTGCATGAACAGCTTTTGCTTACTCTATGTCATTGATTTAGTTTTATTCCTTCTATATTTAAACTTGTTTTCTATTATTGTTATAAGTTTTTATAAAACTCCTAAACACTCACAAGCAAGATCCTTACTCAACAATCTTATGAAGCTGTCTCAGGAAGCTGAACAGGATCCAAATCAATTTGATCTCTCACAGTAAATTATATCTGGTGTAAATGACTGAAATATTGTCAGAAGTAATGCCCCAAAAGAATCAGCAATCTGCCTGAGAAAAAAAAAAATCTCAAAATCACCATTTCATTATTATAAGATAAAAACTATGTCTTAGATTGACCATTGGTACAACAGAAAACCAGCAAAGGACAAGCAGCGCAACCTTTGAATATGAATGATAAGATACTCTTTTATAAGGAGGTTTGAAAAATTCAGAATAAAGAGCATCCTCACCTTCATGATATGCTGAGAACATACTGCTTTGCAAGCAGAATAACAAAAATAGTGAAAAAATATACTGAAATAATATGAGTAGGATGAGCTAGATGGTGAGATAGGACTGTGTCTCTTGCTGGTTTTTCTTTCTTTTTTTAATCACTGGTTTTCTGTGCATCATCTAGCATTTTTTGTGTGAGACTGGATATAGAAAGTCTAGGATTTTCCTAGGTACTATAACGTGAAGATTGAAATCAGTCTACAACACTTTATGTTATTTGCTCTGATTTTACTACAAGAACATCTGTATTCCGTGAGTCAGTGTTACATAGTCTTGTTTTGCTAAAAAAAAGTGGCAAAATGATAGAAATATATTTTCTGTGGTGAAAGAATACTTAGCATTTATTGAAACACTTGACGTTATTATCACAAATCAAAATCAAACACAGTTGCTTACTTAGTTTAGAGCCAAATTCACCACTTTTTGGTTATGTTAATATAAAAAAAATCACACTAAATAGTTGTTTGATTATTATGAAAAATCTGCATTATGGCCCAGTATTTTAGTCAACGTAAATGCAAGTATGTTTAATGGAATTAAATCCAAACAAAATTGCATCATATTCAGATTTTTTGCATTCCTTATCTGAACTTTAATATATTTTGAAAATAAACACTGACATTGGTATTTCTCTTTGAAAAGCCTATTCAAACTATTTTTTTTAACAGAAATGTGGGCTGGAGACAAGGAATAATATGAAATTTTCAGAAGTATGAGTCATAAGAGCAAAATAGTTACTTATTTGGCTGAGAGTTTTCACAGCTGGATTCTCTGGTCTAATAAGCTTTTTTCTTACTATGACGTAAAAACTGGAAGAAATGGTTTGCACTCTGAAGTTCTAATAGGCATTCAAATATGAAAGTGTTGACCTTTACTCTGTGCATGGAATTAGAAGACTCAAATTGCTGTGACTTTCTCTTACTGTTATCATAATTGAATATGTTGAAAAATGGTTCTCCTATGTTCAAAAGTCATATAAGATGATTTCTTCCACTAAATAAAACTGACTCATTATGATAAAATTAAAGAGATCAAAAAGTCAAGAGTAAGTATTAACAGCCTTAAATAAGAGTGAGGGCAGCAATAAAATGGAAAAGGTTCAGGTCTTATGTGAGAACAGCCCTAAACAATCCCTCTCCAACAGTAGAGCAGAAAGTCAGCATAAGCCTGTAGCCCTTTCCTTTGTTCCTAGCATTTCCAAAGGGTGTTTCATTGCTCTGGTTGAAAACAACATCATGAAATGACATGATTATAACCCATTATAATGCAGGCACTGCAGCAAATACCATCAATAAAAAGGTTAAATTCTTTTAAAAAAGAAATATTCTCACAGGCTAATGGACAGAAATTCAGTGATCTCTCTAAATAATTAGGTGCCATTAAATGCTCCTTTTCTTAATGTCTTCATTTCTACATCATATGGTGTTATACAGTTCAAGATGGTTTACAGTGGATGAAGAAAAAGAAACACAAAGTTCTCCATTCTACGTGATTCTGACTGTTAGCCAGGTACAAGGTATATTCACTGGCAGAGCATTAATGTGCAAGTATGCAATTGATCTTGCGTTAGTATCATGTAGGATGAATTACCAGCACAAATAATTTCTCTGCTATCACAGAGACTACGGCGTGGATGACTCAAATGTAAAAGTCTGTCACAAATATCTGCATTAAGTCGTGTGAGTTACTGTTCATTACTGTCAACCAATTGAGGATGCTCAGTTCATGGAAGGATGGGGCTTATCAACCTCATAGACTACTTATAATGGCAGTGGGGATATGTTAAAAAATGCCACAAACTCCTCTTTGGGGAGTTGTCTACTGGGTTTGTGAGTTTTGTTTCAATTATTTCCTTAAATGGACAAATTAAGGAATGTGAATGTTTTACTTCATTATTTTATGAGGGAAGAAATTACCTGTACTCTATACTTCACTCGTTCTTCACTTCACTCTCCTCATTCATTCTACTTCCATTCTCTCTCTTTTTTTTTTTCTCTTGCTTTTTCCTCATCAAAATGATCTGTATTTGCTTTCAGCTCTGTGTGTGGGACTCCATGCAGTGTCTTCTATACGAAAAAAAAAGAAGTTTATGCCAGCAAAATACCAATAAAAGGCAATTCAGATGGAGGAAAGATATTGACAACAGTCTGTCTTTATTGCAAGTGTAATAGCATGACTAATAAACAGACAAATTTTAAGGTATTGTCATACTTAAATATATTGTAGTGAAATTTCCAGTTTTAAGGGAAAGTAATATCTGTGATGTTAGCAGAATTATTTGCATTAATGGAGCTTTGAAGTTTCTCCAGTATATCACAAAAATGAAGTGAAAAAAATATTGTCCAAAGAACATTAGTAATGCTGTGCTTTGCTGTTAATAATTGATGTGCTGTCTGTTCCAGAAGTCAAATGATAGGGTCCCAGAGAGATGCAAGCTGAATAAACTATCAGAATCCAAATGCTTTCCAAAAGTAATAATATAAAAGTAATAATATAAAATACAGCTTCTTTTATTTGCCATTTGGAAATGCAAGCACAGATAAATCAAAACCTTCTTTTAACAGGTATCACCTCTTCCTCACTTGGCATATCTTAGTCTCTGAAAGGCGTTTGCTGTGAACAATCTACACTCAAACACCTCAACCCTGACTGATTGTAATTATCCTTAAATATCTTGGTAGTAGGACTGACTTCCATCTCTAAGCAGAAGTAAAATAAGGATGAGGTTTGGCTCAGTGAGTGCAAAACAATTTAATACAGAGGATTCAGTATTTTGATGTCACTATCTGTTCAGCAGATTGTAGGCATAAGATTTCATGAGAGTATAGACAAAGGATGAAATCTTACCTTCTGCCATTTTCAAAGTCTTTCTAAAGAAAGCTATACAAGAAAAAAATGTAATTATATTTTCTGTTTGAATAAGGTAAATACAGAAAGAAACAGAAGAAACAGAAGAAAATTACAGTCTCAATGTTTAAGAGCATAGAAACCTTAAGAATTAAATTAAAACATAGAAAGCCAAAGAATTTAAAGCTTTATGATCGTACTGATATGGATGTCATACAATATGGCAAAAGTTTCCTAGGGGTTTATGTTTCTATTAAACGGAATTCAGGAATGCTAGAGAAATAGCACTCATACAGAAGAAATACTGCATTTAAAAGATTTTTTAGATGTTCATTAAACTACTAAAATTTCAGAGATTCTCCTGAAACCTGGGCTTTGCAATTTGTTTTAAGCTTTAAACATGTTTTGAGTTGCAGGCACATTATTGTATTTGGTAATGGAGGGAATTCATTAATTATGCCTGACTCGAGACACAAATATATATTTCTATGTTTGTTAAGTCCACTGGTAAGGATGCACTTGCCAGTGCTCTGTTGTGCTGGTTTTGGCTGGGGTAGAGTTAATTTTCTTTGCAGTGGCTGGTACGGGGCTGTGTTTTGGATTTGTGCTGAACACAAAATGGATAATACACAGATGATAATACAGAGCTGGTTTTGGTTTTGCTGAGCAGGGCTTGCACAGAGCCAAGGCCTTTTCTGCTTTTCTTACTGTCACACTGATGAAGGGAGTTGGGGGCACATGGGAGGTTGGGAGGAGACACAGCTGGGACAGGTGACCCAAACTGACTGAAAGGCTATTCCAGACCATGTGACATCATGCTCAGTATATAAAGTAGGGGGAAGAAGGAAAAGGGAGGATGTTTGGAGTGATGGAGTTTGTCTTCCCAAGTTACCTTTAGGGTAATGGGGCCCTGCTCTCCTGGAGATGGCTGAACAGCTGCCTACCCTTGGGAAGCAGTGAATTAATTCCTTATTTTGCTTTGCCTGTATGCCTGGCTTTTTCTTTCCCTATTAAACTGCCTATATCTCAACCCATGAGTTTTCCATCTTTTACTCTTCTGATTCTCTCCCTGATCCTGCTGGTGGGAGAATAACCAAATGGCTGCGTGGGACTTGGCTGCCGGCTGGGGTGGAACCACAACATTCATGTTCTAAACAGATTCAGTGTGTAAAACAGACACAATAATTGATCTTGGGAACACAACAAGAGAGGAGTTCACAGAAAATAAGTATTTCGGAGAATTACTTGATTTCTGCATGCTATGTTATAAAGTTTGTAATAAAATTACTTTATAACAAAACAAAACTATATTACTCGTGAACAAGACATAATAATGATAGCAGAGGTCTTGTTCTACTGGTTTTTACAATTGGAACATTGAAAGTTTCTTTTAAAAAAAGGATGCTTAAAAAAAGAAGGCATAGCTTCTGTAAATTGTGTTTTCTCCAATCCTAACTATTTTTCTTCTCGAATATATTTTCTTGGTAAAACACTCAGATTTTAGTTTGGCAGAATTTAATCAAGATGTTTCGGGTCAGTACATCTAATTGATCTGGAATTTAAATTATGGGACAGCCAAAATCTTCTTTGTGCCTATGAACGAGATAATGACTTATAAATAGATGCTGGTTGAGACGAAAGACTGCAGAAGAGTAGAAATGGCAGCAATCTGGTCAGAAACTTCCTTTCTGCAAAGCGTAAACCACGAAGATGCCACTCTCAGAAGGGTCTGAAAGTAAAAAGTAATTTTACTTTAATGCTGAGCTGTCTCCAAGTAAAGCATTTGGACAATTCTGAATCAATAATTCAGAGTTTTTCTTTTAGATTAGGAAGTAGGAAAAAGATGGTTAGAATGGATTAAGAAATTTAAAGGCTAAGGAACTTTACACATTATAAGTTTTATGAGCTTCATATTATTTCAGGACTAAAATCAGAATCACTTAGAAACTGAAACACAGATCTCTATTTTTTTCAAATTTCTTAGAGACAGTATCTGAGTAAGCTGGCTTTTACCATACTGCTTTGTAAACATTGAGTTTGACTTGTTTGTTGTTTCAGCTTCTCAATACTCTTCTAGTTGTTCCAGTGACTTTAATATCATGACTTTAATATCATGTCAGGTCAGTTCTGTATTCATACTGGGAATAATGATCCCGCTAAAGCTGCATATGAAGTGAAGTAAATTGAGACAACAGCCATACTGAATTTCTAGTGTTATTATGCAGTACATTCCTGTTTCTACTGCATAGATAATTAATTTCCTTATTCCCTTAGTTCTGTGTAGCTTCTTGCGTTATCTTCTATAACAGATCCACATAAGTTTTACTAAAATATATTATAAAATCTTTTTATTCCTTCTGACCAGATTCTCAATTGTTCTGTTTCTCCATTTTGTAACTGCTTGCATCAGCCTTAGAAAAAATCCAATCCATATTTAAAAAAAAAATAGAAAAAAGATTAGAAGAGCTTAATTCCCGTGTCTGTATAGTTTTATTTATTTTTTTTTTCATTGTAGTTTATTAAGGCCAACTTTTCTCACAGTTTCTGAGTTGTTAAATTTTGACTTTCTCTTTCATTCTTAAGTGAAAGATCCTAAATCATAATTGCAGCAGGTATAAATTTATCTAATTTTTTTTAGATTTACATTTACATTATCTAATTTTATTTATGTTTGAATAACAAGCTGTGAGACTGAAATGTTAAGGGTTAATGACTTAAAAAATTGGCCATTTGCAAAAGCAGCCTCTGCTTTTCTGAAGCCAGGTTTGCACCCCCAAACAAGTGAAGCAGGAGAGATTTTGAGTCTGTTGTGACAAAACCTCTGACCTGCATAAGACAGAGGAGTTGTGCATCCACCACCAGAGGATGACCATGAAAAAACAACCTTTGTTTATCAACAAATGGGTTTTGATACAGATAAGGGAGAAGGATAATAAAAAACAAGTCCTGTGGAGGAGGGATAATGCTTTTTATCATGTCAGTGTCCTCACTTATACTCCTCTGTAAAACTTCCCTCTGGGGGAGGTATCAGGCCATTCACATGTAGGCCTGAAGGAATTCATCCCTTCTGACGGGGCGGGGCATAACTGGAACAACTATGCTGAAGTGAGAGGCAGCTGTCATGTGTTAGAAGGTGTCATAAACCATCAGAGTCCCCTGAAGCACCCTTAGACTCATTTCTGCGACCTTCCACCAAAGAACTGCACATGATCCACAGTGTTGTAACAGACAGTTTAACATTTCTCCTTCCCCAGGGGAGGTATCTGGCCATTCCCACCTGAACTTGTAAGTATATTAACTCAATGAACTTCGTGTTTCGTGGGCTTCCCCCACACCTGATGGATCAAGACAGAAACCATCCCTTTTACCAATTGACATTAAAATTGCAACAATCAAGTCTTGTCACTGGATTCACGTGGTAGTAACTTTACTCTCCACTCTCTACTTTTTCTCCTTTTTTTTTCTTTTTCTTTTTCTTTTTCCTTTTCCTTTTTCTTTTTTCTTTTTATTCTCTTTTTCTTTTTTCTTTTTTCTTTTTTCTTTTTCTTTTTCTTTTTCTTTTTCTTTTTCTTTTTCTTTTCCTCTTTTCTTTTTCTTTTTCCTTTTTTTCTTCTTTTTTCTTTTTTTCTTTTTTTCCTTCCTTCCTTCCTTCCTTCCTTGCTTTCTTTCCTCTTTATATAACAGAAAAACAAACTATTGTGGATAAGTCCTCTGTGCCATGTATCATGCCATAATCTTGAAATAACCCTGAGAGGTTTATCTAGCTACAGCTCTTGGTGGCTGGTTTTGAAAGTGATCTCTGATGTGTTTTAGCTGCCTTCCATTCTGGTTTACACAGAAGTTAAAAATCTCATTTTGCAACAAAAGGCAGATCACATTGAAACAGTTCTCTGATTTCTCAATTTCCTTTTAAAAATAGTAACAAAAAGATTTAAACAATTATTTCACCAAGGCAGGAAATATTCCCACTAAAAACACACAATTAGACAGTTACAGGGCTATATCTTAATGTAAAAATAATGAGACTAAATTATGAGCAACCATGCAAAATTAATTCCAGTATTTTGTGGTTTATTTCTAAAATTTAACTACTTACATTTTTATTGTGGTTTTCTAGTTGATAAACATGGTCAGTAAATGCGGTTTTTATAGATAAATAGAGAAAGAAAGAGAAGAAAACAGGAGGAGGAAGCTACAATGCTACTATTTTGGTTTGTCTGGAAAATGACTGGGTGAAAAATATCACAATCTTATATAACCTTTGCAGTATTTTAAAAGCAACAAGATGTTTTCCATTATTTTTACAATTCATACTTTTGAAAAAAATATATACTACAGCCTAGGCAACTCACACATGCTATAATCTAGGTTGCTGCCCTCAAAACTTACGGCTTTGCCACCTGATATGAAAATATCTAAATAAATAAAATCCATTCCCAATTATACTCTCATCTCACCAACATATTTTCTTTCCTCATAAGCCTGCCAATATAAGTTATTTGGTGGAACAATTTATCTGAACTGAAAACAGCCTTACCTGCCAGTTGAAAACAACATTTATTTCCCAATCTATTTATCGAAATTAAACTTGGAATCTGTGACTGTCATGGTAAGCTGATAACTGTACACTGATGTATATTATGCAGTTTTAAATGGTTGTGTCTTTGTTTGGTATCTGCTTCTGGGAGCTGTATAGCACTTCTGTTTACCTTTTAGCTGATTAATTTTCCAGAATCTTTCCATTCTTAGTCGTGGTTACACTTTCTTAGCCAGGAGCTTTCAACAATATAGTTGAATGTCTCAATTATATTTAGGGTCATCTGCTCCTTATGTGGTTGCATCCAGACACATTCTTGCACCTTGCTTTGCAAATATGGGCATTAACAGAAGGCCAAAGATGGACAAGGGGCAGAAATATATTTTTTCCACTTTTTTCATTGATGATGATTTACTGGACTGCATGATTTTATGTTAAAGAATATAAAGATCATTTCCCTAACATATTTTTGGAGTTTATTTTCCCCAATGGATCCTTATCTACTTTGTTAGTAAGTGATGTATTCTTGCTGGAGGACTAAGAATGCACCTTACATGTAACTGATATTAAAATAATAATGCATTTGTTTCTGTTTTGTTTTGTGAGCATGAATTTTTAGGTATCCTGTCTTAAAAATTCTCTGTAACAGCAAGAAACTTTCTTTAAAGAGATGTGTGGAGACAATCATATATCCACAACAAATATTATTGGATTATATGTGGAGAAATATTAAAGACTGATCAAGTCAAGAACTTCAGGAAATATAATTTCCCCTTAAGAGCCCAATCTTCCATTGTTCTAAACAGAGGTAGAGCTCTCATATCCCCAGATTAAGGGAGAAGTAAAGAATATCTCATTTATTCCGATATACAGCAGTACAGGTCCTGCATTAGTGTAAGGCATTGAAAAATTAAAAATCTCTTTGAGATACACAGATGAATATTTATTTCAAATTGATTCTTTCTCATGTTCTAGGACTAAGAAAGAACTAAACCACCACAACCAACTTCTTTAGAACTTTCTTTTTGGTAAATATTATGTTTTAAGTATTTTTTTAGGACTTAATATTTTCACTTGTAATAGCATGGAGTACTCAGTTTGTTTCTTTTCCATTTTTTCTGAGGCTGAATGTTTGAGATATCTACTGAAGAGAAAAGGTGACAATGAATATAGTCAAGAAATACACTCTCTGAAGCTTTAGGAAAATCCTAAATTATTAGTCTTTTTCATCCAAAGGGCCACTAGTGGTGACTTTTTACATACACTTTGGGTTTTTTTGTATACAAGGGAGAACTGAAAATGATGACTGAATTGATTTTATTTTTTCATAGTAAAAAAGAACAAACCCAAAGGTACATATATTAGTAAATTAATTATACAGTTACAGCTGGCAGCAGTGAAAGCATAACTATAGTGTATCATCTGTATCTAGTACCTGATAACACTCGACAGATGTACACTGCTAGCATATATTGCCTAAATTCAAATGTTAGAAAAAAGTTTCTAGCTTCACACCACTGTTTGTGAAAGAGCCATTAGTACCCTTGCTTTGTATCCCTCTTTGCAGCAGTCACCTGTCAAACAAGTAGCTAGCTCTGTGTGAAGAGAAACAAAACATGAGCAGCAACCACAGCAGCAACAACTTCCAGTTAACCTCCAAAGAGAAAAATCACATTTTAGAAGTTTGGGGAGAAACTGTCGTTTTAAAATCCTAAAGATGATCTTTTATATAGAGAAAACTGTTAATAACATCTGACACTGTACACTGACCTCATTACTTTTGTGTTTTCTATCCTAAGGCACAACTTGCCTCTTACCTGATTAGTCTTTGATTCTGGAAAAGCAGTTTAGAGGACAGAACTCTCGAAGACCTCTACAGAAATGTTTCTGTGCATGCTCTGAAAGTACTTTGGACAATTTCAGGAACTAGCAGATAAACGTGCTGAGAAAATGAACTTGGTGATATTTTTAAAGTATGCATCACTTAATGATTTAAAACTGTAGCATAAAAATGGTTTGATTCAAGTTTGAATCTGCACTATGAACTTCAGAGTTCAGAATAAGAGAATGTTGGAAACACAATTTGATAAAAAGAATATTCAGGCAAAATCATATTTTAATATCTGTGTTCTCACCTTTCCTCTATAACCTTGAGAAACAGAATTTGGCAGAATTATTTTTATGTGAAATTTAAAAGAACTTATGATATGTTTTCATCCTGAGCATTGTGACCTTAAGAAGTTTCTCAGACATAGGAAAAAAACCCAATGAAATCTCATGGCAAGAGGTAAAAGGCAAAATCTTATTATCAGTAAAGAAACCTACTGGCTTTTCTGACACCAGCCTGTTATCCTATGACTCCCATCTCTCGTAATCCATACCTGGGGGAAAGAAAAAACCCACCAGCAAACAAACAAAAAAAAATCCAACTCATAATTATCCAAATTATCCAAAAAAAAATCCAACTCAAAGTTTGGTTTGATGGAACAAAGTGGATTTCTGTGCTGTGCAGCACAAACACCCCTTCTGACCCGACATCTGCACAGTCTCTCTTTGTAACTAGATCTGAATTATTTTTGCAGCCGAACTGTGGAGAAGATAGCAAGAACATGAAACTGTACGAAGGAACATTTCTTGTGCCAAGAAAATGAATTAATTGCAATAGCTATAAGAGTACAAGAGGTACTATGAAATCCCTTGTATGTAATGTACGTATTAGGCACACTACTTTGAATTTACCAAACAGGTATACAAGTGACATTTGTATCTGTTAAAAGGCACTTTGTCAGCCAAATATTCCTTGTCCGTCTTTTGGTCATTTTTGGAAGTGCTATGAGCATAGGGAATCTAATCCAGTTGAAGAAGCATGTCTTCAGCATTCTGGACTTGAACGCTGCCTATATTCCATGAATTTGGAAGTAGTAACAGTTACAAAGCTCTATTGCAGAGACTTTCACTTTACCCAAAGACTGCCAAAGACAATCAACACATTTCATTGGATTTGTGCTGATTCCTGGAAGAAGTTGTCTGTTTTTCACAGCTGGCATCTACCTGCCATTGACTTCTCTTTCTTGACATTCCCTCTGGCTTGATATCTCATTTCTCACTTATATCTTTCCATTGATTCTTCACTATTGGTTGCTGCTTCATCAGTTCATTCCCACCTCTGCAGCTGTCCTACAGCTCCTAAAGAGTTGTTCCTAGGTCCAGTCCAGACCCAAGTCTGTTCTTCCTTAATATCTTTCCCTAGTTGCTCAAACCTTCAGGCTGCTCCAGATTTCCACCCAATGCTCACAGGCTTCCTTCAATATCTGCCTCCTCCTTGGACCTCTCCTGCTCTTTATTGTCAGAGGTACAGTCTCTGTCGCACTGAATTTTTTAACTCTAGCTAAAAAAAAGATAAAGGAAGATAAAAGTAGCATCCTAACCTAGCTGAGCAGCATCCTAACGTAGTTGTTGTGCAAGCACGAAAGGAGCAGAAACATGTCTGAGGCTAGTAGGACAATGTAGCCATATTACGTTTCTTTGAACTGTAATGTTCTACTTCCCACGGGTCACTCAGTAGATTCAAGAGTCTGGTTCCAAAGAGAAGAGACCAAGTCAGTCAGTTTAAAGAATATGAAAACTGGCATTTTCTGAAATGCAAAAAGACTTATTTTTACAACCATTAGATAAAATTTTTCTTCATGTTGCTTTTGAATTGGATTTTCCTGAGGAATTCATTCACATAAATCCTTCAATGATAGCAGCAGAATACATCCAAATGTATCTATTTTCTTGTGTTAATAGATAACTTGCTTCTTGAAAGAATGTCCTTTTGTTTTGGAAAGCATAATTTAGACTCTGCAGCTATATTGTGCTCTGAGTATCTGAATGTTGTTATATCTGAATTTTTACACTGAAGTGTAAAATTTTCCTGGTGTATTGTGAAAGAGCTGAATACAGACTAGTGCAGAACACTTTCAGCCATATAATATACACAAAACTACATTATTCCTACACCCTTTTTTAATAGAATTGTGAGGTATAACATGGCAAGGTCTCTAAAAGCTGTCTTACTGTGCTTGAATTTAATTATAACCTTTCAGTTTTCATAATTAGAAGACAATGAAAAGCTGTGGCAGTTGTCTGGCTGTCAGCTTATTCAAGGCATGGCAGTGAATCAACCTGCATGGAAAGTTTGTGATCAAGGTCACATAATTTCTTACCCAGAGGAGAGCACAAGCTCTGACTGTGAGGAAAAGGAAGCAGACCTATGCTTGAACCCCAGCAGAAAACATTCAAGTAGATTTTATTTCCAAAATAAGCCGATATGGAAAATAAACCACGGTAAACCTCTGGTTAGGAACCTGTGCTCACTGACTGCTGTGAACTGCAGTTTTCATATGTGCTGTTGTATTCCTCAAACAGGCAAACTGCCTTTGAGATCAGCACAGACTCAGAGCAGGACAGAAATGTTGTTTTGCTTTTGACCCCCACTTCTTCTATTTAGTCTTTTCTTCAGAGCAAAACAAGTGCACTCGAACACGTTGCCTAGAAGTTTAAACTGCATTTCTTCTCAAATATTTCTTCATCCATTTTTCATCCCTGGAAACCGGCTAACAGATAGAAAATGTGAGTTTTTATCCCACTCTCAATTTTCAGAAAGACTTTTGCTGAATGTAGTGTTTTATCTATTATTCTTCTTTGGTTGCTTATTGACAAAACAACTTGCTGCTTTTAAAATTCAGCAAACCTTGGCTAAGATTTCTTGATCCATTAAAGCCACGTTGCTCTTGGCACAGATTTGGAAGCAGCATGTAAATGATACAAGTAATTTGTCCTAGGCAGGACAACTCTGTTGAAATCTGGCAGCAGAGGTTTTCTCTACCTAGACCAGCTGTACTTTGGGAATCACAGTACAGTATAGTTGTTCCCATATTTTTTCAAATTAAGTCTTCTTCTTATGTGACAGTGAAGCCAACTCACATTGTCACAAATACATTTTCTCTTTCTTCCATGATCACTCCTGAAATTTTTTATTCTCATGTCCTGTTCTGTATTAAATATAACTCATTTCTGAATAAAATTAATTTTTAAATTTTATAAATAAACATGTAAATAAATATAAGGACAAGTAAATTTATAACATATAGTATAAGCTGATACATAATGTAGTTTTCATATGTAAAATAACATATAATTTTATAATAAAACACATTATTACTTATATAGTAATGTATATAAACGTAAAATGTTACAAAAGGCCTTCTAGCAATTTTGTGCTGTTTAAGGACAGCAAAATACAAATATTTAACCATATTTATAAAAACTAATGCATTTCATAAATTCCAAAAAATAGCATAATTCTTCTTTTTCTTACTGAATATTTTCATTTCACTTTAAAAGTAAAAAAAAATATATTAACCCATAAGAGATTTATAAACATTCTGTTGTTGAACCCTTCATGAAAAAATATTAGAATGAGGGCATGTATAACAATGAGAAGCACTAAAATATTAGATCTATAAGAGTTAATCTGAAATGATTTGGCAGTGTCATTTGTATATAAAATAATCTTCAGGTTCTATGTCATCATGGTTTTCTTTATGATACTTTGAAATGTGAAATTTAAATAAATTATTCCTATCATTAGGCGAAATACCACCCACAGTTTCAAAGACAAGTAAGAATATATTTGTATGTACGAATGAGAAATTTACAGACATTTATCAAAGGAAAGTAATGTCTGTGTTGCCCAAACCACCTATGGTCTTACTGCAATATCCATAATTAACTAAACATCCTGAAATATTGTCTGCATATTTCTGAAGAGAATTTTAACTCAATGTCTGTTGGGAAGTATATTCACTCTGACTATCTTCAGTGAGCCCACAGCTTGTTCAAGAAATGACTGAACATACAGACAGACACATACAGCACTAATGTTCTGTCTTGGGGTGACTCTATCATGTGTATCCCCTATCATGCTCTATGCCCAAAAAGTAATATTGTGCCTTTTCTGTGCCTTTAAACTGAGCTTGGGAAAAAAAAAAACCAAATAAACTTTCCAAAGCAGCTTCTCAAGGACACAGCGATTACACTCCTCCGTTGTTGTCTGGCTGCGGGTAGCACAGAGGGAGCACCCTGCTTGCTTTTTCTTCAGCCAGCTGGTTTGTTTTTCCCTCTTGGCGTGAGATGGAGAGCTGAATTTTTGTTTCCTGGGACTTTGGTTTTTTCCCTTCTTCTCTTCTGAACTGTTTCAACAACATCAGAACACATCAGGAGAATTTTCTCCCCGAGGCCCGGGGGTGGGCCCACACCCTCACCGACCAGCTCTGAGGAGGAGAGAGACCACACTTACAGAAGGACTCTGAAATCTTCCCAGGTTTCTCTCTATAACGAGGGTTTTAATTCATTATTTAGCATCATTATCCTTTTCCTGTGTGTTTGTTAAAATAAATAGTTTTTATCTCTTTCACTTTCCTTCGAGGAAAAATATCCTTTTTTCCCGAACCCTGTGGGGAGGAAGGGTGTTTGTAACCTGGTTTTCTCTCAGGGGCTATATTACTAGATTTTGGCCAAACCGGCACATGTTCATATATGAATGTCTAGAATGCATGACTAAATCAAGAAGAAATGTATCTATGCATGCTGGGATGAAAAAATACAAGAGGAAATATAAATGAACTGAACCTCAGCACTAATTAATTTTATTTACGTATTTGTGCATTATCTGTCTGCCAGTCATTAGGTTAGGAGGAAATTTGGTCTGATTCCCACTTAGTATCAGACCTCTAGTACAAATTCCCGTAATTGCCCTGAAGATTGTGAAATGGTTTTTCAATCCATCATTTTCTTTTTTAAATTAATAATATGAAGGCTTATCATTCATATCTGAAAAAAATTACCTTTTTTCTCATTGACTTAATTCTCTGTTAAGATGGCAATTATGGCCAGTGATTACTATTATTACTACTAAAGTAACAAATTACTGTAAAAATAACAAAAGTAAAATAGTTTTTAAGAGAAAGAAGAGAATTTTCAGATTTTAATAATTTTGTTACGGACTTTTAGAAAAAAGTTAATAAATGTATTATCAGTATCATTTTATAATTCTTGTTATTTATCTGCATGTTAAAATAAAATTAACAACTCTACATTTCATAGACTAGACGGAGTGCTTATGAATCTCAAATTTTTGGGGTTTTTAGAATTTTTCAGAGTCTGTTTTAATTTAGAGAGAAAAGTTTCTCTTGTTTGACATGAAAAGAAAAATATTTTGCAGAAGTCACTGTAAATGACGAGTTGTTCTGAAAGAAAAGTGTATTATTGGACATTCTTTCTTTTCCCAAATGGCATAGAAATTTAAAGAAAAACATGTCACTGGTTTACATCAGATTCATTTAAAAAAATGTTTGAATGTAAAAGTATGGTAATCAAAAAAGAAAAGAACTATTTTAGTGTTTCCTAAGTGGATGCTATCATTGCCATGATAATTACAGTCTATTTCCCTTTTTTCTTCACCATGCAATTTGTTAATGTCTGTAGTGCAGAACAGATGTAGTAGTAAAGCAAACTTTCACAAACGGATCTGTTACATAACTGTATAATTAAATGTGATCTCTCATTTTTTGTTTCCCAGAAATAGACCAGCCCCAAAAATGTCCATCTGAAGAGGTCAGATAGAGAGGCTTTAGTGGGCAGCTGCCATCCAGGCAGGGTCAGCCTGCCAGAAACAGAAAATGACTCTGTTACATCACTAACAGAACCAGCAAGACTAGTGGAACCTCACCAGATTAAGCCATGGTTGCTGTACAGAAAAAATATATTTCCCCTATAATGTCTGCTTCTTCTACCTCCCTTTTTCATCTTTCATTTCCTTCCTCTCCTCATCATTCTCTCCAGCATCAGGTGGCTCTTCCCTGGTACTATCCCAGACTATTCCTTATTGACTGGGTTTTGTACATTCTGTCTTTATTATGACAAATATCATCTCTGTATCTGATCAAAGGTCTGCTAAAAACAGCAAGAGTACTGTCACTACAGCAACTGCACCATAAACACATCTCATTTTATACTTTGGATACCTATACTTAAAAATGTGATCTTTTCCCTCAACAAAATAAAGTCCATTTAACAAACCTATAGGTGATTAAACTGTGGGAAGTCTGCTCTGTCAAAAAATTTGGGATTATTTTCATTTCCAAAAATCGGTCTTGGATGTCTTTGGATGAAACATCTAGAAGCAGACACTTCAGCTGCTCCACAGGCATTACTTCATGTACTGAAGAACCTTGAATTTTTTTTTTCCTTTTTCTTTTTTCTTTTAATTGAAAGATGAGAGATAGCTGCTTCTTTCTGCTTTTACATCTTCCTATCAAACCAGCATCTGTACATGTCTAGGAGATGATATTGAGTTATTAAAGGTTATTTCAAGTTGAACACAAGAAATCCAGTGAATTTTGGAATAGAATTACAATTAATGGCACTGCCGGTAATTTGCACCTCCTTTTTTACTCCTTCCGTGTGCAGCATATTTGCCTTTCAGTCCTTTGTGCTGCCACTACAACTTGTGTGTGACTAAATAGACAGAGAGCTAACACAGTTAAAAAAAAAAAGAGAGACGTATTCTGTTTGGTTATTTTGCTTAATGGATTCAATACAAAATGAATGTTGAAATCAGTAAAAGGGCACACATGGAATGGCAGGATCAGGAACAGGGGCAGAAAGGGCAAGGTAGGAAAAAGAGATATTCATCTTGTACCAAGGAGCCCTTAAAGTGTCTCAGGTATTTTATGTAAAGTCCTCCACTGTGTACACCTAAGGGTAATTTGGTACACAGGATTGTGGAGCTTTTTTTACACATCAGCCTTTAATCGTTCTATTTCAGACACCAAAGTGCTCATTTAAAATGCTTATGTACCTTGCAGAATCAGGGTCAAAAATCCTAATTCATGTTTGGAACAGAAGGTGGAGTACTGAATGCATCATGCATTAAATGAATAAAATGACACAGAAAAATGGTCGGAAAATGGACTTTTCTGACTACTGAGTTGTAGATATGAGTGTATTGTATTTTCCGTAGTATGAAGTATTTTTCAATCAACACTGATAAGCTAGGGAATCACAGGCCAAGTTTATCAGGTCCATTTGCACATCCTGTCAATGATTTTCATGTGCAGTTAAATCCATCAAAAATTACTGCTGTCAGGTCAAACAAAAGAGCACGTAGGGCAGGCATTTTCTGCTTTTAGAGGAATGACTTCACTTGTTCAGCTTATTTTGGGTATCACTCTTGCCCTGAATACTTTTTAAATCTCTTCCAATTTATTACTAACATACATAATCATTGTGTGTTATTAGGTGTGTCATGAGTCTCTCAAGAGTAATAAAAAATTTTAAAATTGTTTCAGAAGTGATACAAACACTTGAACTTTACTCAAACCACCATTTTCCTGTAGTAATCTTTTTTCCATGACAATATGTTATTCTAGTAACTCTATTGCAACCCCTCCGTTCCTTTAACCAGAATATTCCTGATGTCTTCTACACCCACGGAAATCACAGTTTTCTCACTGGAAATGTAAACAGAAAGCCATGTGTTCACATAGCTTCTCTTTTTTCATTCTTATTAAAATCTGATGGTACAGAGTCCTTGGGTTTCTGCATCTTTTTCTCATGTTAGCTATTTTATTCATCCCTGTATCATTTAGGCCTTTTCGTAAAACAGACAACATAGTTACATATCCCAAGTGAGCTCCTGTGCTGATGTTAGTGGTTTTCCTTAACACGGGAGCAAAAGAGGTGAAGAAAGTTTCCAAATTTTTTTTTAGAAAGTATTTTCTTGTGGAATATTGAATATAAATTGCCTTTAGCACTTCATAAAATCAATATTTGTGTCATGTTTGAAGACCTTAATGACAGGAAAGGATTTCAGAAAGACAATGACTCTATTGTATTTCATCATGTAAGCTCTTTCGCATGAAATTTTGCAAATTAAATAATCCAGAAATATCTATCAGCATTAGAGGACTACTTTTTTTGGGAGACAGACCTGATCCTTCAGTAGTCTGAAGACAACAGCAGAGTACAGTACAATATCTAAAAAATTAAGAAGTGTTTCATTCATCAGACAGACAAACAATTATGTCGAAACATCCAGATACCAGATAAATCCCCAAGTTAATTCTTAAACAGTTCTCAGTGTGGGAAATCTGTAGTAACTTGAATAACAGTTATTATTACAAACTTAGTATAAATATGCAGTCCTGCTGAGTTAATAAATTAAACATTTTTCCACTGGGGGTAAATAGAATTGCGTCATCTAGCCATTGAGGTATGATAAAGTAATATACAAATATCTCTTTCCCTGTAATTAGATTTAAATGAAGAATACACTGTCTATGTTGAAGATGTATAGTTTATATGAAGCAGTTTGACACACATGGGTATTACAAAACCATCACCACAAAGAAGCTCTAGTCCTGCTGTCTTTTCTAGAATAAATCTTTGTATTTTAGGAAAGAGTTTTTAGTTAAATGGAAATCACTAGGGTAATGCCTCTCTCTGGAATAGGTTATGTCCATCTTTGCAAGTCTTCAAACCTTGGCTAGAGAAAACAGACTGACTTCACCTAGTGCTAGCAATAAATTCAACTAAGAGTCTGGTCTGAAAAACCTCCAGGATTCACTTCTGACTAACTGTTCTGTTAGTCTTCCTGACTGAACTGCCTGATAAAGACATTCTCACCCGGACAAGGATGTTTCATACTGACAGAGAACGCGATCCAAAGGGCTCCATATATTATTCAGTGGAACTGAAGACATCACTTTCCAGAAATGTCAGTTTGGATCCTTTGAATGACTTCATTTTAACAATGAAGGTTTACTGTGAGGAACAGTGAAAATCTCCCCTTTCTGAGAGGTTTTTAAAGACATTTGTGTAATAAAGATAGGAAAAAAGAGAACTATTGGGACTTTTTCATATCCAAACTAATCGTAGAGCAAGTTGTAAGATTGGGCAAGCAGTTTTTTAGAGAAAAAGAAAATACTGAGTGATCTGGATTCACAGAGGATTCAGATAAGCAGGAGAGGAACTGAGGATCTCCAGAAGAATGAGGACAGCAGTTGCCTTGGAATCTTGCTACTATGAGATAAACACAACATGTGTGCTGACATGCTCTCCAGCCAACCACATAGAGCACCAGGGCAACTATTGTCAACATGTTTTTATCACTTATAAATGAAAGACCAGTAGCACTGACAGTAACAAAACAGCTAGAATTAAAAATAAAATAATAAAAATATTACTGTGGATATCAAGTTTTCGTTGCAATGTCAGCAGTGGGATTTGTGCTATGCGCAAAAACATCCCCTCTCCTTTATCAGCTCAGCAAAGTGTTAACGTCTCTCACACTCATTAAGGTTTTTTAATCAATGAAATAGATATGTTGTTCAGTACTGGTTCAAAAGCAAGAACTCTCAGGGTTTTGAACAGTGTCTGATCAGTATTGGGCAGAAAGGCCATGGGTCAGAGCTCTGATGGCAGCAGAAATGTAAAAAGTACAGGAAGATGTGTTACTCATTTAGTAGGTGATACTGCTGCCTCAGACAGTAATAAAACTCTGACCTAGAACATATTTGATTCACTACACTGCTCAAGATACTATTTCTTAGAGAAAAAGTAGGGTCAAATATTGTTGGATATAAGGTAGTACAAAGAAGTATCTCCTAGTCATTTACATCTTGCTGAATCCATGTGTCAGTACAAAGTGAGCTAATACAGGCAGGATTTAATGTAAAAGACTATTTAAACCAGCAGGAATGGTGTCAATGTTTAGTGAAGACTTAGAATGTCTTGAGGAAAGCAGTAAATCTTATGCATTTCCAGGATGGTTTTGTTTGCCTTAACCACTGAATATTGCATATTCTTTTTAAAAATAATCTATAAATAACTTACAATGAATGTACAGTTTGTTTGGACACACTTAGAACTTTCTTTACAATGCAAACAACACTGAAAACTATTTAAGTTCATTACAGAAATTTCCATTTTTAAAAAGCAATTACGGGAATGATTTGTAAAACCAAAATGTATATAATATGGAGAGCTAATTAAAGCAATTGTTTATTATTTTTTAGTTCTGTGGATGCAAGAGTAGAAAATACAAACTCAGTCAATTTGAGATTTCAGTCATAGAAATATATTCTATTTTTAAATCCTGCAACAAATGCATAGCAAGAATCTATATGAAACATGCCTCAGTACTTTCCTTTTCCCTCTCCCTCTCCCTCTCCCTTTCCCTCTCCCTTTCCCTCTCCCTTTCCCTTTCCCTTTCTTTTTTCCTTTCCCTTTCTCTTTCTTTTCCTTTTTCAGAACATGGTAACATGTCACTTACAAATGGATTTTAACCAAGGTATGAACAAAGTTCCAGGGTGCTCTGGGCAAAATTACACCAAGAATGTTTTGAGGAGCTTTTTTTTTCTTACCCCTTCTCAAGGAATTAGAAGCTAAAGAGGTAAAAATTCAGCCCATTTTCAAAAAAATTACTCTTATTTCATCCTGAATTATTACCTTTGAACTGTTCCCAATTTTTAAATGCTAAACAATTCTTATTAGCAAACCCAAAAAACCTTTCATGCTTTTCTACTTCTTTTTTTTTTTACTGTCATATGCTCCCACCTGCATAATTCAAGGCTCACCTGCAGTGATTTACCTGTATCCCTGTCACTACAGCAATTTCTTTATTGCTGTGTCTGTAACCCTTTCTGATGTACTGTCACTTGTGGTTACCCTCTTTTCCACTTTGTCCGTGGGGTCCTTGACCCAGAATCCATATTTAAACTAAATTACAGCATAGTTTTGAGTTCATTAATATGTTAAAATAATTCAAACACCTGTGCTAAATTCATCAGAAAACAGTTTTCTCCAAAAGCTTTTGGAGTAGTAGTTGCAAAAAAAAGAAAAAAAGACTAAAATGTTCTTTTTTGGTATAGTCAGCTGTATAGTTGTAAAAAGTGAATTGTCACTTTGATCTATTTTAGAGGATCAGGGTCTTCATCAGCTTCAACAGAGCAAACAGAAAAGAATTGTCAATGGGCCTCTCAGACACATTTTAAGCAATAGAATAATTCTCTCCCTTCAGCTTCTCACCAATATTAACTTTCAGCATCTTAAAGACATTGGTCATCAAATCACAGTTGGATTATATAGAACTTACTTTGTAATTTCTTCCTGATTTTACTATTCAGTTTTGAGTGATAATGTGAAAATTATAATAGGAATTCACAGTTTGACTTTAACAGAAACTAAGAATTAGTTGTAGAATTTATATTCTTTCATGCTTTTAAAAACTTACTGAACTACAGAAAGTTTCAAATAAATAGACGTTAAATCAGTGCTCCTACATAATGAGAATAGTCTATTTTACATACTCACAATACATTTTCTATATTTGCAACATCAACTGAGGCAAAATGAATGACTTTACAAATGCTTCATTAAAGTAATTTTAAGTTGCAATGTTTGTATAAATATCTTTTCAAACTCTTGCTGTCCTGTAAACCTTCATTTTCTCTGTGCAGCCAGATTGAAGCTGTAGAAAGGCTAAGCATGCAGAGCACACATATGCACAATGTATATATGAAAATATATACATGCCTGGCTGCACAGAAACCACAGGCAGACACATAGATCACTCAGAAAAACAGACAGCACAAATGATCGTATTGTGCTCCCTTCTCTTTTGTGAGGAAAAAAATATAAATACACATATACACACACACACACATATATATAAGATATAAATATGTATATATTAGATAAATATTTATTAATATACTGGATATAAAAAAACCTATAAATATATCTATCTATATAAATATGTATCTATATTTAATATATTTTATACTATCATGTATATAAATATATATATTTATATCTCATTAATTTCTCCAGTAGCTGGGCTCACACACTCTGCCCCATAGCTGGGCTCTGGATCCCAGCCTTCCCAGCTGCTGGCACACAGACAGATGTACTCTGAGGCTGCAGTCCTGCTCTGGTTGCTGCTATAGACCATGCTGTTCACAAAACACACACTCACAGATAGCTGGGGAAGCCCTGGTCACTTTGGTCTATCCAGCTGCTCCCAACGTTTTACAAACCCCTGGATTCCAGACCATGTCACCTACTCACCAGCTCCTCTGATTTGAGCTTGATGCTATTAGTTACTCCTATCAATAATACGATGTTTAACTCAATCTTGGATGCTGCTATGTATATCTTGTAAGTACAACTGTTACTAAATACTACTGTATTAAACAAAAAATCTGATTGCATTTGAAGGAATGCCGGTTAGAAACCATTTTCTTCACACAGTTAGCTGAAGTTTTAGAGTAATTCAAAGTTATGTCCCTGTCCATGTTGTGGAATCAATGTTCTGCCATCCATGACATCACATGCGGCTCAGGGGCACTTCTGGTTGTGCAAAAAAAGGAGAAGCATATCTTTTTGAGAAGGCAGGGAACCTGTAAGTCATGATGGAATTTATGCACAATTTAAAATTACATACGTTTTTCACTGGGGAAAAAAAAACAATCATATTGGAAAAATGTATAATCTGATCCAAACTAACCTGAAATTGGTATAATTTCAATTTAACTGTCTTGTGACTATACTCATCACCGAGTCACAGTAGTCCAAGCAGTTCATATGAAATGTGATGGAATAGCAGCTATTTCTATTGAAACCAAAACTGCAAATACATAAATGCTTTCAGTCATGTCCAAGAGGGTCCTTAGACTTTAATACTGGGACCATATACTTTTAAAGAAACACTAGGGCATTTCTTTTCCAAGTCCAGACACTATTTTATTTAATATAACTAAGCTTAATTTTCTTTTGTCCCAGAAAAAACATTTTGGTTTGTGTAGAGAAAAATAGGATCATTTATTTATTTATTTATCTATTTATTTATTTGCTTACTTATTTACTTATTTTTCAGTAAGTTAGAGGACTTTATATGTTATATGCATAACTGTGTTATAATGAGATAATTGATCCAAAAATCAGAATGTTCTTGGCTATTTGAAAAGCTGTTTGAGTATCAACATTTATCCTCCTTCACAAGGACAAACATGAAGATAAATGAAAACTTTGTTTTCCCGACTCTTCAGGAAAGAAAAGAAAGATGCCCAGGGCAAAAAATGGCATTCCCTATCAGTGTGACTGCTGATCACAAATGTCCTGGGGTTGAGAGTTATACCACAAGTTTTTGTAAGTGCCACACCTCATGCCTGAGTGAGGAAAGACACAGGTGATGGACAGAGGAGGAGGATGCTTGCCCATCATCTGGTGCTGCTGACCATTGTGAAAGTTAAAATACAATTTGTTTCCAGGAAGTTTGAGTCATTTAGCATCCTCAGGCTTAATCAGTAGTATCTGATCTAGATATTCCAGAGAAAGTGAAAGTGTCAGGAAGAGACAGAATAAATGTGTACTGTGATAATGGTCCACCTAAATGACTTTCTGCTTGCAAATACCGCAGTGACACACTGGCTCTGGTGGTGATTGTACTCTTTGCAAGGGCCTTGGAACAGTTATGGCAATAAAGCATAGCATAGCATACTAAACAAGAAAAAAACCACAAACAAAGAAAAAATAAGAAGATGCAGTCTCATGGCTGTATAGCTGTGGTGTGGCATTCTTGTGAAGGCACACAATGTCTTGGCAGTGACAATTTTGACACCGCCCTTGACTGCCTACTGTGTGACCTGACCTTGCTCCCACTTATACATCTCTTTAGTGTTTTATCAGGAGCTGCTTGTTCATCCATGCAGGTCGCCTGCTGCCTTTGTGTTGTGTGCTTCAGAATTGTTCATTCTTAAAGGAGATCATCCTTTAAAATTAGCCAGCTCTCCTGGGCTCACTTCCCGGAGTGTATCTCACACGCCTCTTCCTAGCAGATGTCTGAACAGGTCAAAGTTTTTTCTCCTGAAAAACAGGGTTGTGATCCTGCTATTTGTGTCTTCGTCTTTTCCCAGGTTCCTCAACACCACATCTCATGCTGCAAGGAACTGGACAATATTAAGGACAATATTAAGGTAGGGGGGTGCTCTAAAGTATCAAGTCATTGCTTCTGCCTTATATGTCAACATTTGAGATGCTGTTAAGAGACAAAAATCCCTGAATTTTCCCATCCAGACAAATCTGGACCACTGTCATGGTACTTTCTGGGATGTTTATGATGATTTCTAGTCCCACATTGAGGAAAGGTAGATGAGAGTAGAACTTGGAGTGTGTATGTGCAGTCTAGATGCTGCCATAGCTGCTAACAAAAATTTTATGTGTAATGCAGATAAAATTCCTTCCTCGTAAGGAAGACCATTTGAGGAGTTCCACTTTTACCACCTCATAACAATTTCATTTCTCTCTCTGTTTTTTTCATTTGCTGCACAATCCCTTTTATAATCCTCTTTTACACAAGTTACGTTCAATAATTCCCACATGGTTTGATGTAGTAATTTTTGTGTGATATTCTAGTCTGTGTTATATGGAACAGAAAATTAAATTATTATAATCATCTTTTTTGGCCTTAACTTCTTTGAATATCTACTTTTACTCAAAATCTAAATTTGTGTTGTCACCCAGGAATACTCTGTTTTCCCAGAATAAAATTGACCCAAAGCTCATTAAAATCACTGCGAAGATGCCTACTGCCTTCAGGCCCCTACTGAACAATGAAATATTCTAGACCATAAAGCTCCTAAAAATGTGTAAAATAAAGACTTAGGATTTAAGGACTGAAATCTTCATTATATTTCTGCAGAAATACTACTGTTGAGCATATAAAAATTCAAGCAGTCTTAAAATATGCTCACTAGTAACTGTTCATGGCTCAATCTCAGAAAAATCATATAAAAATGGTATTTATATATCTCAAATGTGGCCTGCAGAGTTGAAGTAGTAGACATACATTATTCGTATTTTTAGCAGCCTTTGTATAACATTATGCCTGAAAATCATTCAGAGCCTGATCCAGAAATCCAAGAGGAGTTTCAACATTGATCTATGAGGGAAACACAGGTAACACAAATTGTAAGGTAGAAAAGAATTCAGGTCAGATTGATGTCTTTGCAAAGACTGCTGAAAGGTCTATAAAATCTCTTTTTTTTTCTTCCTTCATTTTAAAAAGAATGAAATTCCAGTAGCCTTGTCTATGGAAACAGAGCAGACGGCCAACTCAAAATGTTAGCTAATTCTGAAAGAACGGAACAAAACATATTAAGCACTCTTTTTAATCCATCTGAAACACTGAAAGTGAACTATCCCTTTCTCATTTTTATATTTATAAAATCCTAATATTACACAAAGATTGTAGAGTTATTTTCACAGACTGAGAAAAATATGTGTGTAAATACTTGTGACTAAACACATTAAAACATCTGTTTTAATGAGATTTTTCTCATAGTGAACCATGCAAAGATGTCTTTTTTGCCAATTACCTCTTTGGGACCTTTGTTGAAATTTCATACTGTAAGCTTCTGGAATAAAAGTATTTCAATATGTACTGGAGCTTAGCAGTTTTTTAAGATTATGGTGGGTTGACCCTGGTCAGATGGCAGGGGCCCACCTAGTGCTGCTCTATCACTGCCCTTCTCAGCTGAGGGGAGAGAAAAGAAATGAAAGGCTTCTGGGTCTAGATAAGGGCAGAGAGAGATCACACAGCAGTGACTGTCATGGGCAAAGCAGACTCCACTTGAGGAAAAATGTATTTGATATTTTATCAATGAAATCAGAACAGGAAAATAAGAAATAAAAAAATAAATTTTCTCCCCCTGCCCTTCTTTCTGGGCTCAACTTTGTAGCGCTGTATTTCCCCACTCCTTTTCTTACTAAATGCCTGCCCTTCCCATATTGTCCTCCCTTCCCCGCTCTTAGTCCTGACCACTGCCTCAGGTTTTCCCTATTGGTTCCAGTACCCCAAGTCTGCCCATGTACCTCCCCTGTGCCCTGAGACCATTAGTCCATGTGCTCTCTCTGCCCCCTCATCTCCATACAAAACCCCAGACTCCCTGCCCTGTGGCCTCTCTGCTTTTGGGAACCAGCATATCGCCATGTGAATAAAGTTCATCTGAGGTCCCCATGCGGAGACTCTTCTCATCTCCTTTATCGCCACCGTGTTCTGGAGCGGACAGCTAACCGGAGCATGAGAGCAGGGCAGCTCGGAAGGGCTACGGGAAGCGGAACAGCCACTCTCCCCGATGCAGCGCCACAGCGCTCTCCGGGAAGGTTTGCAGTTTGCCATGCCAAAGCAGAAACAAAAAACCGCAACACAACTTCACTCCTGATTGTTCTACTTCCTCCGTCGCAGTGGTACACAGAGACATAGAAGAGGGGCTGAGGTCACTTCAGGACACATCTCTGCTGCTCCTTTCTCCTCAGGAGGAGGACTCCTCACGCTTCCCTTGCTTCATTATGGAGTCCCTCCCAAAGAAATTAGTCCTCCACACACGGCTCCAACATGAGTCCTTCCTATCGGCCGCAGTTCTTCACAAACTGCTCCACTGTGGGCCCATTCCACAGGGTGCAGTGCCTCAGGAACAGGCTGCTCGAGTGTGGGACCTCCAAGGTGTTACAAGTGTTACAGCAAACCTGCTCCAGTGTGAGTTCCTCTCTCCATGGGGCCACAGATCCCATGCTAGGTCTCCTCTGCTAGGAGCCTGTTCCAGCATGGACTTCCCACAAGGTCACAACCTCCTTCAGGAATCCACAAGCTCTAGTGCCGCATCCTCCATGGGCTGCAGGTGGATCTCTGCATCCCTGTGGTCCTCCATGGGCTGCAGGGGCACATCTGCCTCACCATGGCCTGCACCATGGGCTGCAGGGGAGTCTCTGCTCCAGCACCTGGAACACTTCCTGCCCCTCCTTCTGCACTGACCTTGGGGTCTGCAGAGCTGTTTCTTGCATATATTCTAACTCCTTTTTTTCTGGATGAAATTACTTCTGTGCAATACTTTTTTCCTCCTTCTTAAATGCATTACCTCAGAGGTGCTACCACCATCGCTGATGGGCTTGGCTTTGATCAGCATCTTGGGTCCATCTTGGAGCCATCTGGCATTGGCTCTGCCAGACATGAGGGAAGCTTCCGGCAGCTTCTCACAGAAGCCAACACTGTAGCCCCAACACTACCAAAACCTTGTCATAAGAAGCCAATACAGAGATGTAAGTTGATTAATTCTGCAGTTCTCTGTCCTTTGGTATTCTAGTACTTTCCACTATAGAGGATGATATAGTGGGAATTTAAAACAGCCTAAGCCACCTTTCTTTTGAAGGGGAAAATTTGACCCCTTTTGGAAGTAAGCTAGATTTTTTTGTCTGTTGTTTCTTCTCTAGAAATGATACTTCCCTGATACATGTGCAAATCGATTTTGTAAAACAATTTACATGACATCTTGTTCTATACAATGCTGAACAGCAATGAATTCTATTCGTGATTAAGGTGGGTTGACTGACTTAATCAATCATAATCATTTCTATAGATCATTCTTATTTTACTAAAAGAATTAAGACAATAATTGATTCCATATCAATAAAAATTATTTTCTAGCAACAAATTATATATATCTCTATATATATGTATATATATATACATATATATATCCTAAAAAACTGCTTTGCTTGATAAAGTTATCATAGAAAATATAAGGGAAAAATTCAACAAACACCCCAATGCTGAAACCTAGAACAGACAAAACTACCAAGTTATTTAATGGCTAGTTTGTAGAAGCAAAAATGTGAATTGAAATATCTTCCTTTGACCTTTGCTTTCTCTCCCATTCATCTTGCATAGATTTCTGCCTCAGCTTTGACTAGGAACAGCAAATCAGGAGTTTATTACGGAACAAGCCTTTGGAAGTCAGAGGACGCTATAGGATAATATAAGATAATATTGACAGACTTTTGTAAACGGAAGTATGAATTTTTTTCCCACTAAACACCAGTCCCTGGCTTTAGAGGTGTATTAACAGTTGCATTTCCAGACTTCTGTCTAGCACTGGACAAAAGCAGTTTTATCTTTTGCTTAGACTTTTTTCCTTTCCTGTTATTTGCCATTTTATTCTCATTTGCACCTCACCCTGAATTTTTAGGAGGAGCATGGACCTTTTGTCTACAGGAAGTCTTTCTGATGGCCCATGCTAGAGCTTCCTTTCTTGCAAGCAGCCCTCTACAGAGCCATGAGTGCTTCTTTACAGGCAGCAGTTGAGAAATAGAAATTATTGGAGAAACCTCTAGAATGTAGGTGCTAATGTAAGTACACTGAGTTTGTTCCTAATACTGTCATCTACTGTTGTTTGGCACCCTCTGACCATCTTGAAAATTTATTTTATACCAACTTGTTTACTGGTCTATTTCGTTCAGGTTTCTGCCCTGTACAATGACATCTGAAACTGAGGCCTGGGGACTTCTAAAGTGCCCATATTCCACTTGTCAGTACAGAGAGTAGAAACTTCTGGCTAAAAATTTTGTAGCCTATTGTGGTCTAGACAGTATTTTCTCCAATTATTTTATTAGCCTGTAAGATGTTATCACAAAAGTATTCAAAGGCTGGCAGCACTGGAAGTTATTGTGAAATGATTTATGAGAGCACATGCTTGGATGGAACAGGACATGCATGAGAGGGGAGAATGGTCAAATAAGTGATGTTCATCACCTGCTACTAATTAGACAAAAGTAGTTGCACTTGGAGATGGGGAAATTATCATATCAGTTGTAGAAAGGGTTACTTTTGATGATTTGGATAAGATCCTCCTATTTTAATTTACGTGTTTGGTTTACTGAAGACCAAGCAGAAATGGAGTTCAGTGTGAAGGGTAACATCCAAAATGTTGCAAATTTCAATTCTACACTACTGAGAACAAAGGGGTTAATTTTTCCAACACTGTAATAATATTTCTAGTTTCCAAACTAATGTGTATATACCAATGTCTTAATTGAGACTAATAATCTCGTCAAGAAAATACAGCAGAGCCTTGGAAGATGGCAGCTGAGTCGACACCAGGATGCACAGTAATTTTGAGAATGTAAATATTTGCAGGAAATGTTGGAGCGAACCAGAAAATAGGTATTCCATGGCAAGATATTTCTCCAAGTCCTAATTTTGGCCAGAGTAAAAGTCAAGTAATAATGGCACTATAGGGTCCTTTTTTAATAAATATTTTATCAAGTATTTCTCAACCTTTCTTTAGCAACAAGTCTTTATCTGAATGAAAGGCCCATAATTATATTTCATTTTAATATATACAGTAAAAGATATTTCTAAAAATTATAAAATTTTGAGTGCTTGGTGCCCTGCATGTGAGACAAATGCTGGCAAGTGACTTACCTATGTGTAGAATAAAATTGTATATACACATAATTTTTAAAATTTTGTTTGTTTATATTTTCATGTAGTCAGTTTAGGTATTTCTAAAGAGATGAAGTCGCAAGCTGACACTGGCTTTTTCCATTCTTGGAGCTTTTTTACTCCAAGAGAAAGTTTTAAATGCTCATTTTATAATCTGATTTTCAGACTTTGAATGGAGAGCTACTGAGTTATCTAAGTTTAATAAAAATGATATGAAACATAAAGGTTGACAATGACTTTTCTTCACAGCATTATATTGATTTGAGCTTATAGAGATAAGCTGTAATGTTATTTATTAAAGATTTAATAAACCATTAGCTATCAATGAATGTTTGAATAACTAGAAGCAATAAAGAAAAACCTCATGCTAAGGGTCAGAAAATACTGAATTTGTGTTTCTAAAGAAAGAACTAAGTAAGAAAACAGAAAAAAATAAATCCCTTTCCAAATTATGCATTTACATATCCTATGGGAAGTATTTAAATTTTATGGCCACAATGGCTTTCATGCAATGTATTTCATCCTTAGAATTAAATATTAGAAACATATCAGGCATTGATGACTCTTCACACTTCCTGGTACTGGAATTAAGGGCCAGATCTTTCGAAACGACTTTCTAGCATTTTCCATGGGTTTAAAAGACAGATACTGAGACCTTTACCTACATGGATTTATTCCTCTTCCCACAATTGCTCCCGTTGGCATTACAAGCATTAACAGTAAGATAATTTATGACTTAAGGCTTCAAACTCTATCATTAAATGGTATGATTATGCTATGTAATCAAAATTTCCAAGCTTATTAAAAGATAAAAACTCTAGCATTTGTCTATCTAAAGTTCCATCATGAAGGAAAAGGTAGCCTCTCACAATTTATTTTCAGCCAGATAAATGGTTAAGGTCTTTCTCAATTAGTCCAGCAAATTAGTGAATAAAATTGTAGCAGATTTTTAAGCTTATGGCATAAAATAGTTTTTGAATATTCAGTATGATTGAGCACTCACAGCAAGATTATCTAGTAATGACCTTCAGAATTCAAATCAAAAGAAACCCACATTTATACCTGGTTCTGTTATGCAAGTATTAAACAACTTTAGATTTTATTAATAAATCTTAAAAATGTAACTTTTTCTTACATTTAATTATATAAGGTCACATCTAAGAGAATTTGAAGCTTCAAATATTTGGAAGTCTTTTTTATTTTCACAGAAAAGAAATTTAATTTATTTGGTTAAATAGCATAGGTTCTTACACTAAAACATATCATAAGGATTATTATAATTTCATAAGCCACACCTTCGGAGAGTAAAAGTGAAGATGACTGTAAAAGCAGTCATTACTGTTATTAAGTAAGTTTTGCTAGAAGAAGGCAATATTTTCGCAAATATGTGTTTCATGGCTGTTCAGTAATGTTGGTTTTGCCCTATCATCTTCTGCAGCTGGAAGTATCAAGTTTTCCGAATCCTTACCTCAAAAGGGAACATTCAATATTTAAATTTAATTTAATGCAGAAATAAAATAAAGACACTATTAATTTATAAGTCACTAGAATAATTTTATTTTTGACAATCTTTGATTTTCAGAGAATATTCTGGTCATTATGATGAGAAAGTTGTAAATAACTTGGTAAGGCCAGGTTTTTTATTTGTGTTTTATTATGTAGGGATGGGTGCAAACAGGAAGTTAACACGTGAAAGCTTAAAATTGTGTATTTTTTCATTTTTGAGATATAGTTTTGGTAAATCATTGCTGAAATCACCATTAAGACACCAGTGAGAACTAATGCATATATGTTTGTACGTATGTGAACATCTTAATTTTCACATAAAATGTATGGCAATGGGAAATGCCATAAAGATCCAATGCATTCATGAGAAATCTGAGTCATGAAGTCATTCAGGTTAGAAGAGATCTCAGGGGGCACCTAGATCACCCACCAGCTCAAACCAGGGTGAAAACTGAATTCAGACCAGTTGCTCAGGGTTTTGTCCAACTAGAATTTGAAGATCTCCAAGGACAAATGCTAAATAATCTGTAAGCACAACTCATTCCCATGCTTGTTTGTTCTCATAGTGAATCCTCTTGCATTCAAATTTATGACTGGTTTCTAACTTTCTTACTGTACATCTCAGTAAAGAACCATGCTCTCTCTTCTTGGAAACCTACTCTACAGTTTTAAAAGATTGCTGTTAGAACTTCCTTTTTCCAGGCTGAACAATCCTAGCTCCTTCACTCTCTCCTCTTATCTGGGCCATTAAAGAAGAAATAGTCTCTCATGAATGAATCAAGTGCAATTGAACTTTGATCAAATTATCCATGACAAGAGTAGAAATATTTTATACATCTTCAAAATGTTTCATAAATTAGTGTTCTCCACAGTTTCCCTCTAAGGACTTGACCTGTGGTCCAGAGAAACCAGTGGGACAACACCTATTGATTTCCAGAGTTTTAAAGCAAGCCAAAACAAAAGGAATTTTTGGGGTTTTTTTTCTCGAACTTTGAGTAGGAATTAAATATAGAGGTTTTTCAAACCCCAAACACAGAACAGTTGGGAGAATTTAAAGTGGAAACGTGTATATAATAGATGCATGAATGAATTGAAATAAACCAGTTTCCTTTCTTTTTTTTCAAAAGCATGTCAGGAAAAAAAAAAAAAACCAGAAAGGTTTCCTTTTTTTTTTCCATTAATTAAACATAATATTTTAAGCTTCCAAGCAAATGTGATAATCTCTTTAAGTGGAAAAATTCTTCCCTAAGCTATCAAATGAAAAGTTTTACCACAGAAAATCTTTTGCTGGTACCTGTGAAAAAGATAATTTTTTTTTTTTAACATAAAGGGTTTCAAAAGTACTTTCTACAGGAAAATTGCAAGACAATATTATGCAAATTCCACTATTAGTGATTGAGAAGCCAATACGGAGAGGTGCTCTGTTGGACCTCACATTCATTAACAAGGGAGGGCTTATTGGAGATTTAAAGGTTGAAGGCACTATTGAGTTCAGTGACAATGAGATGGCACAGTTCAGGATCCTGAGAGGAGAGAGCCAGGCAAAAAAGCAAGATCATAACCCCAGACTTCAGGAGAGCAGGTTTTTTTCCTCTCCAGGGATCTACTTCAAAGAATCCCATGGGATAACGCCATGTCATGGAGAGGGGCTCAAGAAAGTTGGTTGATATTCAACAATCCCCTCTTCCAAGCTCAAAAGCAATCCACCCAAGAGGTACTGATGAACAAGGAGCTCCTGGCAAAACTAAATACAAAAAGAAAGCCTAAAAATGTGGGAATCCTCAGCACCATTAAACAAAGTATTGCCAGCAGCTTGAGGAAAGTGATCCTTCCCCTTTTCTCAGTGCTGCTGGGGCAGCATTTTGTGTCTTGAGTCCAGTTCTAGGCTCCTCAGTACAAGAGAGACAGACATCTCGAAGAGAGTCCAGTGAAAGGACACAAAGATGGTTAAGGAACTGGAGTATTTATCCTGTGAGCAAGGACTAAAAGAGCTGGGGACCTTTAATGTGAATAGAAGGCTAAGGAATGTTCTTAACAATGTAAAAATATTTCAATGGTAAGAGTAAAGAAGACCAAGGCAGACTCTTCTTAGTGTCCAGTGCCAAGGCAAGAGGCAACAGACACAAACTGAAACACAGACAGTACCATCTAACTATCAGAAAACACTTTTACAGTTAAGGTGACTGAACACTGGCACAGATTGCCCAGAGAGTTGGTGGAGTCTCCCACCTTGAGGATACTCAAAAGCCACCTGGACACAGTCCTGGGCAAGTGGGTTGAGCAGACAGACTGGGTTGGAAAAACTCTGGAAGTCCCTTCCTCCAGAGGAAGCTGGTGTCAACTATTCTCTCATTTTGTGTTTCTCTGACTCTGTGATTACTTGATCATTTGTTCACCTCTAAATAAGAAAGATTAGATGTGGATGTTTTATATGGAATGCATAATTCATTTTAATGCATCTGCCATATAATCTTAATTCATCTTTTGAAAGGAAACTGAAGGCTGAGAATAAACAGATTTACAGTAAACTGCATATATTCTCCCGTAGTAATCTCTACAATAGTTGTTTTTCTCTTTTAATTGACATTTTTCTCCAGGGCCAGCATTTTATTCTTGGAAAGTACTACAAAGAAAATAATGCGTTGCTGCGGCTGTTGAACCTGCAGCAGGAGTGACTGATGAGCCAAAAAGCCCTAAAGCGGTGGAAGCCCACTGGTAGGACAGCTCGGCGGTCTGAAGTCACCCTTTAGGCGACGGTGAAATCCCCATCAGACCTTGCTGTATTATGTTAATCCTTCTCAGTTGGTTGGCACACCCCTTTTACTCCTAATAAGTCTTTATTCCAGTAAGTTCTCCGGTCCTCAACACCTCATTGGTTTTGGGTTCCCCTGTTCCACCCCTTGTCTCTTCCCATTGGTTACAGTTATGTCACTCTACCTTCTCTCCACCCTCATGCCCTCAGTTCACTGGTCCCTGATGCTTTCTCCACCCCCCGTATACAAACCTAAACTTTTTTTATTCAATGTTCATTGTCCCTGAGCCCTTCAAGGCGTGGCTGCAATAAAGCCGTGTGGAATACCACACGAAGGACCCGTCCTGCCTTTTTGTCTCCCGTGACGCTAGAGAGAGATCCTGCTTTTGTGTGTGTGTGTGTGTGTGAGCGTGCCTCCACCTGCAGGGCTGTGTCAGTGTGCTTGCGAGCGTGCTTGTGCTGCACCAAGCGAGTGGCTAAGGGATGCTTCTCGGGAAGGACACTGCACTCTTTCCACTGACCCCACACAGCATCAGTGCATCATATTTTAAAGAAAGTTTTGCAAGCATGACTTCTTTTAACACTCTCAAACCTCTATTAGTCTTTCAGTTTTAATGGTGCGCTTTGCCTCGTTAATCCATACACTATCCACTGACTCTTTCATGACAGGAAAGTGAATGAACCTTTTTTTGCTTTTTTTCAATTTCTTTTGCCAAATACAGTACTTATGATTATGTGGTGAGAATGAGCTTCAGTTAATTCCATTTGCTTTCATTAGGGATTTCAGACTTTGTTCATTTTGTTATGTATCATTAAATAATTTAAATGGTACTAGAGTTGATATTGGAAAACCCTTCACAGACTCTAATAAAGAAATACAATAAAAATTGTATCATTTGCTTTTTTTGTCTTGTAAGCATGACATTTCCTTTTTTTACAGAATATAACATTGCTATCAGAAATTATGCAATTTCAGAACTAACAGAATATAAAATCATTTCTCAAATTAAGCATTATTTAATATTATTTCTATATCCACTCCTGAAGCTTATCAGTTTTTCTTTCTTCAGGCAGAGAATAGCTAATGATATAACATTTATAAAGCTTGAAAATATTGTGAGCATCTAAATGTTATTTTGGGCCTCAAGCAGAAATGGAAAAGGTCTTGTGACCTTCTTACCATTCAGCATTATACATTGTTCATATAGTTTCATTAATCTTTAATTTCTTTATTAATAGATGAAATATATGCAGACATGAGTGAAAAGCCCTTTTTGATCAGTATTTGGCTATAACAGATTATTTTTCATGTTTCTACTGGGAAGTGAAACACAGGTTGCAAAGAACATGATAGAAGATGTTTTCCGTTTTGTCTTTATTGTGACATTTTAAAATTCAAAGCAGGAGTTTCCTACTGGATTAATCTAGTTTAAATGGACTTCTGGAATTCAGGTCTCTGGAATGGCCTATCTATCTCTTTTCCTTTCTTGTTGCTTAATAGCTTGCTCTACACTGTTGGCATTCATTATTTCTTTAACTTACTAAATTTAGTTTGACACAGTTCAAGCCTCTGTTCTACTATCAGTGCTTAAATTTACAGCATTTCAGACATTTCTCAGTTAGTTGCACTACTTAATCCTAACATAGGCTAAATGGTTCTTTGTTACCCAAAGTGTGATCATTTATGGCTGATATGAAACAAACAGGTTGGTTTCCAGGATTTTGAAAGATCATTTGTAATTTACATAGATGAATCCTGGTTGTTTTGATTATTGTGTTGGATTTGCCTGCATTTGATTTACTTCTAAAAAGGAGATTTGTGTATTAATTTGATAAAAACACTATTACAAGCAGTCTGTGATAGGTTCTCAGACTTTACCTTTTACTTTGCTTGAATCTAGTAATGTTCACTTGGCATGTAAAAGGGTAAGCAATGGGATTGACAGAGTCATTTGACAGTAAGTAGAGAGTTTGTGACAGCTGTCAGAAATCCCCTAGTAGAGATAGTTGTGCTGCACATCTGTGGCACTCAGTTCTTTAGCTGTAGAACATTTACATCTACAGTGAAGTCTTGTCAGATTAATTCCTTTTACACTAGGGAGTGGCAATTCCAGACCTCAAAGAAAAGATTAATCCTCATTAGATTTTATCTCAAAAGGGAACTGTCTTTTTTAAAAGACTTACTATCATGATTAATTTATGGGGTCCCTTTCTGAACCCTTCACCCCAGAAGTAGTTCTTCACATTCAAATAAAACTTATCCTTCCCCTTCCTACCACTCACGTTTCTGCTTTGTGCTGAGCTGATCTCATAACCAATGTTCAACAAATGAGCTGAAAAAAATATGAAAACATGAAAGGACTAAGGAAATAGATATCATCAACATTCTAGTTCTCAAAAGAAAAGACAACATGACATGCCAGATAGACACATAGATGAGAAAAATCAGGCCTTTTAGCATACCTGTGAAGCTACATTGCAGTACATACTACATACCATACTTATGGTAACGTGTCAGATGAGTCCTGGAAGGTGAAGGTTGGGAAGGAAATGTGAATCTTAATGTTCTTTTCCCCAAAGTAGCAAATCAAGTGTGAAATGATATTTTCCACACTGGTGATCTAAAGTTTAATTTACGAGGAAAGTAGACTGTATGTGCCTCAGCCTCATATGCTCTCCCAACTATGTATCAAATTGCTCTCATAATATCTTTGCTAATTAAATACTTAGAGAATTATCTGTGTTTATTGATTTTGATAAGATTCAAGATGACAGGTTAGTACATGTTCTGGAATATTCTCGTGACTCAAAATATACCCACCATATTTAGGAAAATCTGTACTGAGCATAGAAAGAGCAATATGAATAAACCATGTAACATCACATAATATGTGTTGTGTTCCATTTCAACAAAAAATATAGAGTAGGTATTGAATCAAAAAGTTTAGGAGATACTGAGAAGAGTTCCAAAATTAGTGAAATGATATATTAATAACAAAAGTTGTATGGAAAAAAGAAGCTGTTGAAAAGTAAGAAATGTAAGAAACTCAAAGTCAGTTTAAATCTAAACTTTCAAGATCCGTGTCAAAGTGACCAAGTGACAGACCACATGATAGATTCCAATGATGCAGGAGTCTGATAATACAGAGAATAGAAATGGAAGAAGTAATAAATGGAAAGATGTTTATCTAAAAAAATACTTTTGACAGATTCTGGAAGGGGGTTTGGGGTAGATTCTTTAACTTCTTCATCCATTTGTGACTAATGAAGTATTATATGGCAAAAAAAGTGTAAGGGAAAAGATATGCAACAGTGCTGCCATAAAAGCAGTGCTACTTTAGGTGCTAGATGACTATTAACATTTAGTATGTGAATGATTGCATTTCAGTATTTTAATTTTCATAAACAAAACAAGGAAGTGGAGACAGAACAACAGATATATTAGAAATTTTGCAGAACAGAGTGCTATACAAGAGACAGCAGATGAATTAACACTTTTCAGGGTAATAAAACAAATCAGTGGCTTCCTGCAGTGGATTGACCCTGTCTGGCACCTAAAAACCCATCTATGGATAGGGGGCAGAAGATGATCAGAGGGCTGGATCACTTTCCCTATGAAGACATGCTGAGACAGTTGGTGTTTCAACTCTCTAGAGAATAGAGAGCCCCAGGCAGACCTTCTATCGGTCTTCCAGTGCCTTAAGGAGGTTACAAGAGACCTGGGAGAGGGACTTTTTACAAGGGCAAGTAGTGACAGCACAAGGGTTAAGAGCTTTAAACTGAAAGAGGGTAGACTTAGATTAGCTGTTAGGAAGAAAATCCTTACTGTGAGGATGATGAGGCATGGAACAGGTTGCCCAGAGAAGTTGTGGATGCCTCATCTCTGGCAGTATTCAAGATAGGACTTTGAGCAGCCTGGTCTAGTGGAAGGTGTCCCTGGCCATGGCAGGGGGGTTGAAACTAGATAATTTTAAGGTCTCTTCCAACCAAAACCATTCTATGATTCTATCGTTTTATGGTTCTTTGATTTTATTTCTGGTATTGTATCAAGATTGTCTTAGTCATAAATCCCAAACACAGTGCCATCTAGGCTCCTATGAAGGAAATGAACTCTTTCCCAGATAGACACAGAATTATCTCCAACCCTTATTCTGCATCATTAACCTCAGGCTGAGCAACACAAACTGAGGACATAGGGGTTTTGGAGTAGAAACCGTTGTTCAGAGACCAGCTGGGCATCAGTCTTCTTGTTGAAGGTGATGACTGAATTTGCATTATTTTATTTTCATGGGTTTTTTCCTTCCTTTTCCCTCCATTTTTGGAATGATGTTTTTCTCAACCCAGGAGTTCCCTCACTTTTTTTCTTTTTCTCGCTCCTATCTCATGAGGGTCTGAAGTGAGAAAGGGGCTGTGTAGTGCTCATCTTCTAGCTGGTGTCAGCCCGCTACACCCTTTATTCACAGGCCTCATTTCAGATAGAGTTGAAAATTAGCTGTAAGATTGCATGAACAGTTAAGTGACAGAGGTGGAATTATTCTCTTTTCACCCTAGATAGTAACTTTATTGTTATGATCAGTGTTTTTATTATTCAAATATGAGTTACTGATAATGTAATACTTTACTATTTTAGAAGAAGCAGGAAGTTCATAATGCAGTTAGAATCTTCCTTATCAAGAAAACATCTCACCAGGAATACATAATTCTGATCGTTCATCATACTATGAACTTTATCATATTTTAGCCTTGTGTGACATTTCGTTTACAGTTTTGCTGAAGCCTACTGAGCACTCATTCTTTTCAGATATCATGCTTTAGCCCATTGCTAAATTCCTCAGTCCTTGGCATGAGTACATCATCTTGACCCTTTGTCATTTATAAAGAAAGAACCATAAGGCATTTGCCATGAGGGAATGTTGATTAAAAAAAAAGATCCCTTTAATGTCAGATAAGCAGTTTGTTAACATTCATTGTACACCGAAATTCAAAACTCTAATAAAATTTTTCAGCTTAGAATCATGCTGGATGAACCTCAGCGTTGAGGAGATTTGCCTTTATATAGATGTTGCCTACAGAAAAGAGAAATACGAGATCTAACCCTTCTGTTCACTCCATGTCACAGTATGTCTATTTCTCAGTGAACAGATGAAAGACAGAGGCTGGTATTGGGTATTATGATTAATAGAAACAAATAAACACGATAATAAATAATGTTACCACAGCAATTTTGTGCTACATTCCTAGCTCCATCTCTTCAGTTCATTCCACACAGTGACAATCCTTGAAGCCATGAGTCTTAACTATCAGTCATGGGAAAGAGGCTCTCTGAAGTAGCCAGTTTGCACAGTCCTGGGAAAATATATCAGTGCAAGAGTTGGGAGGCAGATAGAAGTCATGACATGAAAATTAGCCTTCTAGACTAGCTGCTTCTGGTGGGTTATTAGTGAGGTATTGAGAAGAACCATGGTGACTTGTTCACAGTTCCCAAGTTCTACTGTATTCCTGAGACATGAGGGCAAAAAACAGTGATATTTCTGCCAAGGGCATATTACAACCATAAGCCAGTGACTATAGCTGCTCTTATGCCACAGAGAGGTGCCCAAAGCACATATGGTGGAATATGTCAATTTTTGATGGGAATAAGGGTGAGATTGCACTTTACAATTCAGTAGTGCTGAGGAGTGTAAAATAAGAGAAATTTTAAACCTTCACCTCTGAGATGTTATGGCTAATTTAAGGGTCCACAAAACAGAACTTTAGGTGTTTTGTCCATTAAAATTCATGAAATATGTAACATGGTTACCAAAATCTCTCTGGGCACTCAATCTACTCCTCATGCACAATTAAAATCTTACTGTATGTTTCAGGATAGCACATTAACAAAAAATAAAGCACTCAGAAATGGCTTTGAAGTGTGTATTATTTGTCTTTTTATATGTTATATAAAATATAATGTCTCTTGTCTTAAAACAATTGAAAAATATTTAAACTGGGAAAATGCTTTCTAAGAAAAACATCGATACCATATATACTTGTTTTAAGCCTTTTATTTAACATAGAGTAAATATAACATACATTAAAATAAGCATAGCATTCAACTTTATTTTCTCCCTCTTTCAATGCATTGATTTCATTTTAAACCATGTGTGATTTAATTCTCTGATTCTATTTTGGTCTCCTCACTTCAAGAAAGAAGGCTGGACTGTGTCCAGAGAAAGGCAGCAGAGCCGGTGAAGGGTCTGGACCACAAGCCTTATAAGGAGCAGCTGAGGAACTTTGTGGTTGTTTAACCCGGAGAAAAGGATTTTGAATGGTGTGCATATGTCTCTTCTTTTATTCCTTTTTCGAAACACTAGTTTAAAAATAATTTCCATAGCTGTTATTCTAGGGAACTAAATTAAAAATTAACAGCCAAAATGTTGTATCATTAAAGGACAAAGGAAAAATTCTAGATGAGCAAACCTTAAAATCTTCCAAGTTTTTATGACTGTTTGGAAACATGCTTTATTACTCAGACACAGAAAGAAAGAAAAAGCAGCAAAAATCCCTACAAAAAAATTAAAAAGGAAAATCCTTGGTTTTTTTTTTTTAATTCCATTTTTGCAAGTTACAACATTGCCTTCAACCCTGTAAGGATGTATCCACTGATTCATCAATCTGAAATGTCAGACGAAAATCAAGACGAAAAATGTAATGAGTGACTTACACCATGGTAAACGTAATTTTGAAATTCAATTTCTCTCAGCTAGTGAGAGTTTTGATGATATAAGGACTGGGAGATGTCATTGATGAAAAATGACTACACAGATTGGTAGGATCAGATACAAAATTTTGAGGAGGTTTCATGCATGGTGTTGTTTAAGAACAGTATTTTTAAGCATCCAGTGCTTCTGACTTCCTGATTTTATAGCTGCCTCTGAATACTGTTAACTACCATGCATTGAAGGACACCCTCTGTTCCATTTTGGGCTATATTTCAACCATGCAAAAAGAGAACAATAGCATCTCAGGTGAGAGCTGAAACGATCATCACAGCACAACCTGTTGAGACTTTCAAAGTTGTCAACCTCTTGTATCTGGAAATAGATGAATTCTATCAGACTTTCAAGAGCAAGTTGTTCAGCTGAGATCACCTTCACCAGTGGTACAAACTAAGAGTTTGACTTTGCTTTAACAGATTCATCTAGAAGGCAGCATCTTTGCTATGCTGTATTGTGAGAATGCCTCCAGGCCATTTCAGAAAATCAAGCAGGGTTGACATGTGGGTATAATGATGCATGGTTTCTGTCAGCTTTCATTGGGGTGTCTGAGCAGATTGCCTCTTCCAGCTGGGAAAACAGTGACCTCTTGAGCCACTGAAGTTACTTCTGACAGGAACTGTGCATCAGAGGCCTGAAATGTCATGCTTC
Source organism: Rhagologus leucostigma (assembly GCA_013397725.1). Taxonomy (NCBI): domain Eukaryota; kingdom Metazoa; phylum Chordata; class Aves; order Passeriformes; genus Rhagologus; species Rhagologus leucostigma. The sequence goes on from VZTD01001812.1 coordinate 69,684, forward strand.
ATAGTCCAATATATTAATATAAAATGAAACAGATGGGGATTTAGAGTAATATATCACATGATGAACTGCAACAGCTCAAGGATGAATAGGTCATCCATTTATACACTGACCTATACAAAATTGTATTTATATGAGACGCAAGTTTTCATCGCTTTTGAAAATGAGATAAGAACACATATATTCTTTGATTGCAACATAATCTCATCTGTTAAAAAAAACATGCCAAACTAAACAATCCCACTCACCCCAGACTTATGTACATGATGGAAACTGTGGGGAAATAAACTAATCAACATTATCAGGAGACACCATTTTCTGTATGTCCATTTTAGGTGCATAGCTTAGGAATAAACACACGAGAGATCTGATCTGGTGTCTAACAGTGTCAAAACTTATTTCTGGAGAATCATAGGTTGTGGCCTTTGATATCATTCTTGAAAGTCTTTTAATGTTGTCAAAAAGACCATCCATCCTTGGAAGTGTCTTTTGGGTGGTTGGGAAATTCACAACAATACTCTGTACATCGCAGTTCAAGCAACTGTTTACACCTATACAGGTTTCCTTAGCAGAGCAAGGTACCTCCCGTGCTTTGTGGTGTGAGTAGTTGCCTCACATACATAATTTATGTAACTCTCTATAACATACTGTCTGTGAGATATAAGTTCTGACCGTGTTGAAATCTGTAGAAATTCTGCCACATTTTCACAGTTCTGCCTTAGGCTAAATGCTATGAAAGTCATTTGGGGCTGTTGCTGTCTGGAGTCCAGTCCTAATCGTCTTTAATTATAGATAATCTGTTAAAACTCAGTTTGGCAAAGTCGTGAGTAACTTCCTTAGCTATTCCTTCCTTCTGAAAGAGCAGGAGGTCTCCATTTTACTGTTTGTTACCACCTCTGGCATTTATTCTCTGACTGTTCAAGCCTCTTTCAAATACCACAGGTGCCGTAATAAATTTTCTGTTGGGGAATCAAAAAATCTATGTAAACTGCTCTGGATAAGGATGAATTTCTGCTGCTATAAGAATAGCTGCTGGCAAAAACACCCCCAAAAACTACCAAATAACACCAACAAAAAAAACCCACAAACAAAGAAAAAACAAGACGAAAAGAAGTTATGAATACCATGTACAGATCTCTGTTATTTTAGTACCCTGCATTTCATGATGCTTGTCTATTTATTAATTAGTAAGTGCTTCTAAAGACAGTAGCCTGTGCTGATATTTCTCTGCTGTGCACATGAGGTGTGTTGGTACTAAATATGGCACAGTGGTTTGTAGTAATTATCTGTAGAACGATTGCAGTATTTTGTAAAAATGTAACATTTCCTTCAAAGGAGGAGACATCACAAATCTAAAATAAATCAGTAAAGATGTTTCACTTTGGATCAGACCAGGCCTTCCTAGTCCTCAAAGACCAGGTAGATCTTTTTCCTTCTCAGCAACTGATGGGCAAAACTTGTTTCCCAAATGACAAATAAAATTTACAGGATGTCCCATAGCACATAGAACTGACAAATAACAGGTGTTCGTTTTCAAGAGCAGTGTTAGATTGCAATACAAGCCTACACCACTTGAGAGATCTAATACCTTCTTCTTCCCTGCTTGGAAACTGAAAACAATCCGACCATCTGTAGAAGTCAGAAGCAGTTTGTTAGTAGAGAAGCTACCAACTTAGAGAAAGGATGTTAAGAGAATGGAAGAAAACTTGAATAGTTTAAGGGTTTTTCATGTTAGATTTTTTTACAAAATTTACATTTCATAAAACATGCTTTTAAATCTGTTTCTGTAATAGTTGTCTTGTTTTTTTCTATTGGTATTTTAAAGTTAGATGTGTCCCTTAAACACTTACATGGACTTTCTCCAAATCAAGTTGCAATTCTCATGATCAGATATGCAAAAATTGAATTTTACCCTAATCTGCTCAATGTTTTTAGCAAAAAGTGATTCCAAGATCTTTTACTACCACATTCATGGAGTAGCAATTTGCAATGAACAGAAATCTGTATTCTGTAGACAAGAATAGAGCTAAACAAGTGAAAAATGTTTCATTTTTCTAATGGGTCCTCCAGTGACTGAATGCAGAATGTCACCAAAACAGATTCTTTCTTCTTGTTTTGGTGTTGATGGGTATAAGACACAACAATAGCTGAACATAAAATATTAACAATTTAAATTTCTACCTTCATTTTTTCTTAGAAAGTTATATGTGAAGCAATTCTATGCACTTTTTTCCTCTTCTCCAAAGCTTAGATATCTTGAGATGTTAAGCTTTTTTTATTATTATTATTAAACCATTCACAAAGGAACCTTCTGCATTTAATATGTTTTGAAGATACAAGGCAATATTTTTATATAGTTCACAAATCATTTGTCTCCATGTTGACATTGAAACATTGATGACAACTTTTTGAGTGCAACCATCCAGCCAATTCCTCATCCACTGAGTGGTTCATTCATCAGATCCGTGTCTCTCCTGTTTAGAGATGAGGTTGTCATGTGGGACAGTGCCAAATGCTTCACACAAGTCCAGGAAGAAGATATCAGTTCCTCTTGCCTTATCCAACAACACTCCAACTCTTTGGAGAAGGCCACCAAGTCTGTCAGGCACAAAACTTTCACTTCATCACATTGAAATTTTATCCAGATTCATATTAAGATTTATTATCTCTTCACAGCAAAAAAAGAAAGCTAGTAGGAAATTATATTTGAAAGAGTGGTGCTACTGGTACAATTTAAATCAAATTTTGCTTAAGGATCTGGCAAGAAGCATAAACTCACCTAAATATGTTTGAATAATTTACAGCTATATCTTTCTGGTTTAGTCTTAATTATAACCTTCCTCTGTCAGTAACCCCACTGGAATGATGGGAGAAGTACTAATCACATTAAGTGTGGCTGCCAGAAAATGTGGACGACTTCTCTCTGGAATACCCATCTCCTTAGATAAACATTGGAAGGATTTCCTTAAAATGCAGTTTCTCCAGTAGAGAGCAATGACTTATTCAGAGCTAATGTAGGCTTAAGTCTCCTCCCCTGCTCTATCCCCAGATAATTAATTAGCCTCTAATAATGGGAGTGTATCTCATGAATGAGATACATGGGGACTTTGATAGGTTAATTATTGGATAATTGCACCGTACCAGTTCTGGAAGAAACCATTGTCATCTACTACATCAGTAGAGATTAAAAGGAAGAAAAAAATGCATGCAGCTCATCATAGGTCTTAATGAAAAGTATTTTTTGCAACAACAGACTTTCATGGCTTCGTAAATATCCTTGAAAATATTTGTCTTGAGAAATTCTTTTAAAAATTTGCTTCAGAATATTTAATTATTATTGGTTCATGAGAAGCAACATTAGAAATTATTCCACTGATAAACACTGAGTTTTACTTAATACAGCTCACGCTTCTTAATATGTTTCATATCACTAAAATTCGGTAGTGGGGTTTTTTTTACTAAAAATATCCATGCCACAAAATCAACATCTTTATTACAAAAAAGATAATAGCATCTTTCTTGTAACAGAATTTGTAGTGAGAATCAATTTCTCCTTTTATTCATGTTTTAAAATTGAATTGAATTTTTACAATCCTTTACGAAAGTAGGAAAAACATGGTTTTATGTTCCTACACCATGCAGCAGCCATATTTATTATAGGAAACTACTTCGGTTCAAAACAGGACCTTTTATTTGCAAATTTGTTAGGGCACACTAGAGCATGAAGAAACCCATCTCATCCATCTGGGAAATCTCTGCCTGTGATGTACAGAAGGACTCCTTATTACATGTAGTATACAATATACCTGACGATGTTGAAGCATGAAATTTAACTTTAGCTCATGCTATGTGGTTATGCCATCTGCACGGGACAGGTATGGATTGATAGTTACACCATTTGGTACCTTCTTGCAACAATACCAGCCATAAGCTATGAACTCAGAGAATTTTTCTTGGGAAAAATGGGTTTGCCTGAAAATCAGATTTTTCTTTTTTTTATTATACAGCTTAAGTAGTTTTGAGAATTCTACCAATTCCAAAGTATCTTGGATAAAAATATTTTGGGGCTACCATGTATGCTGCTCTTTGTACACAGTATTTTATACATTACAAGATTTCATTGTCTTACAAGAACAATTTAAAAAATAAAATACTTAGGAAAGCGCAATAACTATTCACAAATGCGTAAGTTATAGAATAAATTATACAGTATCGGGTAATAACAGAGGCCATTTTCTTTTGTAAACAGACACATACTTACATATAAAAATGGTAAAGGCTATGAAATGACAGAAGTAAAATCTTCAGAAAGATGAAAAAAACTCTTCATGATTATGTCATAGAAATTAACTGTTATTGCTCCATTTGTTTACCTGATATTACAAAACCTTTTGGGCAGTCTTATATACATGGGATACACAAAGTTTAAGTATTAGAAATGGGATAATCACTTAATATTCAGTAAGAAATTGTGAAAGTGAATTTCCAGAACATGGCTTTTATTAAAATTTTATTGAAACTTCAAATACTGGTCTGAAATTCTCAAAATTAATTTAACTTCTCAAATATGGAATAGTATATTCCTTATTTGGAGATGCATTTCTATTGAGCTAAGAGGAATGAATTAAAAAAGAACACAGTGAGACAGAGAATTAAGAAGAGAATTTTTTAAGGCAGGATATGCATCTCACATAAATATCTTCTTCCTAAATACTCTTCTGTCTCATTTTGGGAGTCCTATGAAGTTTTTTCCGGTTTTTTATTTTTATTGGTGGTGGGGGGGGAAGAAGAAAAAAAAAATCACTTTTCTTGTAAAACATATAAATAAAACTCATAATTTTAACAGGTTTTCTGGAACATATATGTCTGAATACATATATCAAAACAATTGTATACTATGTTTTTTTGCAATAAGAACATAGCAGGAGGGGAAGTACTACTGACAAAGACCCAAAGGTGCACTTATTCCCTTTTATTCACAAGAATATAACAAAGTAGTAAGTACATTGAAATAACGAAAATTTTAATTCTCCCTAGTCATCTATATAGAGTGTAAGTTAAGACTGGTTCTGCAGCTTTTATTTCCTTTTTTGGGTAGGTTTTCAGAAAACTGGACAGTCCTGACTGGCAGTTAAGGTGAAATGGGCAAATTAGCATTTTCTGATGCAAAACTCTTCAATTGGAAATGACTTTTGACCAGCTCTTCAATAAGACTGCCTTAATTCCAAGCCCACAGTAAAATTGATTTTGCCTATTCAATAACCTACCTGCAGTCAAGAGGCAATTAGAGCGTACCATATTCTTCATTGCTTTTCAAATTGTGAATCTTACTATGGATCACTGAGGATATTGGCTTAGTGAGGGAAAAACTACTATTAAGTGATTTTCAGAAAGTAATCCTCACAAGGACTGAAACTAAAAATCCATTTTGGTACTACAATTGAAAAGAGAATAAGCTTTTTTAATTTTCTGGAGAAAAGTGCATTTACCTTTCAGTGATGACTGACATCCTCATGCAGAATCATGTAAAGATTTTGTCTTAGATATTCATGTCTTGAAATTCATGACAAGTTCACTGTTCCAGCTGAAGTTATGTTTTCTAACTGTTGCATTGGAGAAAATACCAATGTGAACTAGGTCTACACTCAGCACCAAACTTGCTGGGCTGCTTATACTTAATTCTTATGATTGTTAATAGCCTGCTATGCTTAGTGGGATTCAGTTCATGAATTCTGAACACGCAGAGCTGGCAATGCTAGGTAATGCATTCAAACTCCAGATGTAGCGCCAAGAAATCTTTTCAAATATTCAAAGCAGGGATCTTTGGTCAGTTTTATGGACCTTTGAACTTCCAAGCAGAGAACAGGAAATCAGTAAGCAGCCCTCAGAGAATTCCCTTGTTAAAAAGAAATTTACTGCTGGTATGTAAGTGTTAGACTGAAAATCCATCCTTCTCAGTTCCCAGCCAAAGTGAGCTTTTGCTGGACAATGGGGAGCACTTCGTGCTGCTGTGTGGTCTTGTTTTTACCCATGCCAGATGTGTGCCAGGATTTTGACAGAGCTTAAAGACTTTTATATATTAGGAAGGCAAAATATAACATTTCATTATGTCTTGGGGGTAAGAGAACCTTTCAAAAAGTCTTCCGAGGGAAATGAATCTTCTGTATGCTTTCAATGTATTACAGTTTATAAGCTACTAAATGGAAATATTGGAAGTAACTGATGTCCCATTTTCTTCAGTGCCACCTGCTGCTACATGTGAATGGAAAATGGCCTTATAAAACTTATTTTCCAGTGGTTACTGAAGTATGGAGATGACATTTTAAAGATATGTCTTTAAGCTATAGTCTCATTGTGAAAGCTATTACATGGTCCTTATTGCCTCATCAAAGTATTTAGACTCAAATTGAGGTACTGAAATACTTCTTGGCCAGAAGTATGCGAACTGCTGGGAAAATGAGACAAAAGGTATGTCCCTTCAGTTGTCTTAAATAAAAGACTGGATCCATAAGGCTTTGACTTTAATTTTTAATGTTAAACCACCTACTGAAATCTCTACCCTTTTAGAAGACATGGAGAGCAAGTGCTGAATATTGAAAATACAGAAGCAAGGTGAGTCCAGAACTGTGCCTTAACCAGCACGGATTTTGGAGAGAGGAGTGTGTTTCCAAAACTTACCCAGAACTTTTAGACTAACCTTCACCTGTGGAATTAAATCTCCCAAGACATGTTTGTCTCTTGTCACTGCCCAGTTCACTGGCTCTTGGTATAAAGTACTGACTTGTTTTCTTCAGGAGTTTCTGATTTTCATGTCTTCACAGCAGCTAGGAATGAGCCTCATGTTTCTAGAGAATGAGGTTGTACACCATAAACCTTCCAATATGCATGACGTAGGGTTTAATAGTTGTGGTATATTTGCATAATGCTGCAACTGGTAATATAGTGAGGTAAAGCTGGTTCTGTGTCATGCCAAATTTAAGGTTTTAAGCAGTACAAGCACCAAGTCCTCCTATGTACTTTTCCTATTGCCACAACACTGCAACACTATAGTGTTTACTCTTCACTGGCTGATTTATTCTCTGCTGTGGTCAGCATCGGCCTTGTGACAAGTTCATCGTATTCTCTGTTCAGTGTAGCCATGTGTGCCAGTTTGGCCATGACATAACTTGACTATAAACACACAAAGGTTGTGTTGCTGTATTTCTACAATTCTCATTTTCATCAGAACTTTGCTGGTTTTCAGCATCAGGCTGAACTGCCTAGAGAAAAATATTCAAAAAGAGCTAAGGTGCTTGGAACTCCAGATCCTCTCTCATTCATACTTTTCCTTACGATAATAATACTGCATATTTTACGTATTATTATATATTAAGTAACATGCAAAAATATGACTCTTACCTGGATCATTTTGTTTTTCATGTGTGATATTCCTCTGTTCCTCATTAGCAATTACAAAGTTTTCTAGGTCCTGTGGAGCTGAGGTGTTATCCATCAGTATTTGGAGATGCTTGCATATGCATTTTAATAGTTCATATCACTTGAGAAAACTTCTAAGAAAATTCTGGGGATTTATAATATAGATATGGTGGTTGGAAGCTGAGAGTACTGCTTTCACAGAGGATGGGACAATGTTACTTTCACAGTGGCAACAAACTCTGTGGATTGGCTCAACTGTGTCCTGCAGTGTAGAGTTTGCTGTACCTGGCTGTGTCTAGAAAGTGAAATGCTAAATTATTTTTTTCCCAATTCTTCTTCACCTGTTCATTCCCACTTCCCAAAACTGCAGTGCTCACAAGACTTATGTTCTTCTTTTAATGGCAAATGAAATGAAAATCTTATAGTCTCACGACATTTGTAGGGATAGCAGAAATTTTTTCAATAGCAGAGGACAGTTGGGTCTGGAGAGAGATGTGCCTTCCAAAAAAAGAAAACTTTTTTCAAACCTATGATAGTTACTGCAGATCAGTTTGCCAGCAAAACCACAGAGGGCAAGTGATTTTGATTCTGATATCAGCAGGTGGGAGGGTTTTCTCAGAACATTTTTCTTTTTCATCTTTTAGCACACATATTGGCAAAATAATCAAAAGATCCAGTGGAGAAAAGGTTAGTGATTTTTCTTCCACTTGCTGCTGAAATTTGGACCTAGTGACTGATTTCTGGCAATGAAACATCATATATGTTTAAAAAAAGCTACTTAAACTACTAACATGCCTCACATCAGAAAATACTCAGTTAGTATAGCATATTGCTGTTTGTCTTCTGGAGGGTTTTATTTCATATTTTTCAAAGGTCTGAGTGAAAAAAATAGGGATAAATATTAAATTGTAAAGTGTGAGTATGTATGGTATTTGAGAGCAAAATATTCAGGGAATCTATCCAAAAAGCTTGCAGCCAGTATATACAGCTTAAACAATTTCTTGTGTGCTTTGGTGATTTTCAAGTCTAAGTTCATTTGTGGGATATGAAAAAACTATTTGAAATTGGAAAGACTATTTCTGTTATACAACTAGATTTCTGTTTCAGCATTTCTACTTATATTGGCTCTCAAAAAAATCAAATTCAATATAGTAGGAATCATTTTTGTAAAACCTTGAAAGTCCAAATGTGATGTCTGGGAAACAGGATTTTCCTTATCACCCTTGTAGAGAATAGACTGCACATGATGTTGGATAACAGATTTAGCTATGAAATTGATCTGTCTGGTTATATTAGGCTGGTAAGTAAATAACCAGACTTATATATATAGGGAACTTCTCTAGTTGATTGAGGAAAAAAAGCATATCTTAATATGAGATGGTGATAGATGTAAGAACAGTAAAAGGCTTATTGAATACTTTTATTTCATTAGTTAGAAAGATTGAAGAAACCACATTTCCTTGAATTTGTAGTTATGTTACTGCAGACAAAAACAACAGAAAATAGAGAGAAAAATATATTTGCTAATTCCATGAAATAGGCTTCATTCTGCAAGACAGAACAAATATAGCCAAAATGTCATAGCAAGAAGTGAAATTAATAATAGTATTATGGAATCATGCAGAAATTTATTTTTAATAAGAAATATGTCAGATTCCCTTGATTTGAAAAAAAGATTATATTTCTCTTGTGATAGCTGTGTAAATTTCAATCTGATCCTCAAGAAGCATCTTTTTTGGCCCTTTAGATAATTATTTAGCATGTAATTTGATTCTGTCTTTCTTTGGTTGATGATCAAATCAGGGATCCTGTTTGCTTGTAAACTGCTTTATGTTCTGTGCAGCAAATGGGAAAGTAAAACCCAGAGTTTGTGGCATATGAATGCGAGATTCATAAGCTGGGAGCAAAATGAATCTGTTTATTGCAGAGTTAAGACAGTACTTATACACTTAGCGTGAGAATCTCTGCTCAGCCCTTTGCGTGCACCCCGGTTGCAGGCCTGTAACAAATCCATCGACCTGACAGTTTGTTAGTTTCCTCAAGATTTGCAGGTAGGATTGTATTATTATTCACTTATATTTGGTTGAGGTTACTTTCACAGGAGGAAAGTTTCAGTTAGACCTTTCTTGTAAGTAAGTTTGATGTTTTCTCTTCTTGTGCTGTTTTTGTCTGTCCAGTGATATGTATGTAAGTAATAAACTATTTTTTAAAATTTCCTAATTATCCCAGCTTAGACTAAAGGATAGTGGCATTTAAGGATTCTTTACCTTAAGAACCCTACCCTACCAGTTAACTTCAGGGAAAGGTATCTGCTGTTTACGTTTCCTAGTCTAATGCTAGGACCTTATCTGAAAGACCTAAGTTAGCAACCCACCTGCCCTTATCACCTCAACGCTTATTATTGGCATCTTTCGAAGACAACTGAATCATTGATCTCTTCCCATTACCTACTAAGTTTTGGTGTCTATTTTAAGTGCAACACGTGCATTGACCTCAGTCTTTGGGAAATCGAGTTGACAAAGGCTATGGCCAATATATTATTTATGCTTAATAGTAACTCAACAGAACTAGTAACTGTGAAAGATATGACCTCAAATTGTCAGCAGCTGATCAAATGCTTCATATTGTACAGAAAAACCCCATAAATTTGAAAAACCTTAAATCCAATCAGGAAGAGAAATTACTTTTCATATTTAATAATCCAAATAACTTAAGTTGTTGCAGATTTTTACAAGAACAGATCTTCCCAGTTCTAATACATTTTACCCATCACTCTTCTATTCATGATCAATCAGAGTTTTTAAAGAACCTCTGCAGTAAATAGGATCACATCAAACTGGATAAGCATAGGCTGTAAAAGCATTCACTGTTGAAATGAACTTAGAAACTATGATCTAACATTTATACAGGAAAATTTCCAAGTACTAACCTACTGCAGTAAGAGTTTGCAGGGCAAAATATACAAAATTCATAAAAACCACAGGAAAACTGATAAATGGATGAAAATCCTTTAAACTCTGTAGTCTTAAATGGCAGGTGTTTATGTAAAAGGCTGATTACTGAAATTAAAGATTGGCTTCATTTTTTCACTCATTTTCATATTTCTTTTATCTCATTAACCTTGCCAAAACTGCTAAAAAAAAAAAAACAACAGGATTTTTCCTGGAGGTAATTGCACTGAGTTTGCTTCTGGTTGATCTCATTGGCCTAACTTATACCTCTGAATTAATATTTGAGGAGGTGAGATACAATAATATTTATCTGAAATCATGGGACTAGTTATTTATATTGATGTTGGTGTTGTCAATAATACTGGCAGGCACTCTCCCAGAGACTAGTTGTTGATGCAGAAGTAGGTAATCGGAACAGCTAAGTATTAGAAAGCAGTCTTGGCTGACCACAGCAAGAAAAGTATCTCTATGTAGAGTACATTGACAGCGTCTTCCAGATTTCTGTTTATCCTCTTCATTCACTACTCGGTCTTTGTTTGTGTCTCCAAATTGCTGCCTAGCATCAAGATCCTAATCCCGCTTCCAGGATTTTGTCTAAATTAAGAAATTCAGCTGGTTGCATTTATATCTGTACTGGTTATACCGTCTCAGTTTTGATGTTGTCCTACTGGTTAACTTGATCTTGGACATGTGTCGTCATGACAGACCAGCACCACACCAGGGCTGACCCTGATCACTATCTACGCACTGGATCCTGTCTCTAACATTCTAAGCCCACCCCAAAGCTCCGTGCTAGTGAGGGAATTGGTCATGCTTTAGATTAATTAAAAGCAGATCCTAAGGAAAGGAAGGGCAGCCTTCCAGCTTTTTTCATGATAGCTCCTACCAGTGAAGGACATCATCTAGATTCAGCTTGGATTCAGCCAGCTGAACTACTAGAAGGTGAGAGAGAGGTGCTCAGGGCCACCACTGTTATTACTTTCCTACCTATGATTCTGACCATGTCTTCATACACACTTCATTCATGACCATGTCTTTTGTAGGCCTATACAAATAAACAAAACCAGATTTTTTTTTTTACAGGGTGAGATTTTAAGTGATATACAGGATATTTTGCTCTTGTTCTGTTTATAAAGAAAGCAATCTTTGGTTATTTCCACCTGAAAAACCATCACTTGTATAACCAGTGCCTTGTTATTATGTATATTTGTCTTTACATGGCAGTATTCAAGCATGCGAAGAGGTATTCCTAAAGTTTAACTACACAACTGAATTCTGAAAATAAAACAAGTACTGCTGAAAGTTCCCGAGTAGTTTTGCCTAGAGTCTACATAACTAATAGACCATGCTGATTTGCTTTGCTGAGAAAGACCATGTTCACAGGAGTCTTCTGGGCTCAGAAAAAGCTAAGAAAAATTAAGTGCTTGTGAGTTCTTATAACATTGAACAGCTAATGTGGTTTGGGGGTTTATGTCCTATTACTGCTGGTGATGTTATTGTGACAATCCCATTTAATTTGATTGTAGAAATACAATATGTAGTGAGTAAGTTAAAACATTCAGAAAAACAAAGCTGCTAATATTGCACATATCAGGAGTCACAGTTCTCATTTTCTTCAGCTATATTGTGTTGTGCAAAAATCCTGTTTATCGTGATTCTCTTGATTATAAGAGCTGTTGCCTACTTTTTCTCATGCAGGGACATTTTTAAAAAGCACAGAAGAGATAACAGCAAATTTGTGCAATTGAAACATGAAGCATAACAAAAATTTACAAGCTTTCTATTTTTGTTATTGGATGATCTCATTGCTGAAAAAACATAGAGCAGCATCTGGTCTCTTAATCAGATTAAAAATGTGTTAATCTTGTGACAGTAAAGTGCATCAGAAGCTTCTGTAAATGTTTAGTCCCTTATTGTTTTTCACTACTGAGATGCTTTCTTGATTAGGTCACTCAAACTTACTTGAAAAAAAAAGAGATAGACAGAGACATACAGAAGTAAGTCGGATGGAGAGCACAATGTCACAGGATTTGTACAGACACAAGTTTATCCAAACCGAGCTGAAGACAGCATGATGGCTCTAGGATAATGATGGCCCATACTGTCATTGTGAAAAGCAAGAGTAACATGAACAACACAAGAGGGTTCCAGGATGGCAGATGTCCTCCTCAGGCTGTGAATGAACTGGCTTCCTCTTTGCTTTAAAACTAACTATCCAAGTATTTTCTAAGTCATAGAGTTATTTTTCTTCAAGAACTTCGTATTTGGCCTGGTTTTGGTTGCTGGTTTTTTGTTTGTTTGTTTGTTCAAATAGGAGACTTTAAAAGACTTGGAAGGTTTTTAAGTTCAGTCATTAAACTCTTATACAATGATTTAGATTAATCTTAGAAATAATTTCCTTGTTATTTTTTTTGTCTTGATGCTCCCACAGAAAGGCTGCTATCAGTGATTTATTATTTTAGAAAATCTTCTAATTTCTTGTTTAAATATAATAATAGCCAGTAATTTATCCTTTAAGATCAGATTGTGCTTCCCCCTTTCCTTCTTCTTCTTCTCTCCTTATTTAATAGCCATATCCTTTGAATATATAGGCAAAAAACTTTTACCTTCTTTGGCAAGATATTATTTATTCTACCATCATACCAAATTTCTTGGTCCACAGGTATGCACAGGAAAAAGAACTTTACTTTTTTAAAAATTTAATTTATTTATTTGTTATATGGATAAGATCTCACCAGAAGTACTTAAGGTAAAGTGAAAGATTTTCCACTGAAAAATTTTCTGGTGTTTTGTGCTAAAAGCTATGGCTGGTATGCTACTCTATATATTCTGAGATAACATTTACCATTTCAATACTGAATCATTTAGTTTAATAACCTATCATAAGATGATGGAAAAAAAGAATCTTTTTACACTAGTCAGTTCCAATTAATAGGCTTGTAGCTCAATTTGTTATTAATCCCCAAGGACATGATCTTGCCCTCTATAATTTATCTGATTTTGTATTACTCTGGTCATCTTATTTATGTGGCTCTTCAGGCATGATATCTTAATATCCTTCCAAATTACTTCCATGCTTACATTATCAAAAACTTCCTGGGCTACTGCAGGTTAATATGAATTACTGCTACTTTTAGGAAGTCAGAGTTTGATTTTTGATTGATTGTGGCTCAAAGAAGAAATAGAATAAAGAACTGAGACAAAGAAGAAATAAATGGCAATTCCTCTTCTTTGACAATAATGGAGATTATTCTTAAGTAGCTATGAATTACTATTTGCAACTGAACCTTGAAGGGCCTAACTTTTCCCTGTGTGAACTGGGACTTGGTAAATTTTGGGTTCTTGTGGCAAAAGTGCTTGTTGTGAGATAAAGCCACCTTTTAACCATAGCATTTAAATGAAAAGTTTCCAAAAGTGTCTGGAATTATTAAATATGTATAACACAATGGCAATATGAGCATTTTAGAATAATGACTGAGCTCTGAAGATAAGGGAAGTATAGTAATCCAGACTTTGTTTGATCATAATTGAAAGTCAGGAGGTTAGAGATGAAACAGAGACACTTCCATTGCCGTTGACAGTTCCAGTGACTAGCTACTGACAATCATATTATTTATTTATTTATTAAGCTCATTAATTATTGAGTCATTCTCAGTGCAATATCTTGCAACACCTTTCATGTACAAAGCTAGATATATCAATGGTCTCCTAAAAGAACTGCTAATTTGCAAATTATATTACTGAGACATCTGTGGTGAGAGAATTATTTGTGATTTTCATTAGTGTTTCTTAATCAACAGCTGTTTAGCTTTTTTTTTTATTAACAAGACACTTTATTATTATCTTATTAAATCATACAAAAAGTATTCCAATCAAATTTATATGAAGTTTTTCAATCTAAACATCTTGTTGTATTTTTATTCAAATAGGTTAAAATTAATTTTTATTAGCAAATATACTACTAAATATACTGTTTGTGTTTTTACTGCAAAAGAATATTTGACAGGAGAGGAAACAAAACCCCAGTGCCTTTGACACATGCACTGTAGTTTTTATGTCATAAAAATGAAATAATAATTCCCAATGGTACTTAAATATACCAGTTATATGTTTCAATCAGAAACTCTTAATATGTTGCAATTTCAAGTGGTGTTGTTTTGTTTTATCAGAAAACTATCAAGAAGGATCAAAATTCCCAAATAAGAAAACTTCCTTTTGTTTTGACTTGTTTTAGGGATTTCTTCCCTATTCTTTGGTAGTAGAAACTTACAATTCATGTAATAGCATTTAGACATTTGTTTATATTAGGCTGCTGTTCAACATAGGTGATACAGATATCAATTGTTTCAGTGGTAGCTTAGTGGCTCCCCTGACAAAATAGTTTGTTGTCTATTTCACTGTCAATCTCTTCTAAAATTTCAAATTCTGTATAGTAGGTCTTTTTACACCGACCCGTTATTTTAACATCTGTTATTACATAGCAACTGTTCTTTTCTTGCTAAAGGCAATCATGAACAGCCTGGACAGCAAAATCTGATTCTTCACATATGCAATTGTTACTGTTCAGTTTCATCATTCATTCCAAAGCCAAGCAGAAGAGTCTTAAAGTCTCAGAGAAGATTATTCCAGGTTGTAAAAAGGTTCAGGCTTATTTTTTATCCTTCCACTAGTCTTCTAATCCTCCTAGTTTTTTATTTTATATTCTTCCCACTATTTATATGCAATCTTTTATTTCCAGATAAAATATTTTATTTCAGGGAAAAATATAAATCACCTGTAAGCAAGACACTAAACCTCTACACTTGCTTACGTTTTCTCAGCTTTCCATGATGAAGTGATAGATGGAGTTTGTGGGTTTATGCAAGGTTGTTTTCAAAGAGTAGATTATAATAATGTTGCTTAAGAAGAACTTAAAAGAAGTTGCCCAGACAGTACTGAATTTATGTTCAAATTTTTTTCCAGAAATTATAACTGTGGCAAAGAATAAAATGATCCTTAAACATGATTGTGAAAATTGAGGAATCAATCAATTAATTTTTTAAAGAAATTATTTCCCCTTGTTTATTAAAACAGAACATTTGACTAACATAGTTTATAACAGTAAGGTGCCTTCGTGTGGCATCCTATGGAAACCACAAGAAAAATTTCCCTATCACATTTTAGAACTTTTTGCTTTTTTGACACATACTTTTCATGTCAGTCTCAGCTGATGTCCACAGATGAGTGATGAACATCTGTGAATCCAGATGTACAAGGCCGTCTAGGATGTGTTTCAATGTTAATTTGAATTTGGGCCTTCAGATGGTGATATTGCCACTTAAATATCACACAGTGGAGCCTTAACTCTTTGAAATATATTCTGAAAAATCCAGAATTTTAACTTCTGGTTTTATTTTAGTCAGTGTTTCTTTGTTTAATACTCTGCCTACGGAATAGTCTGAGAATTATCTGAAAGAAGTTGCAGTGGTTATATTTTGTACTGCCACTTCTATAAGTTGCTCCAGATCCCACCAGTAATTCAGGAGCACAAGAAATAAGACTTAATTGAATGCATCTGTTCATTCTTGTTATAAATGGCCCTAAATAAGTGGAAAGCTTTAAAGCTTTTTATCATCTTGATATGCAAATATCTATCAGCATACAGATTATGAGCTGGACAATACTAATCATTATTTCAAAAATTATCTATGTGGCAAGAATTAATTTTAATTCCTGTTCTTTCTAAAACACTAAAGGAAATGTTCTTTAGGCATATTATCTCCTCATGAAGAACATCACACTGAGACATCCATCTCGCATCTTGCATAAATATCCAGAATCACACATAGGTTCTCTGGAGTCTTCTGTCCAAAACTTCAGTAATGTTCACAGCTTTTTAAGATAGAGATTCTTGTCTTTATATATTTGTGCCCGTGTGTGTACATGACAAAGGTGATTGCTTAACTTGATCATAAACCTTCAACATGTCACGCTGTCCACATAGAATAGAGTAGTTAACCAGAATGATCTAAGAATTAAGAGGATAAAAATGAATAGTTTTGGAGTAGAGAATGAACATACATACACAAGGGGGATTTCCTTTGAATAACTGCAGTATCAAACAGGGTAAAAAGGCTACACTGAAGTAAATAAAATTGTAAAGCACAAAGGGCAAACACAAACTATAAATGATTATAGAAACTAGTCAATCATACAGAGATATGTGCATGGAGATAGTTAAAAAATTTATTTCGTAAGTCTGAAGCAAGTCTGCCTTGGTAGGTAATTATAATTTGACACTTCTTTAATTTGAATATATATCAGTTGAGCTCACAGGATATCACTTGAACTCATATGAGCATGAATCACTTGTGTAGATTATATTTAATTCAGTGTTCTGATTTAACAGAAATGCTATTATTTGTGCACATAACTCCATCATTCTGCTTGAAGCAGCTATCTGATGAATGACCTTTACTAAATTACGTTTTAGAACTTTGAACTGTTGTATTGCCCTTCAGATGTATTGTAATAATATGATTACCTGTGTCTTATTTTAGTTCAGTTTTATATTGTTGGGTATTACTTATTGATATCTCTACAAACACACTCAATATTTTTTATATTCTTACTACATGAAAAAATTAGTTCATTCATGTGTTTAAACATGCATGTTAAAAAAATGCTTTTTTTAAAAAAATCAGTCCATCAGTCTATAAATAATAGAATGCTGAATATCATTTTTTCATGGTTATCTCATGCTTTATGGTTAATTACAACCAATGCACGTAAGTTTTCTTGGGTGTGATTCCACACTTGAAAAAGTCAGGAATCATGCTGAGATGAAGCATAGAGACCAACCAGTACTAAAAAAGATAGTATTTAATTAAATTGTTAATGTAAGATTGTTCTATCTCCTCTTTCCATTTGTTTTTTTTTCCTTTTGCTCAAATTGATTTCAGGTTCAGTTCTTCAGTATTTATTTCCCTTACAAATTCAAAGGTATGGTTAAAAGGATTCAAGAAATGTCTGATCCTCTGCCATAGCCTCATTTCTCATTTCACTCCAGTAACAGTTTCAGTCAGAACAGCTGCAACCTACTGCAAACACACCATGGAGAGGGAGCTTGTAACTTGCTTTTGAAAGCTGGCAAAAAAAAGCAGTATTACCACATGACAGAAAAGATAAGCACTGAGAAGAGAGCTAATACGTGTGGAGTCTGTAAAAAAGGATAAAGTTTGAATTTGCAATGCATATTGGAAATATTTTCCAATAGTGAACACTTTTTTTGTGTGTGTATTTACATACTGCAGGAATTAATTGCTCTTGGGAGTGAGGAAGACAACTAGGGGGTTAAGGTGAGGTAGTAGTAAAAGATTTACACTTATCAGTTGATAAAGTGAGAATTGAAATTTATTTTACAGTTGTACACGACTAGAAGGATTTTAAGTATAATTATAATTTAAAGATTTCCAAAATTGCTCATGCATGATGAAGACTAAACTATAATTTTTTCTTATTGTTCAAGTAGTATTGGATAAAAACATAATTAATCCAATACAGTGTCCTAAAAGGAATGTTTCAGCAGATTTTCAAACTGGAATCTAAATAAATGCTGATTCTTGGAGCCTACAGCCAGTGCTCATCAAATCCTTGTTATAATGCCAAGAGCTTTAGATGATACATTCTATTAATGGCTAGCTTTAAGTTATAAATTTAGTAGCTTTAAAACTTTGATATTTTTATAAAGTTTGACACCACAAATAAGTCACGATGGTCTTCCAATTTATATGTATATGATTATATTTACATTGCATAAATATTTATATTTAAATTTGTATTTTGCTAAGTATTTTTAACAAGTTCATTACAAATTTAGTATTTTTGCTCTTTGTTTCTCATACATGACAATTTCTCTTAACTGAAATACTAAAATTTATAAGCAACAAAACTTTTGACAGGAAGTGATAGATCACTTAACAGCATACATTTTTAAGAATTATACTTTGATGCTAAAATTTCTTATCCTCCTATATAAAAAAAACCCACTCCTCATTTACCTAATTACTAAAACAATTAAAAAGCTTAATAAATCTCAGGAGTATACTATAAGTTATTCTAGGTAACCCTCATATTTGCACTGCCTGACAACTGCATCATACATATTCCCATTAGTTTTAGAGTGCAAATAATGGAGACTAATTCTTTATCAGCCTTTCACTAGCATTAGTATGACACAATGGCTATCTAAAAAGATCTCCTGTTGAGCAGTCAGGAGTAAGCCATGTTCCTTACTACACAGCTTCTTAAGACCAACTCCCTTTATTTTAATAATTGCATCTTTGTAATTTTGTTCATGAATCTATTTCTAGTCAGTAATTCATGTCCCACAGATTTATCTGGTTATTAAAAACTAGACTGCTTAGACTGAAATATGTCTTTTGGTACCATCACCTAAGTAAAATTTTCCCCAAAGATATCACTAATTTTGATTACAGTAATGTTTATGTCAGTGTCATGACTGCAGATTGCACTTTGAGAATTTATTCTTCCTTATAGAAAAGCTAACTACATTATGGAGCATGGAAGACTGAAAACATTGCAAAGCTTAATAAACCTCAAATGAAAAAAATGTTTTATATTGCATTATTTTTCTTTAGTCGCTCAGTGATGTTAACTGTTACTGTGGAGACATCAAATCCTTCACTCAGAATGAAAATGACATTGTTAATAACATTAATTTCATCCTCCTACAGGAGTTTCTTAGAAAAATCTTTAAGCATCATAATCATGAAAAATAATCCTCAAGATGAGAAGATGAATATTGATTATTTTGTCTAAAGACTGATTAAAAATATTTCATCTCTCTTCACTCACATTTTTGCTATGTGGCTACATGAGCTGTGCGTAGGTTTACAGAAGTAATGAAGTCACTTGTCTTCTAACCTTTCTTACCAGGTAGAGAGTGGGGTGGGAAGAGGGGCAAAGGTCATGTGACCAGAGCCACTAAAAAGCTGAGGAATATTTTTTGAGAAATAAAATCCTATCAGAAATATTTTATTATTAGCATGTTCTAAACTATTGGTCCACTCTGGGTGTAGCCATTTATCTGATCCTTTTTAAGAAGGTGATAAAGGAAAACTAAAAGAGCACATCAAGCCATCAGTGAGTCTAAGGAGGGTGCACAATGAAATGCAATATTCTTTCCTTACCTCTGAAGACAACAGCCTCGAGCAATGGAAAATGAAACTTGGTTATGGTCTGCTGCCAGAACTCTGCTATTCTAAAATCCCATCCTCTCCAGGGACCTGTATCAGATAACCAGAAGGAAACAGTGTGCAAGGAAAGAGGATCATATGGTTCCGTTTCCTCTGTTAAGGTGAACTACTGCAAGTTTTGATGAACCCAAGTTTTTCAAGAGTTAGCTCTGGCAAAGTTGTTAAGTTCCTGATACTATAAAGTATACTTATACTTATACTATACTTACTCCCTTACTGTAGAATATGATTGTCACAAATTGCACATGCTCAAATGTTTTAAGTTTCCAGTTTTTCCTAGAACAAAGGGACTCTAAGGCTAAATCTGTTACATTTAAAAACCAAGTTGGTCAAAACTTCCATTCACTGGATTTCATTGTGTATTTACCAGCATCCTCTACTATCAGGTATTTTTCTTAATTATTTTTCCTGATGAACAAGTCACCTTTTGACATTTTTAAATAAAAGTTTATTGTGTAGTGCTTGTCTTCCAGCAAGAGTTAATGTGGATTGTAAGGGCATCACTTGTAGGGTTTCTTCTCTGTTTCTGCTTCTTTTCGGTCGGACTTTCCACTAAAGAGATGGGACTATCACGGTTATACACGATTTATTACTTAAAATAACAAACAAGGTATCAGTCTCAGAGTTCGTGGAGCTTAGTAACAAATCGCCATAATGGCAGATAGTCAAGAGTTTCAGGGTTACACAGCAATTTATAACTTTCTGGTCCAATAAGCCATTAACAGGAAACTTTGTTTTGACTTGATAACCTATCACCTCTGGTCACTTTTACTGCAGTGCGTCAATTTTCTACCAATTACCTGCTAAGTCACGTACACCCATATACTTCTATTGTAACATCTAAATTCTTAGCTTAAACTACAAAAGCACACCACTATACTTTAAAACCCTCCACCAAATCACTCAATACACTCTCTTATTTATAGCTACAAAAACATAGGTTTGTAATTCTTTTGCTTAGAATCCCTGTCCTGTCATCACATCAGTCCGAGTTCTCTCCAAGGGTTAAGGTCAAATCCGTCATTGTCTGTGGAAGTTTTAACCCCTCGGTTTCCTACAGTGGATTTCATTTGAAATCTTAAAAACAGAAGATCAAAAGCATCTGTCCTAATTGTGGTAAGGAAGCTGAGTGGAAGCAACTGAACTTCTATCAGGATTTCCACACTACTCATAAGAACTGTGACCCCACTTCAGGTTATGTTCCTAACACTTTACAGTATTCATTGTTGTCTTGAAATGGGTATAGAATTTTAGCTGTTCTACATGCTCTCTGTATTAAAAAAAATCCCTTCCTTTCTGGTGTTGCTCTTTATCTTTTGGTTTTTTTTCAAGAAGAGTACAAGTGAGAATTTATGTTGAATCAAACTTTGATGCTGAAATCTGTTTTCTTTTAAATGACTGATTTTAAGAATTATAAAATTTTTATAGTTGTATATCACGTGTCTTGTTTATTCTCAAATGCAAAGTCTGCAATCACTTGGATTTAGCTGTACTAAAGGGGAAAAGTTTTATTAGTTTTACTTACCAATGCTTCCCTCATCAACCAGTGTCATTTAACAGCCATACTAGAAAGTTACCATGACATATAGGTCATAGATAAATATTTAGAAGAAAAAATCCAAAAAATGTTTTTCAAAAATATGCCTTACCGTGATATTTCTCTGTTGGATTATAGGGAATTGTACCTAACAAACCACTTTTAAATTACACCTACTCATTACTGTGATAATTACATATAGTATAATATTTTTTGAACAAAATCTAATGTTACTTAAATACCTTGGACAAATCAAAGTATACATCCACACAGTAATATTTATCAGGTAGACCAGCAATTCTATCAATATAAATGTTTTGAAAAAATCTTAATTCTATGATTATTCCATTATCATGCTACAGAGTTTGTAACTGCTTTATAATTCCTCAGAAACTTCTCTCATACTTAAATATGTCTATGAAGTCACACTCTCCCTTTTCTTTCATGTTTTCCAGTTCTTCAGAATTTTCTCATGTTTCCCCAGCTGAATGAAAATTTTAAAATCTTGTTAATGTATACTATATTTTTTAATAATAGAATTCATTTGGAAGTCTGTCTCTAGCTGCAGTTGTACAATGTTGGAAATAGGAAGTTCCCTGCATATACTATATGCCTTTACATACCCCTTACCTAGTATGAGGCTTTATTTCATCACTGCTGTCTGTATAAGCAACAACTCTGCTGTGAGAGTGGCCATTAGGAGTCATCTCATTATTTTATCACTATTTCAATGTAACTCTAATGAATTTTGGCAATTATAGTGTTAATAGAATGCAAATACTTTTCAACAAAAACATATTGTTAAAGAGAATAATTTTGAATACATTTCGCAGTTTTCAGTTCACTCCTAATTCCTAAAATTTGAGGAAGGATACTGTGGTTAATAAATAGCTACTTTAGAGAAGATAGCTCAGTCTGGAAAGCCTTTGAATTCTGGCCTTTTAGAACCCTACATATAGGTATACTACTATAGTCCCCAAAGTAGGTAATTTATAACAAAATGTTGACAAACAGTTCTAACTGTACTGTTATTACATGAAACCATGTAATTCATACCAGATCATAATCCTTCACTGACTTTGACATGTTTGTCATATTCAGCAGTTCTGTTGTTCAGCCTGTAAAATCTCTGATGGATTGCAATAAGAAATGAAGCTCATATATCAAGATCTAATTGAATATAAGGTTTGCTATTACATGAACATAATAACTTGAAGCATACAAAGCAGCCTTCACGATTTTTGCACCATTTCTTGAAAAACAGTTCATCTCCTTCATACAAAACCAAATCAAAACCTGTGTTTTTGAATGACTCCACACATGCAGGCACAAAGAAGACATAAAGAAAAGAAATTTTAAAATTGTCATTTAATGTTGTTCTTCCAAAGAAAAGAATCGGAACAAAGTTTAGGTGATTCTTTAACTCACCACATTAAAGTGAATTTGGGTAGTAGTAAATTTTTACTGTCTGAAATACAGTCCTACAAAGTAAACTGACATTCAATTTAGAAGCTGAAAGAAATAAACAGATGGAGTTCTTATAATAACTTTCAGCAGAACTTATGCTTGCAGTATTTAACCCATGACTAAAATTTTGGGAGTCAAATTGTTTGGCTGGAGAGAAACTTAATCTTATTGCAGAAGGTACACTTTGCCTGAGATTAAAGACAAGACTCACCATTAACCATTTTGCAGTTTTCACAAACATGCAGTTTCTAATACATGGTGATAATTTCATTAATATTGTTGAAACCTGAAAACTGAATGGAGAAACTTTATTACAAACCAATACAGAATCACAGAATATTGTGAGTTGGAAGGGACCCACAAGGATCATCAAGTCCAACTCTTAAGAGAATGGCCAGCATTGAACCTTTGAGTTTGGCATTTTTAACACCATGCTCTAAAAATACACCTCATACAGGAACTCCCTCTTTTTCATAGTAAACCTGAAAACCAAACATGCCTTTTCCTTATTATGTTGCCTTTAGGCTTAATAATTCTTCTTCCTAATAAATATATTCTTCTTTTCTAATATTGTAAAACTCTTGCTATGCCCAAGCCTATATTTATTATTTGCTCAAGTGCACAAATTAATCAACCTGAGAAATTAATTTCCCTTGTACATGCCTCTGTCTCTGCATGGCTACGAGTTACCCAGGACACTTAACTCTTTTAAGTTGTTTTCATCTAATGTGAAGGGAACATGAAAATTTTGACAATAGCAAGAGAAGGTGATTAAGTAGACTTTATTTCACTCAATTTTAAAGGAATTACTGTTGTTCTTAACATGCATATATTTGTTTGCCTGGGAGAAAAATACAAAAATCATTTAAAGAATGAAGCCTAGAGTTTCTCCAGTCCACTGAAAAGCAAATTAATGATACGCAACATCAACCCTAAAATTTGTGAAATCTAACGTGTCCTCTCCAAGATACCCATAAGTCATGATGGAGTAACCTAGATTTACCCAAATTCACACTAAGCTATCTACAAAGTGGTCCCAAATGTAGACAGATAAATCTAAAAGCAAATTTATCTACAATCTGAAGCATGGTACTAAAGAGAGTTTAATGCATAAAACTCCAGAAAAACAAGAAATAAAGCATTACAATCTTCAAGTCTTATGTGGCAGTTGTGAATTTCACTTTCTGTTTCAATTTAACAATAAAAAGGGTTGTTTAGAAAAGTGTTTTTGGTTTTGTGTATCATATCATGCATTCTGCTCTTTGCCAATGCAAATATGATCCAAAGCATTATAAAACCTACCACCAGGCTTTCATGGAGAAAATTTTAGCCAAAATTTTAATTTAACAGCTTAACTACATGATGATAATCATAATGAAAATGAAGGATGCAATTTCAAGCCACTCCATTCTTTTTGCAGAAGAGAGTATTGACTTGTTTTATGTTATGATGAGCAAAATGAATATTCCTGGGCTTGAACACAAACCAATTTTAAATATTAGATCCTACAAACCATAAAATAAAGCATGCAGTTCATAAACTTAAAGGCCAGTCATGGAAATAAATAGTGCATTCAGTATATGCTCTTGTATTTTTATCTAATAATAAAGTTTAAGAAAGGATTTCTCAGGAGACAGTTACTCTGTTACCTTACCTCCTGTGTTTCTCCTTCTCCATAAACACTAGTTTAAAAGAGGGAAATAAACTTTTACCCTATGACTTCATTGTGCCAACCTGGGTCTTATTTTCTCGCAATTTTTTCCTCACAGCTTTGGAGGTTTCATATTGGTTTTCTCTTTTTTTCCCACACTATTGTTACTGTTATTGTTATTCTTGTTGTTGTTATTATTATTGTTAATCATTATTATTTTATGTTGCTGTTGTTATTGTTGTTCTATCTTGTTGTTTCTATCTATTTTGTATCTATTGTTGTTCTATATTGTTCTATCTTTTTAATTATTAAACTGCTTTTATTTCAATCCATGTGTTTCTTTCTCACTTTTAGGCTTCTCATTCTTTCCCTATCCTACCAAGGAACGAGGGCATGAGCAAGTGGCTGAGTGGTGCTTAAGGACAGCAACACTAGATCTCCTCATCCTCACTACTGTAAGGGAATGAAAATAGTTCATGCCTCAAACATTGTTATAAAGTTTTAAAGAAGCTACAACCACAGAAACCTCCTTGAAGAACTTTGGACTATAAGTCAAACTGCTGGGATTAGATAAAAGGAAAACACATTCTTTCATCAACCTCAGGCCTGGGGAGAAACAAGTAAACAAAGAAAAGAATGTGAGCCAAACCCAGCAGCCGTGCTAAGATTCATCCCTGGCTGAGTTTGGGGTGGGGGAGACCACAGTCCACAGAAGCCAAGTTTACACAGACTCCCCCCTCAAACAAGGCGGGGGGGAGGAGGTTTCGGGTGAAACCTCTGCTCGGGGGCAGTGAACACCCATCCTCCCTTTTACATAAACTGGCCCAGCTGTGGAACTTCCAACCCTGGGAAGGCCGCATCCACGGGACATTCACGTGGGAGGCAGCTGAGGGGGTGCCTCAATCCATCAAAGGCCCCCGAGGTGCTCCCAGAGTCATTCCTTAAGCCTTGCACCACAGGACTGCACGTGATGCAAAAAACCCAGAGTCTGTTGTAAGAGACAGTGGCAACCCTCCTTCCTGCCAGGGAGGTGCCTGGGCTTTCCTACGTGGCCCGAGCGTATATTAACCCATCAGATTCTATGCTACTCGGGGGAACCTTCCCCACCAAGAAGAGCAGCTGGAGAGGATCAGTGGAACATCGTTGGGATCCATGGAGTGGTGATATTTTCCTTATTCTGTCCCTGTCACTCTCTTTCTGTCCCCCCCACCTATTTTCTACTTCTTTCTTTCTTTCTCTCTCTCTCTCTCTCTCATATTTACTATCAAATAAAACCCTTACTATTGACCGGCATATGGTCTCATTTGCACCTTAATTCGGGCAGAGGTAAGATCTAAGAACCTTACTAATAGCTGGATCCTAACAACTACTTATTTAATTAAGTAGTTTTTTCAGATTCTTTGATGTTCTAAATTATTTTAAATGCATCTAAATATTCTCTTACACTATACCTTCATCACCACAAAAATATAATATCAACTAATGAAGTGTGCCCTCTAGATCAAGATACTGATGAAAACATTTGAAAATCAGACATCTTCATGCTGAGTTTAACCAAATGGCACCAAAAAGCTAAACCAATCTTTCCTAGATAAATATATGATAGATGATAGATAGATAGATAGATAGATAGATAGATAGATAGACAGATAGACTAAATGTAAGGCAATAGTCACAAAAAAACCCCAAACAACCCAAAACCCAAGAGACAAATACTGCCAGATATCATGGACCAGCATTGTGGTTTACCCCACAGGGTGGGAAGCACCTCCCAGTCGTCTGTTCATTGCTCCACAATGGGATGGGGTAGAGAATCAAAAGAAAGGTAAAACTTATGGGTTGAGAGAAAGACAGCTTATTAAGACAGAAGAGGAAGGGATAATAATAATATTAATGATAAAAAATGCAATTGTCGGACAGTCCCCAAGCAGTCGCCACTATGCCCCGGCCAGCTCCATGAGAGGTTTTTTTTTTTGTTTTGTTAAGCATGAGGCCATAAGGTCTGGGAAATCCCTTTGGTCAGCTGGGGTCAGCTGTCCCAGCTGTGACCCCTCCCAGCTCCTTGTGCACCCCCAGCCCTCTCACTGGTGGGGTGGGAGAAGAGGCAGAAAATCCTTAACTTAGTGTAGGGACTGCTCAGCAAAACCTAAACTATCTGTGTGTTTACCTACATTATTCTCATCCCAAAATACAGCATTATAACAGCTACGATGAAGAAAATTATCTCTATCCCAGACAAAACCAAAGGAATCTACCATAAAATAGAAAGTCCACTCTCTTACAAGACAAACTATGAGTAAAATCTGATGGTGTGTATTCAGATGTCCACATTAGTTTTTGTCAGATGGAGATGCTGGTTTCCTATACTACATAGTTTAAATACAACTAGAATTTCCTGGTTTCTGCCAAGCTTAAAAAGTCACTGATTAATCTACATGATCTACATGATCTACAATGTATTTTTAATTTTTTCCTTTCCTCTTTTCTCTCTCTAGCACAACTGTGTGTTTTGGCATGGTTTACAGCAGAACATCACTCACTGAATTCTAGAATCTAAGTGAATACATCATAAAAAGTAAGCATAATTTATTGAAGATCATATTGAGGTTGTTTAGTGTGCAATTCATCCTTTTGCAAAAAGCAAAACCAAAGTCAAGCAGTCAAATAGCTTAAAAGCTTTCCCTCCATTTTCCCCTGAAAAAAAATGAGGCTGGTTTAAATCACGGAACAAAAAAAGGAGCCTTTTAACTTCCCAGCCTTCAAGAAGCAATCACCTCTTGGCCGTTATTTCAGGTCATCTCCATGTCTGTGTTTCTGTAAGCACAGAAGGTTGGGCTTCTAAGTACTCAGAAGAGACAGGTTCTTCCTGCTAATTGCCTTTTTCTATCACTGTATTTTTACAATGATTTATGTCTTTCATATTTTAATTATTCCAATTTAGGCTCAGCTTCCCCTCAGTTTTTTGTATATTCAATATTTTCTTGTTTTTCAAATTACAATCTCATCTTCTGAATCCCTTCAGTATTCCTAATCCATCTTTTGGTTTTGTATTATCTGTATTCTTCTGTTTTCTTAAAATTTGTCTAATTCAGAATATGAAAGAATGCAGCAGCCTCTCCTGTCTGCCTCTCAGGGAGGAAAAGGAAAAAACCAACAACAAATCCTAAGCAAAAAGAAAACAAACAAAAACAAAAACAAAACCCACAAACAAACAAACAAACTTGGAAGAAGAGTCTTTCCCACTAAGAGTATATCTTCCAGTGCAAATGAAAACATCTTGTCCGAGATCAGCTGTGGTTTTATGAGATGCAAGAGCATCAATACTCATTTCAGGAAAAGTGAAACTTAGGACCTTAAGGAAAATTGGAACTTTAGGTAAAAATGAGCTCATGAGCTTAGCAGTTCTGTAAAAGCCATCCCAACATTGAAATCAGTGTCTCTGATAACTCTTGAATTATGTGGGGTTTTTTTCCTGGTTTTCCTGATTTTCTTGCTTTTTCTTACTTAGTAAACCTTTTCTTCATATCCATGCAAACTGAAAACTACTAAAACGAAATGTTTCATATCCAAAGGTAGAGTTATTCCAGAATCTCAGGCCTTAAAGAAATTCCTGCAAGCTGTGTAAAATTCATAATCAAATCACTCAGTGAACACGCAATATTGTGTGAATTATTTCACTGGCACAAATGAAGTGTGTCTTTGAAACCATTCATGATCATTTAATAGGCATTATTTAACAGTTAAATAGTGCTTTTTGCAAATTTTAAAGTACACTTCTAGAAATGCCTGTATTAGTTATTTGTATCCCCTTTCCTAAAATATGATATAATTTAACAGGAAAATCAAACAGGTCAAGACTCCTGCACTAATGGTAAGATGTTTTCACTTTATCCTACAAAAAATAGGGGAAAAAGTGCTGCTGCCTATGGATTTTGTAAACAAAACGCTTCCGTGATATCTCATGTGACCAGACATTAAGTTTGTGTTTGAACAAGATAAGCTATCATTACCAAAGGAACTGCAGTGGCATCAAACACTAAAGTCTAAATCAATTCTACTTCAAGAGAATAAAACTGTAGTGTTTATAAAAGGATACACTAACAGTAAAAAGCTTAAAATAGAAATGTATACCCCCCAAAAAACCCCGAAACAAAGCAAAGCAACAAACCATGGGAAAAAAAGAATTAGTTACATTATTTGTCCTAGACTGAGTATCACAATAATAAAGTGACTCTCCATACCCTTCACCAACTCCATTGCCCTTATCTGGACACACCCCAGTACCTCAATGTCTTTCTTGTAGTGAGGAGCCCAGAAGTAGACACAAGATTTGAGGTACTGCCTCACCAGCGCCAAGTAGAGGGGAACGATCGCGGTCCTGCTGGCCACACTGTTGCTGATACAGGCCAGGATGACATTGGCTTTCTCGGCCACCTGAGCACACGCTGGCTCAGGTTCAGCCAGAAGTTAACCAACATCTGTGGGTCCTTCTCTGCTGGGCAGCTTTCCAGCTACTCTTCCGCAGCCTGCAGTGCTGCAGGGGGCTGTTGTGACCCAAGTGCAGGACTTGGGTCACAACACTTGGGTCACTTTGTTGGACCGCATAGAACTCGCCTTGGACCATCGATCCAACCTGTCCAAATCTCTCTGTAGAGAGCCTTATTACCCTCCAGCAGATCAACACTTTCACACACTTGGTGCAGTTTGCAAACGGACAGAGTCTGCACTTGATCTCACCTCCAGGTTGACAGCAAAGATATGAAACAGGGCTGACCAGTTTTTCACCCAGCAAAGAGTGCACTGATCCAAGCCGTAAGCAGCCAGTTTCTCCATGAGAATGCTGTGTTAAAGGCTTTACTAAAGTCCATGTAGAAAACATACACAGCCTTTCCCTCATTTACTAAGTGGGTCACCTTGTACTAGAAGGAGATCAGGTTGGTCAACCCGGACATGCCTTTCATGACCCCATGCTGGCTGGGCCTGATATTAGAAACTAGGGCATTTTCTCAAACTTTGGCACAAAGGTTTTATTCAATAAATAGAAGAGATTGAATTATGCTTTCCACAGTTAATTTAAGCAGATGACATTTTTTGAGGGGGAATATTTGTTAATGCACTAAGTAGAATGATTTCAGTTTTACTTTTTTATCTTTAATATTTTTTATTGCATTACACTGGAAAACAATAAATCATTCTTTGTTTTGTGTCCTGTATATAGACCTGTACTACTATGTGTAAAGAGAAATAAAAACCTGTTCTCGTTTTCCTGGGGGCAATTACAGTTTGTTCTATGAAGCACAAAGTATATTTTGCACGTGATTGGTATAGACCAGAGTGTCAGCAAAGGTCTGGGTTTCTGTGTATTCAAAGGAGGAAATGCAGAGTAACATATTCTTAAGAAAATAAAATTTTGACTGTACTTGAGCATGATGGATAGTGAACTTTTATGAAAGATCAGTTGTGAGCAAGACGAAGGCTTCAGTTCTCATAAATGTTTCTACTTTGATGAGAAAAATTGTATTTGCTGTTTACGATAAAGCAGCTGAGAGCCCAAACACAGTTCAGAAGTGAAATATATAAAAATGATAACCTTAAGTTACATTTGTACATGAGATGAGACAAGATCCCTATAGTAACATAGTTTCTTATATAAAAATATGCATCTCTCTCAGGAAATCTGTTTTGGAATACCGAAGAGATGAAGAAACAAAAATCCTTTGAATATTTCTTTAAGCATCTGTAATCTGATTTTTACTCATTTGCTTCCTTGCACTTACTGCTTGCATATGTTTTTTAGGATTTTTTGTCTGGTATTTTTAAATTCTTAAGACCTGAATGCTTGGAAAGCCTAAGAAAACAAAACACCCATAGCTACTAACATAAAGGGCTTAATTTTCACTTAGACTTTTATGGAAATAAATAAGTGAGAATTAAAGTCAAGCCTTCTGAACTCCGCCAATTTTCAAATTTGTGAGAAGATCATAAATAAGACAGTAACCTAGTTCACTATTTGGTTTTGAAGGGGGCTTATGTCTCCCTTCTGAACACTTTTTTTTTTTTAAACATAACCTCTGGCAATCTATCAAAAAGTATTAAGTGATAGACCTCTAATCTCCATTGACTGGGACAGACTGAATGTCTGGCCAAAAGAGTAAATAAGAAGATGCCACTCACAGCAAATGTAGTGCTGCCTTAAAGAAGTGGTTCAGGAAACTGAATGGACATCACTGAAGAAGAAATGCAACAAATTTCCAAAGCAGAGAGGAAAGCAGAAAGTTTTACAGCTTTTCAATGGGTTGGGGGAGGATGACAGAGTTTTTTTCATGAGGTTCTTCTCTTCAAGAGACACAAAGTTTAGGTATCTAAACCTGAAAGTAATACAAGTTAATTGGGAAATGAATGTCTGAAAAATGGTCTGCTAAGGGAAAACTTCAACAATTTACTGATTTAATACTTTAGATCGACTTTATCCTGATTCCATTTTAAGATGTTGCTGGGTAGACTTATGGTTTTGGTTGGATGTATTTTCATATTCTTTGTGAGCTGTTAATAAGTCCAGAAAAGAGAAGGGAGATTTGATTATAAATACTTTTCCTTTTTTAAGGTTTTAAAAAGCTGATAAATGATATGTGCTGATAGGATCACGCTCTAGAATGAAACAGTGAGCTCCTAGAAGTGTCATTTCACACTTCTTTTAATGAATTAATGGGATGTTATATAGGTCCAAATGTTATATAAGTCCAGGAAGATGAAAAATTTACTAATGAAATATCATATACTCTCACAGAGAAGTAATCTGCTTGACTCTGTATTTATTATGACTTACTAAACCAGGAACAAAGTAAGGGAAGACAGAAATAACTGTTCTCTGCCAGTTACCTCAAATAATATATAAAAGCCTTGAGTTTTAACAAGTATAGCTGAAGGCTAGAGATTTTACAAGTCTGAATTTCTAGCTTCTTAACAAAAATCACTTGTTAGAGGAGAATTTCTCTCTCCTGGTGAAAGAAGGCTGTAAAATGGACTTGATAGCTATATTTTCTCTTTAATCTGCTGGCTGTCCAGCAATGCATATAGAGCAGCTGGGAGTCTGGTGGAGCATATGCTGACTCTTGCTGCCGGTACTGAGTACACCACAGAGAGCTGGATGGAATTTCAGGGTGAAATTATCATATTGGTGCAAACTAGAGAATGTTAGGGGAAAGAGAGAAGGAGAAAGGAACCAAGCTTGGTTTATTTCACAGGAAAGTCTAGAAAACAAATTTTAAGAAACAAGTTGTTATGTCTATTGCTCATCCAACAATTCATTGATTTTAACTTTGTGTAATTTCATGGAATTTATTTTCCAGAAGTATCAGGTCAAGTGGGCTTAAGTACAGAAATTGTCTGTGTCAAGCTCCACATTCTGGGTGTTTCTATCATGTTGCAGTGATTTATAAAACTCTGAAACTTTCCTGATGTTGCCTAATGTCATGGCTATCATGACCTGAGAATCAAGGATTACATGTGGGAAGCCAGATGCTCATCCTAGTTGGAGTAAAGTGTGATTTCTGTAGAGTTATTCGGGATTTATAGTGGCTTAATCAAGATAAGACTCTGGTCTGGTACAGCCTAGAAGTAATCACATGCTCGTTTTGGTGTTCTAATTGATATGTCCAACTGGGGCAGGGTTGGGAGGAAAAGAATTTTTATCTTGTTGCCACACTCCAGTTCAGCTTCTACCACGATTATAATTCCCTGAAATGTAGTTAATAACCAGTGTCAGACACTTAAAATATTTTGTTTTCTTGGCATCTTGAGATTGGAAAATAGCAAGGTCTCCTTGTCCCAAAGCAGTAAGGTTTGACAGCAGAGTAGACTACAATTTGCATTTTCATCTCTTATGACCTTGTCAGCATTATGGCTGTCATTGGGAAAGGAAAAGGTACCCATGATGGCCAGGCATCTTGGAACACTCAGAAGGTGAAATATGTTCTTAAAATGGGTGTTAAGACAACTCTTTCTTTTCCTGATCTGTGTATCTCCCACTTCCCTTTCCGCCTCCTGAAATGTTTTTTTGAAAAACAGTCTTTTGATTTAGTTTTTGCAGGAAGCTTTGATGAAAACCACACAATATTATTACAGATATTCTATCTACTACAGGTCTAAATGAAATAGACCACCTTTAACACAGCAGCTCAGGAAAACTATCATATCTACCCACCCAGCCGATGAAAAGAAAGCGATCAATAATGACTATTTCATAGGAAGTTCAGCAGGTGAGAGGAAAAAGCTGTGTGAGTAATGCAGTGTGGGACTAATGCAGTATGAGAGTAATACATAAATCAGTGGAGGAAAACAATAAAAATGTGCAAGGAATAGTTTGCTTACCAATAACTTCTGACAGAAATACAGTTATGATAATAACTAGGATCATAAAAGCAGTTCTGTATATGCCTGCATTAGCTTTCTTTCTTTTGTGTTAGGATATGAACTAAATGAAGTACAAGAGAATAAAATGATCATAAAATTAGCTTTTATTTTTAGTAGCACTTGTGTTATGCATATGTTTTACTCATGCAAATGCACTTTCCACTGATTCAGGTTATCTTATGAAGTCAAATTATTCTGTACATTTCTTTTCTTCCTTTCTTCCATCTCACACATTTTAACTTTATCAAAAGCACAACAATAGGGCTTAAGTACCCTTTCTTTTTTGTACATTTTGATTAATTCCCTTGTTGCATTTTTTCCTTCCAGAATCTTACGCACACTGATAACAGTCTGTCACTCTTGAGGGGTTTCTAAGCAGATATTCAAGCTTAAAATTTTGTACATTAAAATTACAAGATTTTCTGTCTTCCAAATTTTCTCTTAGTATGCAAAGGATTTTGAAGTATTGGATAAATCTAGTAAATGGATTTAGGTGTCATAGAGTTGTCATCTTTGAATCACCTACATACTTGTAGAAAGGTAAAAGGCCTAGTTATTTCCACAACTCTGTGGTACCTTTTCAAATGAGATTACAAAATTAGAAAGTAAAAATTTCTGCTAGTCATGAGCAGGGATATATTAAATTAAGATACTTTTAATGTCCCCAGAATAAACTGAAAACCCTTCAAGGCAAAGATCCTGTCTCCCTTTCTAGTTTTGAAGTGTTTTGATAAATGGAAGCTATAAACAAGTCCAGGCATACATTCAGCTGCTTTTCTGTATTGTGGATAAACATCCATGTATGGTTTTGATGTCAAAAGCTAGTTTCACAAAAAGGTGATGATATTGCCTTGCCCAGGAATCAGGACTTTTCTGCCTCACATCTGCCTGCCCCTATGTCTGTGTATAATTATTGAAATTGTGGTGGTGTTCATCCATTCAATATAGACTGTTGTGTACTATAAAACTCTCAAGAAGATTCTTTAAGGGGATAAGAAAGTTACACTGGCCTGACTGCCTTATTTTATTAAGAGGTTTAGGCAATTTCATCACCCTGCAAAAAATGAAGGAGGAAAACAGCAAAAGGGAATAGGCTCCATCTAGTAACATTTTATGGGTGATCATTAGCCAATATTGCACATGGTCAAATGTCCAGGTGGCAACTCTTTCTTCCTACTGTCACTTTTCTCCTTACAGGCAAGAGTGGATGTCTGATCTGCTGAAAATCATAATGTAAGATTATGTATCTAAAATACATAGTACATTTGTTTTTTATATTTACTGCTGCTAGGATCTTCTTCATCTTCTTGTGTGTACCCAAATCTATGAGCTGTGGTATCATTTTAATACAGAGGTTATGCTTATATTGGTCAAAAAAAAAAAAAAAAGAAGTCATCAAAGGAGCTTGATAGGTACTGTAATCTGATTATAATATTAAATTGTTTAAAATGTGACTGATGCTGCCTTGGTCCAGGCCAACAAGAACTTCCTTAAGCATTTCCTGAGTAAATTATGGGAGTTATGGAGAGGGAACAGTTTCCAGAGGAGAGTCTTCATGCAGCTGCTTCCCTTTGGAGGATGAGAGCTGTAGCTCAAGCATGCAGACCTTTGTATGCTATTCGACCTCAGTGCAAGCAACAGCCTGGGCATGTTTCAGACATCTACCTACACCCATTCCTTTTCTAACCCTAAGCATATTGAAAAAATTCCAGGAAAAAGGAAGAGCTCCAACACATGGAATAGCATGGCCTTCTTCACAGTACTGGGGTTCTAATGCCTAGGCAGATGGAAACTGGTAATGTGGATTTGAATACAGCTGTGAAAACATGGAGTTTGTTCCTTTATTTCCCAATGAGTTAACTGATCTGTTGGGAGAAATAAAGGGCAGTATGCTACATTTTCAAGTACTGACTTCCTGAGTGTTTCAAGTAATATATGCTTCTAACTTCAGAAGTTAATTTGTTCAAGGTGAAAAATATTATTCAGTAGTAAATGTCCTCTTAATTTTATTCAGCTATGAGATCTTGTGAGGACCAAAGTTGCAGCCTTTTTCTGGCACTGCAAAGGGAATGTCTGATGCAACTTCCTAATCATCATATTGTCGAGAGTAAATTCTGCTTTGAAATGCTCGCTGGGCACTGCGCTGCTTAGATTCATTACTTAAATATGAGTTCCAGAAGCTGGCAGGTTATTTTAAACACGGAAAAAAGCTAACACTTCCCCTCAAAAAAAAAAAAAAAAAAAAAAAGGAAAGGAAACTGTAGCAGCTTTACACACGTCTTTNAAGGAACCTGTAGCAGTCTTACACCAGTCTTTTCAGATCCTAATTCCCACATATGTATCTAGCTAAGCAGAATTATATAAAAATTAACAAGAAAAAACTCTGACAAGGTGGAAGTTTAGTTTGACTGTTTTATTCTTTTTACTCCTGATTCTTCACCTCACTGCACAAGTTTTGCTTTGCTTTGACTTTGCTGACAGGAGTTCAGTCACACTGGCATGGAACCAGTTTAATGAGTTAGATAATTATACCAACAAGATTCTTAAAAAAATATCTCTTAAGAAAGTAAGTTAAGCACTTTAATTAAGGGATGCTAGGATTTATATTACTCAGGAAACATCACCTAATACCTTTGGTAGTGTTTTATGGTAGCCTGTCATTTCCTGAACCCCATGATAACTTCAATGTAATAATTTAGTGACAACCCAGAACAGAGACTGGTACATGTTTTTCCTACATCTTTTCAGGCAATCCCACTGTATTTACTAATATTCATTGAAATGCTGCACAATATATATAGGTAGTTATTTTGCTTCCTGGAATTTCAAACTGTAGTAGAACTGACATCTCAGTTATGGATGCCCTTTCTGCTGTAGGTCATTTCAGAAATAAGGACAAACCTGAACCAATAATTTTTCTGTGGTCCTGGTTGTGCAGCACATCTTAGACCTGTTGCCACCCAGCAATATGATAATATGGGTTTCTACCTTTACAAGGTACTCACTCTCCCATTTATATCAGTCATAGTTGTGAGTGCTTACCACTATACATGGCTGTGCAAGATGCCACAAATGAGAGTTAAATCATTGCCAAAAAGTATTGACAAAAGACTTGTCATGTAACGTCATAAGAATATCACAGTAAACTTGCAGCTGAGGCAGGAATTAA
The DNA here is from genome assembly GCA_013397725.1 of Rhagologus leucostigma. Lineage (NCBI taxonomy): Eukaryota > Metazoa > Chordata > Aves > Passeriformes > Rhagologus > Rhagologus leucostigma. The sequence goes on from VZTD01001812.1 coordinate 105,541, forward strand.
AATGAGTTTTTGTTGATAGTTTTCTGGAGGGGTTTTTGTTTGTTTTCTTTGAGATTGGGTTTTGGAGTTCTGTTTTTTGGTGACATTCACTGAAGTAATGAGATTCAAACTTTTGCTTTTGCAATTCTGTTTTATTATCTATGTAAATCTCAGTATCTACAGAAAATGAAGTATTCTTCTTTCCACTATTACCACATATGATGGTTTTTTACTCTTTTACCTGAAGCCGATTCTTCAGCATGCTGAATAAATCATGAGTGCTTTGGCTTAATGCCAGCATAAACATAATGTGTTATATTATTATAATGTTTCTGTGCAAGGGATTTGTATCAAATGTTGGCATTTTCCTACTGTTGTGGTTTAACCCGAGTTGGCATCTTAGCTCCACACAGCCTCTCGCTCACTCCCCCAGTGGGATATTGGAGAGAATTAGAAGGGTAAAAACTAGAAAACTCGGGAGTTGAGATAAAGACAGTTTGATAGGGAAAGCAAAAGCCGCACACTCCAGCAAAGTAAAGCAAGGAATTAATTCACAAATTCACATGTGCAGGCAGTTGTTCAGCCATCCCCGGGAGAGCAGGGCACCATCCTGCTTAACAATGACTTGGGAAGACAAATTCCCAGAGAAGCTGACTTTAGTCACAGAGTGGATTGCGGTGGTGCATCCCCCTCCTCCCCAGCCACATTGTGACCTGAGAAATGCTTGTTAGGCCTTGGCCTTGACAAACTGCACCTGGACTAAGCCCGTCTTGAGCTTATGAGAAACACAGTCTGCTCCCAGGAATTTGTGTTGTCTAACGAGCATCTGGTTTTTAATGAACAGCCGTGGAAACTTATTTTTCTCATCTGGATAACAACCCAAGTGGAATAATACTTTTTTTTTGTTAAAACTTCAAAGAAAGTTACTGACTCAAATTGCAGACAGGATGGAAAATTGCTATGACTAAAGCCCATTCTCCTGTGATCCTATAAACTGTGGTGCAAAGTGAGACCGATCTGAGCTGTCAGATCCCAGAAGATAAGGGGCTAATGTGCATATCTCAAACACCAATAACCAATGGCTGTGGAGCCAACAAAGGACTTTTAGTAATAACAGCCAAGAATCACTGGTAATAACCAAGGATTATTGGTATTACGATGCTGTGAGAAAGAAGAATCTTCGGCTGAAGAAGGGGGTACAGGTGGAGATACAGCAGCAATTTTCTGTGAGAAAGAACCACAACACAGCACAGTGGAAGTGCAGGAATGAGTGGTAGGAAGTGGACATGGACAAGAGGTTAGGATTAAGACCACCAAAGTTCTCCAATCAGTTTCCAGAAACACCTGAAAGAACGGATTGCATATGATAACTAATTTACATGGAAAGCATGAAACCTGTCTTTTGGGTGGAGAAACCTCTCCAAAAAAGCTACCCTGCCAAGCTCAGGCAGCACACACAGGACCCTGGACATCTCATTGACCAGACTGACACAGCTAGATCAATGTTTATCAGCTTATCAGTTGCATTGTCTCTGAAAGCAGGATTGACATCTCACTAGCTGGATTGATGCTGGAACGAAGAGTGGTGATCTCTTTTTCTCTGTTTTCTCTCTTTTTTCATCTCTTTCTTTCTTTATTCCTGCCTTTTTCCCTTTTCCTCTTTCTTTTCCTTTTTCTTTCTCTCTGTATTTCCTTAATTAATCTCTCCCTCTTTAATTTCTCTCTTCACTTTCACCCTACCCCATTATCCAAAATCCACTGCTGTGTGCTTATATAGCAGATCAGGGCAAATATACCAATTTCCAAGTGTGTAATTTGCTAAAACATTTTCTGATTGTTTGCAGATCCTCTGACTTTTGCCAGTCCTTTCAACCAACGAGCATTCATGAATCTTAGGTGCTTCCTTCCCCTTAAAGGTAGGTCATCACAACACCATCACTCCGAACACCCCTTCCTTCCTTCTTGCCCCAGCTCTACATGCTGGGCATGACACCACATGGTCTGGGATATCCCTTCAGTCAGCTGGGGTCAGTTGTCCCATCTGTGTCCTCTCCCAACTCTGTGTGCACCCCCAGCCTCCTTGTTGGTGGGGTGGGATGAGGAGCAGAAGTTCCTTGACTGAGTACAGACGCTGCTGAGCAACAACTGAAACATCAATATGTTATCAACATTATTCTTATCCTAAATCAAAAAACACAGCATTATAGAAGCTGCTAGGAAGAAAATTAACTCTATTCCAGCTCAAACTAGGATACCAACTCTCAGCCATTATAATCTATATAGATTTTTGTAATTAAAGATATCAAACATTATTTTTATTTGTGATAGTGAGCTGAAAGAGGTAGACACAAACCAGTTTGTAAGCTTTGGTGTAATTCTGCACACCTTTTAAAATTTTTTCCTAATGAATGCTTCTTCCCTTTTGCTATGTTGGGAGCTTGGGTTTCAGATACATGATCTCATCTATGGACTATGTAAAAACTCTCTCATACTCTCTCTCTGGTGACTGTTACACTTGTATCTGTTTATGCAAATATATTTATAATTTCTTTTTATTTTTACTCTGTTAAAAAAACCCAAGCCAAGATTATGAAATGAAGCTTTTGTTAAAAATTTCTCTAAAAATGTATTATGTTAGTCATAAATCTATGTTATTCTCTACCCTATATCCTGCTTTTTTGTTGTAATTTTGTTGTATTTATCTGCCTACAATAAAGGCATAAGTTTCAGCTGTCAGACCTTCTATTTTCTCTGCCACAGCAATCCAACTAAAAATTCTTATTTGATGGGAGTACAGGTGCTACCAACACTCCACAACTCACAGCTCCCACTAATAAAGAAAAGAAACACATTATAAAGAAAAAAAAAGAGGTTTCTTACTATTCAAAGTAGCTGAATGATCTGTGAACACTCAGCATAAATTTCTCATCCTAAAAATGTATTTTTAATCATAAATATTCAACAAATTGCTTTGAATAAGCAGTTGCTTTTACTTACCAAAGTCAACTCTGTTTGTGTGCTTTACTATGTAAAACATGCACATGTATTTTCTTTTTCTTTTTTAGATGAAGATTCTTTGTAGAAATTGCATGCTACATATCTGTCATGGTCCATGTGTTAGGAAAATTATTTACATGCTGTGCACACAAACCACATCCTGTCATGATGACATACAAATTCTCCCTGGAGTCTGAATACTAAACAAATAAATTTTAGTTGACAGTAGAATTTTTTAGGGTTCTTTATCCATTTAAATTTTGGGCATGCCTAATAAATCTATTAATACAATGTTTATTTATTTTAATAGCATAATCTCAAGAAACAGATTTTTATAGGATTAATTTCTTTAAAACAGTTAAACAATGGAATTTATATCAACTTAGGACAAGACAAAATACTAACATCTTACTTTGCAATCTTTAGGTTTAGACTTCATTTAGAAGGCTGTTTCAAATCACAACAGATTTTCAAGACATTTTGAGCAAAACATGCATTAAAATTGTTTTCTGATTTACTTGCTTTCCGGAAGTCAGAAAAAACTGGTGATACAGAGCATAATACAGGAAGAATTTGGATTCAAATCTTTTTCTGCTTCAGTTCCTCATCTATAAAACATAGCCAAGTAACAGAACATATTACCATGAGACTGTCGTGATGGAAAGATCTTCTGAGTATAAGGTAGTTATGGCCCACTCAGAGTTCAACTCTCTGAAGTTGGCAAGTGTGGATTTTTGTCTTTTCATGTACAAAACAGCAAAACCATTTGTTCTTGTATTTAAACAATAGCAGAATACCTTTCAATGTGCAAATTTCTCTTCAAAGTCCTAGAGACAAAAACATGCAAGCTCTAGGAATTTATTGCATATCCTTGTGTGATGCATATATCTAGTTTATGAATCTCAGTTCAGTATTAGGAAATAAATAATGAATGTAGAGTGCTGCTTCTGAATCTAAGTAGAGCACAATTGCAGTTAATCATTCTTCAATTAAAAAAATCTCTTGTTTTTCCCTGCTTTGGTTTATGGCTGGGAAATGGTTATCCTCCTTTCTCTTTTGCTTAATTGTTCTCATTCTTGTCAAAGTGGTGGTTCTGAAGAACATTGGTATTAAATACAGAGTTTTGCTGTTCTCATGTATGGTTTGGTGGGATTTTTAAACCAGCATTACAACAGTTCCTATCATATATTGCCCCTGACAATGAGGTTTGCAATTTCCAAAGACGTACTGTTACAGAATTCTAAAGGGTCTAGAAACAGAAATAGTTACATAAGTTAATTCTCCTAAAAGCTGTTCACGATCTTTTTCAGCTTTTATATGCTTAAGACAAATAGAGCTTTTCCTAAGCCAGTAGCATAAATCTACATGCTTGTATTTCCCTCTGCTAGTATTCAAAGAAAGAGAACATTTTCCAGTATTCTAAGAGAATAAGGATTAAATTCTAGAACTAGCTCGTACAAAAAGATTATTATCTCACTGTATTCAGTGTAGGTGCAGCCTCACTGTGTGCAGCTCTGAGACCTGCAATTTAGGAAGGAAGTGAAAATCCTTGAATGTGTACTGGGAAGGACAACAGAACTGGTGAAACAGCTGGAGGGAACGTCCTAGGAAGGGTGGCTGAGGACACTGGGTTTGTCTGCTCTGGACAAAAGGAAGATGAGGGGCGATGTCATTGCTCTCTACAGCTTCCTGAGGAGGAAAAATTGTGGAGGGAGGTGCTGATCACTTCTCCCTGGTATTTAGCAATAGGACATGTGGTAATGTTCAAAGCTGCACTAGGGGAGATTTAGGCTGGATGTTAGGAAGTATTTCCTTTCTGAGAGGATGGTCAAACACTGGAACAGGCTTAAGAGGGAGCAGGTCGATGCCTCAAGCCTGTCAGTGTTTAAGAGGTATTTGGACAATGCCCATAAAACATACTTTACATTTTCGTGAGCTCTGAAGTGGTCAGGCAGTTGAACTGGATGATCACTGTATGTTCCATCCAAATTAAGTGCTCTGTTCTATTCCAAATAGAACTCTTCTATTTTTCCCTCTTGCTTTTACCAATATATTTCTGTGTTTTGATAAAAACACTGCTTCTCTCATGTCAAAAAGAATGGATTATTTTTATTTTCATTCCTTTATTGGAAGAAACATTCTTTTGACACTACAACACATAAAATAGTCCCTTAGAAAACTTAGAAATCAATGGATTAGGAAATTTTGGGTTCCTAAGAATTTGTGCAAAAAGATTGGGACCATCATTAAAAATTGTATCTTTTTTTCCCCAGCAATATTTGACAGGATGTATTTGAGATTTCAGTGTCTCTCTTCCATTTTTTGATTAAGTTCATGATGATGTTATTGTCATCATTGGAGGCTTCATTGTGGCTAAAAGATCATATTTTAAGTTACAACTACGATATAGTTCAGTACTATTCCACTGCATCTGAGAGTGTCAAATACAGTTACCACAACTCACTGCATAGTATGTTGAGTAAAAGTCCTCAGGTGGCGAACAAGGGCATCTGCACATTAAAAAGGTTTCAGTTGCTGTAATTCTACATGAGAACATGTAGAATTCTACATCTTTGATGTGTCTGTGAACCTGCTAGAATGATGATAAAATGTCTTGCAAAAGCCACTTAAGAAATTCTAAAGCTCAAAGAGGAAAAATTTTGGGTAGTTCTACATACCTCTTACCACGAGTGATTGCGTTATTTAAGCAACAAGAAATGACAGACTATGCAGCAGTGCTGATTAATGGACACCTTGGGTGTGTAGTGAGGCATGAAGTGCAGCTGATGCAAACAAGAAATACATTAATCACAGGAAGTTCAGAATCCTGAAGCATCTTACTGTCACTCTGTAATGAATAGTTTTTATATGTAGAAACATATACTGTTTATGCTTAATTTTACTGCTGTCTTATGCATTAAGGCTTTATGGCCCTTTTTTTCTATTTTAAAATGTGAATTTTACAAGCAGTTTGGAAGCAGATTAATAATTTCGAGCACAGCCACTTTAAATAGGTAGAGGCTAAAATCTTCAAGCGCTTCTGAAAATGTAATTTCATTTATATATATATGGCAGTTTTGTAATAAATACTGCCTTTTCATATGTTTAACAAAAAAAAGGTCCCCTACTTAAGAGATTGTGCTTTAAGAAAAGTATAAACTTGGCTAATAAAGCAGCAACAGAAAGGAACCTTCCTTTATTTTATCACCTTGAATGTTCTTTCTTTTTACTTGCCTATACATTTGTTTCCTGCTAGCAAGTTATGTTTGTTTGATAGTCAGGCCCTTGCTTAACAAAAATCATTATATATATGTCTTACAACAGGAGGGGAACAAAAATTATTTCTTAATTAGCCAATTATAATATTTTAACCTTTTACTCACACTCTAGGGTGACCATTATGCTTTAACATGTACTGTACATTTATTTTTTTTATATTTGTCTATTAAACTCTCTAAATAAGAGCCTGCTATACATTTTCTCATACTAAATTCATGTAAATATGTATACTATTCTATTCATAGTAGGGATGATGCTGTCTACCCCTAAAAATAACTACTTACAGAAGGGGTAAAGGGTCTTTAAATTAAATGTCTGGTTCCTGAATGATTCAGGAAATGTTGAAAAACCACTTTCCCAAGCAGTTGAGTATTGAATGACCAAAGTCAGTGCAATGGCTCATGACAGCTTCATTCTAAAAAAGAGCTTCATGATTTTGCAGATGTAATGCTCAAAAGTGCAGCTGATCATCTGCATGACATGTTTTATGTAATAATGTTCCCTTACATTCAGCTCATGACATTTTCTGATGTTTTCTGATGTTCTTCCTATAACTGAAACACTTCTGTCATACAAAATGTATTCAATTTATTCCTGTTCCTTAGCAATGAACAGTGATTTGAAAAGTTCCAAAAGAGGCTTATGTCTGCACCTGGTAGCATATCTGTGTCATTAATATGTTCCTGTGTGTATCAGCAAGGTTGTAGGTCAACACACAGTTCTCTTGAGAAATTGCAACAGATCCCTCTAAGGTCACAAAGTTCACCACGATTGCAAGGTGTTAGTGCTCTATTAGGGGACTACATCAGGGTTCTTTCACTGTGGTACTGATAGTTTTGGCTTGACCCATCTTTCCCCTTGGTTGTACAAATCTTTTTACTACAAATATTTCTTTTCCATCCTCCTTCCACTTAGGCCAGTGTTTATTTATTAATTTTCTATGATGCCTGCCTTAAAGATGAATGTTTCAAGGGAAGTTCTACATCCTCTACAAGCAATTCAGCAAAGAATAATTTTTATGTTAGTGCATAGCTCAGCTAATACTTTTGTCTTGGAATCCATATTAGAAAATAAAGTTAAATCATTTATTTAATTATAACAGGGGTGGAATAAGGTACATCAGGAAAAATATATAAATTACATAAAGCTCAGAAACAAATCCACTGTTTATAATGTAATTTTGTCTAGCTGCATTCAACATTTCCACAATTTTAATAGAATTTTAAGTATATTGTCAGTTGCCTTCTATTAGTGCTGTCAATCCAATTTACGCAATCATTAATGTTTCTATCCCCAATAGCCTTAACCCAAATAACTACCCAGTTACTTAAATTTATTACATTATTAATGTTTTTGGATATTTTCCTGCTTTTATTTTCTCTAAGTATTTTCTTATCCTATTCTTTTCCATTGTACAAGGGAGTTTGGAAGTTTGAAGAGAACTGAAGACAGTGTTATAAAAAGTTAGTTTGCTTTTAGAGTTACAATGCTTTCTGAAACTTCAATGGACCCAGCAATCTTCAAGAGCAAAATTTGTTTTACAGTAATGATAAAATCATTTAGTGACCTTTGGTCCTGTCCTATCTCATGCAATCTGCAAAAAGATGATGCCTGTGGTTCATCTGAGGGTTCATGGGCTCCTCTAGGGTAGATATGTATTGTCTCCACTGAAAATGAAATACATATATACAGATGCTATATATGTAAGTATATCTCATGACTTTTAATTCAGCTGTGTTTTGGGACTGTATTGTGGTTTTTATAAAGCAAACTACCTAGGGGCAGAAGGCATTTTTGAAGGGTCTGTAATATTCAGGCACAACTACATAGGAAATAATGTATTAAAGCTGGTAAAATTTTTACTACAGCATAAAACCTATTAAGGCATTATTATTATAAGGATTATGCAGATGTACCCTAAATGCAAATGTCTTACAATAGACATGCTTTTCTTCAGAAGTTAGTATTTCTACTATAACACTAAATTTTTTGACCCAAAAACAAATTCAGGGATTTTGTTGGTTTTTTTAATGTTCTTTAGAAAAATTACATAGTCGAACTTCTTCAGAGATATGAAACATTGATAAATGAACAAGGACATATTAATCACATACCATTTTGCTACCAATTTTAGAAAAAAAATTAAAATTATATCATTCGGAAATATTGGTACTACATAAATTACATGCATCTCTAGAAAATAAGCTATTTCAATAGAGAAAAACATATTTTATCACATAAAGGTAAGAATGATGGACATTTTTCAGTTTTTCATTTGAAAAGCTTGATAAATTTGTTTTAAGTAAGCAACAATGAAGTACTAACTATTAACAAAGTCTGATTTCATGATAATTTCATAGGTGGGCAATCTTTATATGGATGTAAAATGAAGATTTGGTTTTGAACATGAAAAAGAGAGACACTGAGACAAACAGTCCCACAACCAACTCTTGAATTGAGAGTGTTTAAATGTAATGTCCATCTTAATTGCTTAATATCATCTGGGAGATTATCTCGCATTTAAAATATTCTAGCTGTAACTGTGCAATCCATTCAGATAGTCCTTTATTAACCAGCCTAGGTCTCTCCTCAGGTTTCCACCTCTTTGATCACTCCTCTTGTCTTCGTTCTTCTTCATTTTCTACTTCTGATTATCCTTCCTGTCCTTCTTCATCTCTTTTCATTTACTAATGGAAAGGTTTAGAGGGAAGCAGGGGACCAGACTTCTGTGCAGTACTCTGGCGTTGGAGGAAGCATTTCCGCAACTGTAGGACTTTGTATGTATGTTTGTTATCTAGAAACTAGAACTTGTTCTAGCTCCAAGAAATTGCTAGTATCCAGTTGTGGTTTTTTGACCACTTCCAAGCACTGCAACAGTGTTTTGATGGAACTGCTTTATGTCTAGTGTATCTTTTTTGCTATAACTACTCTGGGACTTTTACCTTGTAATCAAAGATAGCAGGTTTTATTAATGTACATAATTGGCATTTTTTGGTACTGAATTTAATTTGATTTTATCTTTACAAATGTGAATTTGATAGTTGATTTAGCAAATATTGTCATTACTTTCCACCTACTATGACTTTATTAGTATTTTCAAGAGCAAAAGCCTTAGAACAGGTCCCTGTAGATCTCCACTGGTGACCTCTATACACTGTGAAAGCAGTGTAATTATTCCTATCCTTGATTTTCTATCTTTTAACCAGTAATTAAGTTACAAGACTAATGGTTTCCCCCTTTAAGGCTTTTTTTTCCATTTTCTAAAATCTTTATTTGAAGAATGTCGTCAATACAGAAAAAACCTTGAGAAAGTTAATTGGACTTTTTTGATGCTGTCTCTCTTGTCCACACACTTCTGGACCTTTTTAAAAATTCTTTATGTTCAGACTTTTTTTTATATGAACCAGGATGATTTTTCCATAATATTGCTATTAATCCTTAGGACAAATAATTTCATTCTTTCATTTTCTGTTACTTAGATATGTCTTTCTTGTTAACATTTCATTATATCCTCCTTAAGGTTTTCTGAAAAACAAACTACGTAACAATTTTAAAATATTGTCCTATTTTAAATTCAGAGTTTTGCATCACATTCCTTATCAGACTGTCATTCCTACAAAAAACCAAACAGGAATCCCTGCATATTACTGATGAGCTATTACAATTACATGGCAAATAGCTGTTCAAACAAAGGCTTGCATGTGCCTCACAGAGAATGGAAGCTACAAGTCTAGTCAGAGAGCTGAGACTTTGGGTACCACCTGTGGTCTAAAAAAAATAGTTCTACTTAATCGGTAAAATTATAAATTGGATGGGCCAAAAAAACCCCACATTAATGCAAGTACAATCAAACGATCTTTTTTTGTGGTTGAATGGATATGTTTAAGCAGAAAGTCAGGCTCCACACTGATTCTATCACAAAAAATTTCTCACCCCTATTTCTACAAAAATAGTGCAAGATCATAGAATCATAGAATGTTAAGGGGTTGGAATGGACTTTAAAAATCATCTAGTCCCAACCCCTTCTCTCATGGGCGGGGACACCTCTCACTAGACCAGGTTGCTCAATGCCTGATCCAACCTGGCTTTGAACACTGCCAGGGTTGGGACATCCGCAACCTTCCTGGGCAACATGTTACAGTGTCTTACCTCTCTCACTGTAAAGAATTTCTTTCTAATATCTAACCTAAATTTCCACTCTTTCAATGTGTACCTATTACTCTCTGTCTTATCACCACAGCTCCTGACAAAGAGCCCCTCTCCAGCTTCCCTGTAGGTGCACTTCAGATACTGGAAGGTTGCTATGTAGTCTCCATGCAACCTTCTCTTCTCTGGGCTGAAAAGCCCCAACTTTCTCCACCTCTCTTTGTAGGGGAGGTGCTCCAGCCCTCTTATCAACTTCTGGCCCTCCTCTGGACTTGCTCCAACTGTTCCATGTCCTTTTTATGTTGGGGACACCAGAACTGTATGCAGTTCTCTAGGTGGGAAAGGAAAAGATTATTCAGAATATATTCTTGAGGAGGGAGGGACCGCTAAAATGCTACAATGAAATTCATGGCATTATAGGCAAGAGCTGAATCCAGTATGTAGTAGACCAACATTAGTAAGATTCATTTATACATTAATTAATCAAGGTGAGTATAGATTGGTCCTTTCCTGGATCAATCTTGCCTCGTAGTGAATTGGGACGGTGAAAATTAAATGGCATTTCTACTTCACTCCAGCAACTTTGAGGTTGTTAGGTATGAATTCTACAATTTCTGTAACAGCAACTCCACCTCTTTGCATGCTAAAAACTAGTGAGGCTTATGATGATGAAGGTTGTTGAAGATGCAAAAAAATTGCCTTCATGCTAAATGAAAGAAGAATTCAATTCCTTTTTTTGATTGCATAAAGGAGTCCTAATATAGCCTATGCTCCCTTCAGAAAGGTTCAATAGGAGATAAAAAGTTGATCAAAAATAACTGCCAGTCATGCTTATAAATACAGCATTTGTTTCTTGCACTTATTTAAACCAGGACAAGCAAATATATTCAATCACAAACTTGTCCTTTATAAATCATCCTCTGCAGGTGAAAAGCAAAGAACATACAAGTGACCCTTCAAGCCTCATGAATATTTACACTGGTCTCCTGGGGAGTATCATATATGAATAATACTACTTTTCTTACTACTATTATTTCTTCTCTGTGGATCTATAAATGAGGAGCTAGAAAGGCATAGATTTCAATTTTCAATGAAGAGCTTCATGGTCAGATCAAAAATCACAAAGACATCCAAAGCTGAAAGCTGGATACCACACCACTACAAAAAAAATCAGGGAATGCCACCTTAATTATGGCTGTGTTTCAAGCTTTCTTGCTCTGGACTGTGACCTAGTCTGGATCTGTATGGTCTAGAAGAGAAAAAGATAGGATAGAAGCTGTGATTCCTGCTCCTGATTTGTGTTTCATGGTATTGACAAAATGACATATCCAGTTGATCTACAGAGTTTAAATTGATCTATGTTATGAGGTGGCAATGTAACCTTCCTCACGAACACCTTTTTTCAGGTTTTATTTTACTGTGTGAAGAGACTTTGCAAGCAGAGATGCACAGTCAACAGTACACCCAGGCAGGACTGGCACATCACCAACTTGCCTGTTCACATGCTCACTGTCATCCTCCCTTGCCTTAAACTCTCTTTAAACAGTAATGTTGAGTTGTCATCTTCTGTTTCTGAGAGTTCTGTAGGGATGTATAGCTTTTAATGAAGATCAGTATTTTCTTCATGAATCCTTGAGTCATTATTACCATCTCAACATCTCTCTACACTAAAACTTGTCTCATATGGCTTCAGGTTAAATACTCTTACACTGCTCAACAGCACTTTTTTCCTGTAAGAATGAGTGTAAGTAACACAGCAGGGACTCACAAAATCAAACCATAAGTCACAGACAGGTGACCACTCAGGTTATGGTTTACTGTACAGCCATTCCATAAACAAGTTTTCCTACATTCTCTGGCCAGACTCAATAGCGTGGAATATACTCAGCCAGCCCACAGTACCAGTAAGTGCACACTTGGGCTTTTTCTTTTGCCATGCATTAGGATTCAGGCACAGGTTTTTCTTGTAAAGATTTTTTAACCAAACACAGATATTTTGAATATATAATAAAAAAATAAATCTGAGCCTTTGCAGCAAATATTGTATTTTGACCATAATTTTAATTTTCATTAATTCCCAGTTTATAAATTGGAAATAATTATTTTTATCCAGTTTACTATTATGTTTTGAAAATATTTTCTTTAGTGTATCTGAAAAGCTTCAGTTTAATGATGCTCAAATTCTTAGAAGAACCTGGTTAGGTTTCAGTTTTATCATGAATCAATCAATATCATGTATGGTGACGGGAGTTATAACCTTTATTTAAACAGTATAGAAATAGCTGTACTCCTGTTTTATTGATCACCACACTGTACTTAAATGTCTGGGAAGTATTTCAGCAATGCTGTGAGACAAAAAATGTGCCAGCCTCAGAAAAAATCTGTTCCTTCTAAGTCATAGAAGTGTAATTACTTTCTGTAACAGTTCCATAGTTGATATAAACATTTTGACACAAAATATTTGGTGGTGAATGCAGTGTAAAACTATCTGAGAATAAATGTACTGTGACTTGGAACACAAGATACAATTGTCTTTGCATAGAATAAAAATGAAGTGATGACAGAGTTCACAAAACCTATCCTCCTCTTAAAATTGCAACTTGACCTTGCTTTTCAAGAGGAGTCTTTCAAAAAGTTAAACTTGACAATGCAAGAAATTTCACAGAGTTTTGTCCGTAAACTGTCAGTTGCAATACAAAAATGCACAAATTCTTTATTGTTCTGTGCATTGGAGTTTTCTTCACTTTTACTCTTCCAGTTCTCTCCCCCATCCCACTGTGAGGGGAGTAAGGGAGTGGTTGTGCAGTTTAGTTGCTGGCTTGCATTAAACAATGTCAGCTTGGCACCACGGGGCTCCCACTGTTCACAAGTTCCCTGTAAAATGAAGTGCAAACAAATACCAAAGCGGGATATTACAAGTATGTTTAACCTCTGTAGTGCAACAGCATATCAAAGCAATATAAATAAAAGATTTTGTTTCCATACATTTCTAAAACCTGCTTATGCCATTTAGATTGTATTTACACAGAGCAAGAATTTAGCATCGTAAATGAAATCACTGAAATATTGAATGCTAATACAGTTACATCTCTCAACAAGGTCATTCCCTATACCTTGTAGCAGCCTCAGGAAATAATGAGTAAGCTGAATGGTTTGCATTACAGCACCGAACTGTGTTTAAATTAAATTATAAAATACAGGCTATAATAATCAAGCAGAATACTCAAGTATAGCGGTGGTGGCGTCGGTGGATCAATGCTGCATTTTTTCCACAGGGTCCCTCGTGGAGAGGCTTAGGCGGCGCTCTGCCAGCGCCCACGCGGGCACACGATCTCACCCCTGCAGGCAGTCGCGAGCAGGCACTCACACACACACAGGCTATGCGCGAACCGGAGACGAAAAGGCGAGAGGCGTTCTCTGCGTGCAATTCCGAGGCGTTTATTGGAACCAACGCACTCAAAAGGAACAAAGGCAAAGAACAAAGAACAAAAACCCAACGTGGTTTCATCCCAAAGGGTGCCAGGGGCTGGCAGAGCATCTGAAGCCAATAGTCTGAGGGCCAGGGGGTAGCGGAGGCAAGGTTGAGTGACATAACAGGGGCCAATGGGAGAAGGGAGGGGAGGGGGGAGAGGACCAGGGGCCAGTGGGGTCTCAGTAAAGGGAGAACTTTCTAGCACAGTGGTGTGGGGAGAGACCACTTCGTAGTAACACGGGTGGCATAAAGTGGACTGAGCCACTGCAACACTCAAGTGCAATAAAAGGTAAAATCTCTGAAGCATAAACATGTATCTACCTCCATCTCAGAGTGTTAAATGTGTTATATAAAACATAGGGAGAACGGAATGGATCTACCTCATCCAGTCAACTCCATCCACATGTATAAACTAATTTTCCTTCCTATAAGGAGAGCACTGAAATACTTGCGCCTCATATAAGATAAGAGAAAAAAAAAATACGAAAATTACTCTCGAGGAAATTAGCAAGCCCTGGCAAGGGAAGTGGAAAAATAAGTTTAACACAAAAGAAAAAACAAACAAACAAAACAAGCAAACAAATAACAAGAGAGGGTTTTCAATTATCTGTTTCAAAATTCCAAAAGGCTAAGTAGGGGAAGGCAAATATTGTACTGAGGCTAGTAGATTCTACTGTATTAATTAAGGATCTGTAAAAGGTCATGCTGGGGTGACAGCTTGCTGATGGCACATTTAATTAGTTGAGTCTAGTATGTAGTGAGATTATGAGGAGTTCTAAAGCCGTAGAACAATGACACAGGAAGTCTTATAGCTTCAAAGTAAGGCAAATTGGACAGAAACTATTGAGCTACTCAAGCAAACCTAGGGGACTCTCTATAATTGTAAACCCTCTTTAATTTCCTGAACTAATTTGGAAAAAGTCAACAAAATAAAGGATGAATAATGCATTGCAACAAAACAAAAAGTACCATCAGCTAACCACAAACACACAAAAAAAGCTGATAATCAAGCTCTCTGAAAACGTTTTCTCCAGCATCCTAAAGTAGCATAGCTCATTCCAACGTTCCCCAGTGCAGTGTTTCAGTAAGTGATATATTGCCGCGGCACTATATTGTTCGGCTAGCTCGAGGACCACTAGTGTCGGGCACCCACCCACGTGGGAGAGGGTGGTGGAGGCTGCTTGCGGGCGCGCGGGAGGGTTGGCGAGGTTCCAGCCTGGACTCGCCTAACCCACCGATGGTCAAGGCACGCTGAGGAGGTAAGAACAAGGCGGAAGGAACTTCTGCGTGGGAGAACAGGAGTGGGTTTAATTCAACTTGGAGGTCACAAGAAGAAGTAGTGGCCAAAAGCCGTTACCAGGTCTTGTTATACCCTTACCAAAGGGTGGGGAAAACATGGAATAACCAATAAGACAGGGACATGGGTTTGAATCTTGGCGGGCAAAGGGTACAGACCAGTGGAGGATAGCGTGGGAGGGGAGAAATGCCGTGGGCCGACGGGGGATCAGGTAACCCAGAGCCTTCTGTGGGAGGAACCAAACACAGGGAGGGAAAGGGGGGAGATGGCAGTGGCCAATATGATATTGCTGGCCGTGGAACCGGCCATAACGCACCGCAACAATATATATTAGAAAAGCTTGATCCTGGCCATGTTTTAAGACCACAGCTGTGAGCGTTGCTATCCCCATCCCAAGTATTGACTTCTCCATGTCCAAAATTGATCTTCTGAATTCCTCAATGAGTGCTGTTTTTCACAGGTTATAGTACTATAGCAGAGGAAGATGAAGGGACCTTATTTATAGTTAATAAGCAAAGACAGAGTTTGACAGGTTATTATGCTATTGATTTTTAAAAAACATCATGTATCAATGAGTGATGATGCTAACTGAATGTGTCACTGGCAGTGTTACCACTGTAGTTCTCTCTACAGATCTATCCTCTATGGCTTCATATCAGGACTTTTTAAAATGTGGGGAAAAGTCTTTTGATTATATTTCTATTGTCCCTTCCCTCTTTTGCCTGTATCAATATTTGAATTGAGTAACTGTAACAGGTAGGTATTAGCTGTCCCATCAGCAGCCCACTCCAGGAGGCACTGAAGCATGAAGCAGTCTACAGCCATAGTATCATCTGAGCAGATTCTGAAATGAACAGTTTTACACAGAGATGAATTGCTCCCACATTTTTGGTCCAGATGTTGTCTGACTTTTGCTGTTAACTTGCAAACAAGATGAATGCCATCTTCAATGTTCTTTTTCAGTTTTTGATTTTTAATTTTTTTTTTCTTTTCTGATTAAAAAAAAAATGAAAAAAAAAGAGATGTCTTAAAAAGCTGGGGCATGGTAGGATTTGCAGGTTTATTATTTTGGTTTGATTTTTAATGTATTGCAGGCTGGAACCCTGTATGCCAAGGTTTAGCTTGGAGCACTTGTTTTTAAAACGGTTGAGTTATAAACTTGCATGGAAAGGGTTATAATAGAAACACTGACAGGCATTTAACTATAACAGTAGTAGCAGAGTTGTTATAATAATTGGATTTGGGGTGGAATGCAAAGCTAAATTTATAGATTCTTTCTGCCTTGGGGGAGCCATTCATTTCTGTCTGAAACAGCTAAGGCAAAACTTAATATCAGCAATAGGAAAAAGACACTAGAAAAATGAATGGTTCCATCTCTATTAGCTCCAAGAAAACAATCATTACTTGATAGATTTAGTGATGCATGAAATATCAAAGCCTACATCTGGGAATCATCACAAAAAGAATGAATTGATTTACATTGACTGTCTTACATTGTTGCTTTAAGCTAAAATGTGGAAGTTCATATTTGACACTTTTTTTTTCATTGGATAATTCACTGGAGTGTTAAATTAAAGAAAAACACCCAAACAAAACTGAAGAAATAAAGGTGGAAGCAATTAAGAGCTTATCCTGCAGATCATCTGAGGGCCATGTGGCTTAATTCAGTTTACAGAAAAATACACCTTCCCTTTCTTTTTTGTATTGCCAAGTTTGTGAGATCTTGATAACTTCTTAACATTTATGCAAGTGAATGAAATTGCTTCCTTCTGTCAGATAAATAAATGAGATAAAGTCATCAACAATTACACCCAGTAGTAGTATCAATATTGCCTGGGGTAACACAGAAACCCTGTAGAAGGGCTTTCACATCTCAGGACATGTTTTAGTGTTATATCCTTGTCAAGCCTCTAGTGTTTGTATGTATCCCAATATCTCTTAAAAATACCCATTATGCTGGCTCGTTAATGACTCTCCTTTAACTGATAAAGCTTACTTTGTGTTTGAATTAAGAAGGTATACCAAGTCATATCTGGAATGCAACCCAGTGGACTTCATTGCTCCAGATATTTAAGCAGCTTGCACTATGACTTCTATCAAAAAACGGTTTTGATCTGTTGATAGGGGAGAATTTTTTTCTTTGGAAATCTCTTCTTAACATGACCTAGATTATGATGTTCAGTTATCAATTAGACCCAACCATAGCACTTCTTTTAAAATACAGTCAAGCATCTTTAAAACTCATCTTAAGTAGCAGGACTTGTTGAGATAATCCAAAGCAGAATTTATACTTAAGGATGCCTGCAACAAAAAGTGTTTGTAACAGCTTTGCATGTTTAAAGCTTCTTTGAGCACAAGAAAGCTTGTTCAGTAACTTACATGAGATCTGTCCTCTCTCCCTGGACTGGGTTGGCAGCTTGCATTCCTTTCAGTATATCACCAGGTAAAATGAAAGTCCTGCTAGGCAGCATATTTAGAAAAATTATTTCAATGATAATTAAAAATAGCTGATATTAGTTTTATATGAGTCTATTTCAGTTCTATTGCAAGCTTCTGAGCTCACAGCACTGAACAGACACTGGATTACACTTTTTAAATTATTTGACAAGAAAAGGGATCTCTTGACTCTCTCCAGTTAATTTGGTACCTTACATGTGCTGACTGCCTACACTGCTGCTACCCATTATACACTCAAAGACAGATGTGAGACTCAGGAACTTGCTCAGGACTTGCTCTTGGACAAGGAGCTGGAGCAAAGGCAGAAGAGAATCTTCTCTGAGATCAGTTTCACCAATCTACCACAGGAGTCTGCATAGTTTGTATAAGTAGCTTAATTCAAGTATAGTTAGTGGAATTGTGAGTTGAAATTTTACACATGATAAATCACGAAATCATAATCGGCCCTTTTAAATGCTTTAAGAGGTCAACTAAAAATTTTAGTTTTGGGATTAGTTTTAACCTCAGCTATAAAGATGCCTGTTGGAACAGTGTAATCTGTCTTCGTATTAGTTCTGTCAAACCTTGTTTTCTAGATCAGTCTCTGTGTTTGAAATGTCTTTTTTTTCCCTTTGCATCCTAAGGATATATTCAGAATAATGCCAGTATAGTTATCTGTTAGCAGCCCCACATTGCTCTTTATAAGTGAGTACTGCCTTCCCTCCTGGGACTGAATAGCTGCAGCTGAGCACAGTAATTCATTAGACAAATGTTTCTGCTGGAAACCTAACTAAAGATTTTGTTATATGGCACTTTCAAGTACCAAACTGCTAACATAGTTGGTTAACCAGAAATGTATAAGAAATTATATTTATAGCCTACATAAATATTGAATGTAAGCGAAAAACCAGAAAATTACCAAAAGTTGAATTGTCTGACTGTTCATTTAACCAAGTAGTAAAAATGGAAATAGATGTAAAAATCTTCCTGATAATTCTTTCTTTTCTGATATTTTTCTATACAGATTTTACTGTCATCTACTTTTCCAGGGTAAGTATTGTACAGTGCCGTTAAATTTTCTGTTAGGAAGTCTCCACTAACAAAAGTGAAATATTTATATTTAACCTCTTTCATTTTTCTAATGTTCTCAGTATTTGCCATGACTCTTTCTTTCTCATCTATGTAACAGTGTCTTAATCTCTGATATTCCTGTGATTTTTGTGCTTGGGTCTCATTTATCCACAGTGCTACCTCTCACTACAGCTGCTTTCATTGTTCTCAGAAACTGTAACAGGAATGAGGACAATGTAGGCACTTTTTATTATGTTCTTTTATTTCTTTTTTGGTTTTGGTTTGTTTTTGCAGAATATAATACTCAACTCCTCATCTATAGCTTTGTTTAATATTAACAGGGGCTTCTCTTTTCGCATCCTGCAGCAAGACCATCTGTACAAGAGGAAGATATGGCTCTAAAGGAAGAAAACTGATAATTTTTCTACAATCATTCCTATTCCATCAATTGACTTGTCCAAAATAGTTCTATTTCAGAACAATTTCACAGTGGTTTCTTACCATTTTGAATGGTACATTTCAGTTTATTTCAGAATTAAATTCTCTACGTATGGACAGAATATAGAATAGTCATTGCAAAATACTTATTCTCAAATATCAAGTAGATTTCCTGCATGTTCCTCATCTTCTTAGCATTCTTTAGCTAAATACAAATTACACTGTGTGTTTTCTGGTTGCAGGGGGG
>VZTD01001812.1:124943-296478 GCA_013397725.1 Rhagologus leucostigma
GGGGGCAGAGCATATGGGCATGGCCAGGTTGTTGTTTTATACCCTGCACATGATCTCTGAGGAGCATGGTTTCAGGAGGAACAAAAAGTGAGTAAACTCCTGGAACTGCACCATTTTGTTTCCATATCTTCCTCAGAGAGTTTGCCAGAACCAGCCCTTCCACACCCTGCCCTTTCTTGTCTCCGCTTGTGCTTTCCTGGTCCCCTGAGAATGCAGCTTTGAAAGCAGCAAACACAGTTGGGTTGCGAACATGGCCCCAGGGTGCCACTCCTAGAAAAGGGGCAGTGAGACTGAGCCCATCAGAGTGTGTACCCTGCTCCAAGAAGAGAAAAACAACAACGCAGCTCCAGAATATGGTGCTGAAGGAAAGTGGTCAAATGCTGCTGAGCTCAGCAGAGAAAGTGTGCCACAGAGTAAAAACCTCAGAAGAGTCTGACCCCAACCGAGTCTGACCCCAGCCCAGCAGAGAGGCATCACAGCGTGGTGCGGCGCGGTGCGGATGATCTAGCTTTTGAGGGGTTGGCCATCATTTTTTTCCCATTGTGTTGGGCTCAGGGATGAGAAGGGGACCCAGCAGGGCAGAAATGGTGTCCGTCTTGTCTTTATCTGCGGAAATGTGCTCTACACTGCAGCCGAGGGGAAGAGTCCTTCCTGCAGTCTCTGGCAAAAAGCACCCAAGGAGACCTGAGGGCGACACGTGGGGTTCTGGAGCTGGAGATACAAAGGATCCAAGGACTGTTACACCACAACTGAAAAAGATCTTGGCAGCTTATGAAGAGGTTTGACCTACTTCAGAAGTGACTGACACCGATGCACAGCTCCTCCTGGCACCCTGACTGCCAGGGCTGGGCTGGATGTGCAAAGGGAAAGTCTCTTCCACACATCATGCNGCAGTCTCGGGCAAAAAGCACCCAAGGAGACCTGAGGGCGACACGTGGGGTTCTGGAGCTGGAGATACAAAGGATCCAAGGACTGTTACACCACAACTGAAAAAGATCTTGGCAGCTTATGAAGAGGTTTGACCTACTTCAGAAGTGACTGACACCGATGCACAGCTCCTCCTGGCACCCTGACTGCCAGGGCTGGGCTGGATGTGCAAAGGGAAAGTCTCTTCCACACATCATGCCACAGATGCCACATGGAGCAAGAGGATCTCTTTGAGTACACAGCAAGCTCAGATAAGAAATCCCAGTCACCTAGGGATCTCTAAGATCATCATGAATTGGCCTGAAGGTGAAAGTTGCAGATCACTGGAAGAGGAGGAGAAGAAGGTGACATGCTGAGGAGGCCACACCATAAAAATAAAATACACTCCCTTCACTGACTTTCCTGCCATAATATAGGGACAAATTGAAAATGGAAAGCTGCTGTATGAAGGGAGTCCTATGTGGTGAGTCACAGAAGCTATTGAGGGACAAGGTGGATCAAGTCAGGTTGCAGAGCTTAAAGCCGTCGTGTTGGCTTTAGATATTGCTGACTGAGAGAAGTGGCTGACTCTAAACTGACTTGTGGATGGTAGCAGACGCTCTTTGGGGGCGTCTGGAAAGATGAAAAAAGGCCAGTTGGCAGCAGAGAGGAAAACCCATAGGGGCAAGACATTGCCGCCCAGGTAGAGAAGCTACTTGTGAAAGTCTGTCATGTAGATGCACATCATGTAGAGTCAAGTTACCCAAGAGCATTACAACAATGGACAGGTGGATCAAGCTGCCAAGATTAAAGTGTCTCAGGTGGATCTTGACTGGAAACACCAGGGTGATCATTTCTGGCTCAGTGGGTTCGTAATGCCTCAGGTCACCGGGGAAGAGATGTGACATACAAATGGTCTTGTGATCAAAGGGTGGACTTAACCATGAACACTATATCCCAAGGTTATTGTAACTGTGAAACGTGCTACAGTCAAGCAGGCCAAGCAGATAAAGTCCCTGTGGTATGGGGGACAATGGTCAAAACAGAAATATGGGGAGGCCTGGCAGATCAATTGCATCACCCTGTTGCAAACCCACCAAGGCAAGCACTGTGGGAGCCAGTAAAAGGGACAGACCCCGAGAGAGCTCCCCAGGTTAAAGTAACTAAAAAAAGCCTCCCCTAGGATGCCCTGTTCTGTTATGGAAATGTATCCCAGTTCTGCTTCCCCAGTTCGCCTCTCCGCCCCCTTGTACCTTGCCTGCTCCTTTGGAAAGTTCTCCCTTCCCCACTCTCCCATTGGACCTTGTTCCCTGCCACTCACCCGGATTTTCCCATTGGCTCCTGTACCCTAATCCCGCCTATGTACTGCCCCTGCTGCTTTCCCTGCCCCCATATATGGGCTGGGATTTTCCAGCCCCCTTGGTCTTTGGTGCTTGGTCCCCTTCACGGATGGGGGTCGAATAAACCTGTGCCGTGGAATTCCACACAAAGACCCTTCCTGCCTCCTTGCCGTCGGCTTGTCGAAGAAGCTATCCGGTGCGTGTGTGTGTCTGTGTGAATGCAGTGGCTGCCGAAGCGACTTTCTGCTAAAGTCGGATCCGGAGGTCGCAGCACCCCACCAGAACACCCCCCGGATCACGACAAAGCACTATGTGCTGACAATGGTGGGAACAACCGCTGGATGTGTCTCACACCACACCATGTCTCATACCACACTGTTTCTCACACCACTGCCCAGAACACCATCTTGGGTCTTGAAAAGTGAGTCCTGTGGTGACATGGCACCCCAGAAGGAATTCATTTGGACAACAGGACTCATTTCTAAAACACAATTTTCCTCCACTTCCAAATCACGTCTTGATTTTTAATGCTGTGACACTATAACTTCCTAGGAACACATTTACTAGAAAGTGAACATCAAATTGCTCATGATTGCTGAAACTTTCATGTAAGCCTTATGTCCAGTGTTTCCCTACTTGAAATCTGCCCTTTCATGATGAGAAATTAGCCAGTAAGTATGTAAGAACATACACATAATTGTGTATGTTAAACTGAAGGTCTATTAAGACTAGCAGTTAAGAGAGAATGTGAATAAGACTGTAAGGATGGACTGACACCTTTCCCCTATGCATTCACATGGTAGTTCTGTGGAGGTAGTAACTCTTTAGAGACTGAGCCTTAGAAGTATAAAAAGGAGCAGTTCATTCCTGAGCATGTCCTTGGGCAGTGCTCATACTGAGCACTTAGATGCCTGCACTTTTTCAGTAATGATGGAGGAAGCAAGTCCTCTTCAGAGACGGATCATGTCTTAAATTTTCTCTAGACCAGTCATGAAGAGCACTTCAGGGATTATAGGATGCCTTCTAATGATATTATTTCTAAATCAGGCACCTCAGGTAAGTGCTTAAAACACAGCAGGATAGATAGCTTTTCTCTTGGATGATTAGATAATCATCCTGGTAAGAGTCCAGAGGGTCTATGGTGTTCATCGCTGTCCAAGAGCCCAAGGCTCTGAAAAATCAAGTCCCTCTGTGCATTATTTCCAGAGGGAGAGGGAAAGAAAATCTCATGCAGAATAAGCAGCTGAAATTCTCAGAGCAAAGCTCTTATGGGTTGAGTTTACCTCTCCTCTGAGTTCACATGCTGCAGGGCTCTAGAAGAAACTGGGATGTTCAGGTACTCACAGGGAAAAAAACCTCATTTAAGAGGATAGGGAGTACAGGATGAGGGGAAAAATAATTTGAAGAATTGTGATTCTGAGTTGCTAAATGTTTGGACTGCCTGGATTAGAATTTATAGCTTTTATTAATCTGCACAATATTGGAATATAAAATGATTCAAGATCTTTTACACCCTTTGAGTCATTTTTTATTGTTTTCTTAATGTAATCTTTTTACGGAATGCATTTTTCTGTCATTTGTAACATGAAATTTAATGATTCAGTACATAAGAGTACACTTAGGAAGCCAGTTTATCTCTAGAGTCTGGGCATGTGGATCTGATTTGAACAAAGATAAATGGCCTCATTTTATTACAGGAACTTTTCATTAATAATACCAGGTATGTCATGTACATTATAACAGGTTCATTGCATTCGGTCCTTTTGACATTTTATGAGCCAATGGTAATGAAAGTTGTGAGCTGCTACATAGCTTTGTGTTAAAGAAAACAACACTGTGGATTATTTACAAAAGTCTATTAAAAATGTTAGATAAATAAATGAGCTATTTTTGCAAGACGTTATAAATTCCATTACGGAACTGAGAAGAAACTTTCTTAAGACTATTTAGCACTTCATAGGACTTCTGAAAATTATTCATACTAAAAATTTTATTGCTCTACAATGAAGACATTCATTGCAGTTATCAGTAGATATGTAATAATTAGTAATCTGGACTTTGTGAACCACACAGATAAGATCATAAATTTGGCTTTAGAGTGTTTCTATATTTTCTCTTCATATGGAAGCAAATTTCTTAATTTGTAGCTGCTTTGGGATTTAAACACTGTGAGTTTTGGTATTTTTTTGTTATAGCTAAGTTCTCATCTTTGGTAAAATACAACAAAAATAATCCAAGTCATACCACTAGCAGTAGTACTAGTGGGAAATCTAGTGCTTTGAAAATTGACACTGTAATTTGTTCTTGCAACATTAGACTAAGTCACCAATTGGTTTACATTCATAAATAATGTGGAAGTAGGGAAAGAATGAGGAAAAGAATATCTTTAAAATAAATTTAGGAGGTAAGAGTCTACTTTTTTACTCCAGCTGACTGAAGAACGATACTGGAAATTGTACTATAGCACTTATTTATAGGATAAGGAAAAAAAATCTGTCAATCTGCTATAATGATTTTTTATTTAATATCTGAAAATTTCTGTTAAACTTAAAAGTGTTAAATTTTAGGGAAGAATTTTCTGGGTTATGACAAAGCTCAACAGCTCATTCCATAAAAGAAGTGTTACAAGGTATTGTCATGGCAATGGCTGCATCATTACAGATTGTGGATTAATTGTACTTCCACTGCCACTTTAACCAAATGAGAATAATTTTCTGGTGGGAGAAAAAATCTTTGCTCAAATCTTAACAGCAAAAGGAAGCTATTAGCAAAATATAGAAGTGGAAATACATACAATGAAAAAAACAACTATATTTCAGTCAAATTATGATGTGTGGATATGGAAAGTTTTCTCAGGCAGAAAATCTCCACTTAATAGACTGAAAAACAGCAGTAAGGGTTTACAGAAATGTCTCTAATGGGAACTGATATCTGAAAGCAAAGGCTAGTGGGACTGATTACTTTTCTCATTAGGCAGCGTCTCTAACAAAAATAAATCAGATGTTGCCATATAACATTTCACATATCTGTCAAACTGAAGGATATAATCTGGAAACACACCATGAATTAGCATAGATACATGCAGAATTGGAATCAACAAGCATTTTCATCTCATACAAATTGACGAAAAAGCAGTGCCATTGCTGCACACAATTTCATCTGCAATTATTATTAGAGGAACAAGTGAAAACATTCTGAACGACAAATTTCTCCTCATGTTTTAATGTCAAGTTCTGCCCAAACCAATGTCTGCAGGAAGTAGAGTTTTCATTTTTAATACTGTGCAACATATCCTTTAGTAGTATCTTCTGCTTTCCAGAGCAAAAGGTTAAATGAGATCCTTTCCCTTCATAGCTCTGGGCAGCTGTGCAGAAAAAGAGTGCAAATGTTTCTCAGGAGGGATTGTGGAATGAGCTCAGCATGCTGGCAGAGACTCCAATGTGTTGGGTTCAGTGCCACAGAGCAAGGTGGGGACAGAGGACACAGGGCCCTTAGGCCAACATCGGTTGCTCCAGGGTCTTTGTTCAGGTAGTGGGGAATGACATCCTCTTCCAGAGGTGGCTGAGGGCTCCTGATCAGGGGCTGCTCTGAAGATGTTCTGTGCTGAACAAGTAACAAAGTAATCAAAGGCGGGGAGAGGCAGAGGGAAACGAAGTAGGGCTGTGCATGGGGCTGCTTGTAGCCAAAATGCACATTTAATTTTTCAAGCAGAATAGCGTTGCTTTAACTGGCAAGATGAAGAGAGTCCCCATGATAAGTTATTTTGTTAGCACCACAAGCACGTTTTGGTAAGTAGACCTAAGTTCAAATCACTTTTTTAAGTCAGGAAAAGGAGGAAATATTGCTGTCTCTTTTATATGCTGTGTGAATACTCAACAAAGCACTGTGTTTATGTGTGTGGCAACATCAACATGGCCATTTGGGAATGTAGCTTCCTCACTGGCACTAGTTCTTCTGTTCTCAGCAGGGTATCGAACACTCAGAAATTCCAAGCAAACAACAAATATCTCTTTGCCATTTTTGACGTGCTTGCCAAACACAGAAGTAGTACATATATGGGAAAACATAAAGATAGCAACTCTTCTCCTATGCCTTATTGAGTCCCTTCAGCCTCACCTCTCCTTAAGTGTCTCCTGCTTTGGTACAAGACATTGGCAGTTGAAGCTGGGGTTAGTAATCAGCTGACTGTTGATGGTGACACTTGACAGATTTTTGACAGCTGCTGTTTATCAGGCTGGCACATTTTGTGCAGATGTACCTTCAGCAAAGCTTCTAGCTCTAGCTTAGCCTTATGCAAGCTTTCCGGGTTGGTTGAGAGTTTTTTATATTTTATTCCCTCTGTTACACAAAGCATACCTTTCTTGATAAATTAACAGTAAACAGACAATACACTACACTCTCTCCATTATCAGGCTGTCCAGTGAAGCATGACATTCAGTTTCCTTGCAATTTCTATTTTAGCATAATTCATACTGAATAATCACCAGTGTTTAAACATTTGTAACATTATCCGGCTTTCCCCTATTTCTTCTGTAGCAGAGAAAGGTAAAATTTAACATGTACTGCAAAGGAGCCATCTCTTGAAGTTCACTATGGAATTGGATTTTTTTTGTTTTGTTGCTTGTTAATGTTCTTGTTGAAAAAAAAGAAGTGCTAAGGCAAAACATCCTCCTCAATCACAAATCAATGTATGTGTGGGTTGCTCTTACAGAAGCTGTCATGTAATTGACTACATCAATGAGCACGTGAAGGGCTACAGATATCATTCATCTGGACTTCTGCAAAGCCCTTGACATGCTCTCCCACAACATTCTTTCTAAATCAGAGAGAGATAGATTCAATGAGTTGGTGGATTAGGAATTGATTGAATGGTAGCATCTGGAGGGTAGTGGTCCATAGCTCAGACTCCCAGTGGACACCAGTGACCAGTGTTGTTCCTTAGGGGTCCATATTGAGACCAGTGTTACTTAATATCTTTATTAATGGCATAGATGAAGGGATTGAGTGCCCCCACAGCAAATTTGCAGATGACACCAAGCTGAGTGGAGGTGTTGACAAACTTGAAGGATAGGATGCCATCCAGAGGGATCTGGACAAGCTCAAGAAATGAGCCCACAGGAAACACATGAGGATCAGCAAGGCCAGGTTCAAGGTGCTGCACCAGGGTTGGGCCAAGCCCAGGTATCAATCTAGGCTGGGGATGAACAGATCCAGAGCAGCCCTTCCAAGAAGGACTTGGGGGTGCTGGTGGATGAGAGGCTGGACATGACCCAGCCATGTGCCCTTGCAGCCCAGAAAGTGAGATGTGTCCTGGGCTGCATCCAAAGCAACGTGGGCAGCTGGGGAGGGAGGGGATTCTGCCCCTCTGCTCTGCCCTGGTGAGACCCCACCTGCAGTGCTGCATCCAGCTCTGGGGTCCCCAGCACAGGAAGGACATGGACCTGTTGGAACCAGTTCAGATGAGGCCACCAAAATTATTTGAGAGATGGAGCACCTCTCACGTGAAGAAAGGCTGAGAGAATTGGGATTTTTCAGCCTGGAGAAGAGAAGGCTTTAGGGAGACCTAATTGTAGCCTTCTAGTACCTGAAAGGAGCCTACAAGAAGTCTGAAGAGAAACTTTTTACAAGAGCGTGTAATGACAGGACAAGGAGGAATGACATCAAACTGAAAGAGAGTAGGTTTAGATTAGGTATTAGGAAGAAATTCTTTAATGTGAGACACTGGGACAGGTTGTCCAGAGAAGTTGTAGGTACCCCTCCCTGCAAGTATTCAAGGACAGCTTGCACAGGGCTCTGAGTAACCTGGTCTAATGGAAGGTTCCCTACCCTGTTCAAGGGGTTTTGAAGTGGGTGATCTTGAAGGTCCCTTCCAACCCAAGCTATTCTATGATTGTACAATCTTTTATTTACTGGCAAGGAAATGAGTGGTTACTTAAAAGGTCAATCCCAACTGCTTCACATACCAATATTCTGCGTAATACATGCAAAGATACATAATGAAAGGGAAAGCAATTATCAGGGTAACATGTCAGATAATAATAATTCTCATAAAATAATTAAACACCTTGTTTACTCTAATGAGTGACTGTGCTGGTGGCATTCTACCATGATGAAATCTGTAGTTTCAAAGAAAAGATCTTCTAATGAAGGTAACATTTACAAAACATTGGCACAAGCTGTGCTGCAGTTCAAAACCAGTGTGTATTCTCCTGTGTAAAGGAAAAAGATTCAGGATAGTAGCTACATTTATTAGCACTAGTAGGGAAACAGGATAATTAAAAGATAACTAGGAAGATAATTAAATGCAAACAGAGACTAACCTGATGTGCTTTAGGCTAAGTGCAATAATTAATCTTGATAGATGGTATATAATAAGGGCTTTCCAATACAGTCTCCTACACTAGCTTGCTATTATGAAATCACAGTTCTTTGTGCAGGAAATAATTGGTCTAAAGCAAAATGTTCCTGTTAGATTTAGATCCTGTTAGATCTTCTGTGGAAGGTGCATTTTAGAGAGTAGGCAGGAAGAACTGAAAAACTCAATTAGCTATGGAATTTCTGGGGCTTTAAAATACATAGGAATCCTCTGCACCTCCCTGCACCTCTCCTGGCTTTCAAAGACTTTAATGAAAGATGCTGCGGTGTTTGGTCTGGAGACTAGAGAATCTCTGCAGAGGGAAAGGTCCATTGAGCAGAGAGTGGTTAGGCACTGAAACAGGGTCCCCAGAGAAGCAGTCACAGCACCAAGTCTACCAGTTTCAAGGGGCGTTTGGACAAAGCTCTCAGGCATGTGGTGTGATTTCTGGGGTGGTCTTGTACAGGGCCAGGAGTTTGGCTTGAAGATCCTTCCAGGTCAGGATATTCCATGGTTCTATGATTCTATGAACTGCAAGGTTACTTTAATCCTATTTTAGAAGGGAACACTTCTTGGGAGGAACACTTCTTTCTATTCCAAAATATCAAAATATGGGCCTTGGGGCATTTTGCAGTTTGCTTGTTTATTTAAACAGATTTAAATATTCATAATCAGAATCCCTAGACAGGATAAACTGAGTGAAACTCTGCCAGTTTGCACCAATATAGAATGCAGTTATGCTTGTCTGTCTTTGGCTTGTTTAAAATTATTATTTTGCAAGTTGCAGTGATCCACACTTGCCTCTTTACCATCTATATAGCATCTATATGTAGGTATCTATATCATGGAAAGCAAAGGGAAGGCTCAGAGGATGCTCTGCAGCAAGGAAATGAAAGGTGCAAGAATTCTATCTGGCTCTTAATCAGAAAGGCGCAACAGCAAATACTGTAATAAAATTTATTTAAAAGACAGAAATAGGAAGAGAAATATAATCAGCACATAAATCTTATGTCCTTTCAGATGCTGGGAACCCCACTTTCATGAAACACCAGGGAATTACCATACCTTGCTACACAGATTCCACCTGTGGAAAGGTTCAGTATTCCTCATTTTGTTGTGTGTTAAAACAAGCATTCATCTTCTGGCAGGGTGGAATGATGTCCACGAGAGTGCCACTGAGCAGCCTGGGGCATACCAGCACCTGCCCTACCGTGCTGCCTTCAGGGGATTGGGGATGCACCAGCTAGTCATGCTAAGGTTAATTCAGCCTTCCCAAGCCTGAAGCACAAGGGCCAAGAGAGCAGAGGTGGTTTGCCTGAGACCATCAACCCCTCCACTGGCGTGTTTACCCCAAGGAACCCACTACAGAGGGCTGGTTAGCTAGTACAACACTGGGTAGCACTGATACATGTATTACAGGTTATTTAACCTAACAAGGTGCAGGAATCTCTTTGAAAAAGCGGATTTAGGTGTAAAGCTGAAAAATTGAAGTTTTTTCAAGCAGGTTGTGTTCGATTGCTCTGAATTTGTGAGGTTAGGGTGGGAAATTTATTTGGACAAGATTCAGATTAGATGGAATAATCTAAATCAGACGCCTAGTATAGAGTCACACAGAACAGGGATGTATTTCCCAGCAAACCACTTCTCCCAAGATTACAGCTAAACTAGCCAATAATTGCACAGTTATTATTTGTTTATTTTACAACTGCTACATACCCTAGAAAACATCACAACTGTGATTTTCAAGGTCACAGGCAAAGTTCTTAATTCTTATTCTGTCATAAAAAATAAATAAAAAAGCATGCCTGAGTCAGCATAATTGTCCTCCTGCATCTGATGAGCCAAAATAAGAAAGAGGTGGGAAAAGACAATTGAACCTGGAAAGACTCCTAACATCTACTCTTAGAGAATATGTCATGAAAGAGTCAGTTACAAGAAATCGGTATCTGTTGCCAGAAACCTCCACCAAAAACACCCTTATATATTGAGAATGATTTGTACTTCCTAGGCTAGGTATTCTCATTGAGCACTCTTTGCTCATTTCAAACGTCCAGGCAGTCTACACCCGTGGAAGAGGAAGCATCCTGTCTCTATAAGGCTGAAATGCTCATCAACATAATTGCCATGAAGTACAAACTGTACTTGAGATATGCAGTGAAACCCCATTAGAGCAGATATTGATGCATTTTTTTAGTGACACAGCAATTTTTCTTAGATAGAAGAGAAAGCTCTTATAATTACATGAAATGCTTTTCATTTTCAGTATCAGCATGCCTCAGTGCCATTCTACAGGTGAAGAACTGATATTTATTCAGTTCCAAAAGCTAAATGTGGGGATAAATACAGCAGCTGTGACTTGTACATGCAATGGTATTTATTGCTTGCATTATTGTATCATGAAGGAGCATGGAAGGATCCATCAGCTGGAAAAATAGAACAACCAGGTACAGTAGGAACCTTTCAAAATTTTTGGATGTCATAATTTTACTTGACTTTACAATACACTGAAACAATTTCCTTTTTCTTTATGAGTACATTTGCAATTTTCCTTCAAAAAATTAACGAAGAATTCATTTAGACTGACTTGTGATAAAATAAAAACAATGAATTCTTAATTATTAAACTATTAAATACAGCATTGACAACTGATTTGCAGATTTGTAGCTCTGTATATTTGTTAATTGATTAATATTTGTTTAATGTTTTGAAATTACAAACACCATGAAAGCAACTAAGAACCATTAGTCACCCTTTTGAAGACTTTAGTTTGAAAGAATTAGCTCAGATGGATTAGACGGAAAATAATCTGACTAAGTAGATGGATTTAAAAGATGACAGTTGGATTTCATTTATTGTGAGGATAAGAAGCAATTCCTGCTGTTAAAAGTAGACCTAAGGGTCACAGAGGAAAAATGAAGGATGGTGTTAAGGACACCGTGTGTGTAGCATTGCCTTTAGCATCTACAAATGGGACAGTTACTGTATGGGTTTGGCACGGTTAGGGTTTGGTGTGCATGGAAGGGGGGCTTCTGGGAGAAGCTACCATGTCTGACAGAGCCAATGCCAGGCAGCTCCAGGATGGACATGCCACTGGCCAAGGCTGAACCCATCAGAGATGGTGGTAATGCCTCAGGGATAACACAGTTAAGAAGGAAGGAGGGGGATAACCCCTGAACAATGGCAGCTGCAGCTAGAGTGAGAAAAACAACACTGCAGATCCCATGGTCAGTGCAGAAGGAGGGGCAAGAGGTGCTTCAGGTGCTGGAGCAGAAATTCCCCTGCAGCCCCTGGTACATCCCATGGTGAGGCAGCCGTGCCCCTGCAGCCCGTGGAGAACCCCACAGTGGAGCAGGTGGGTGCCTGAAGGAGGCTGTGACTGCGGTAAGCCTGTGCTTGAGCAGGCCCCTGGCAGGACTTGAGGCCGCATGAAGAGAGGAACCCACACTGGAGCAGATTTGCTGGCAGGACTTGTGGCCCTGTGGGCCACCAATGCTGGAGCAGGCTGTTCCTGAAGGACCACTCCCCATGGAAAGGGATCCACACCGGAGCACTTCATGACCTGCAGCCTATGTCACATTGGAGAAGTTCATAGAGGACTGTCTCCCACAGCAGCAACCCCACGCTGGAGCAGGGGAAGACTGTGACAGTCCTTCCTCTGGAGTGGCAAAGACAAAGTGCAGTGAACTGGTCACGGACCCCATTCCCCCTCCCCTTGTGTCAGTGGAGGGGACGAGGGAGAGAATTTGGGAGTGAAGTTGAATCTGGGAAGAATGGAGGAGTAGAGACAAGATGTCTTAAGATTAAGTTTATTTCTCATTATCCTGCTCTGATTTGATTGATAATAAATTAAATAATTTTTTCCCCAAGTGGAGTCTGTTGTGCTCATGACAGTCACTGATGATTGATCCCTCCCTGCCCTTATCTTCAACCACAAGCCTTTCATATTTTCTCTTCCCCACCCTGCCAATGAGAGGAGCAATGGAGCAGCTTTGCTGGGCATCTGGAGTCCAACCAGGGTCAATACCTACATTTCCCTATTATGTGACATGACAACAACGATGTGGTTGTGCAGCTTTTAGACTGTGCCTTCACATATCACGTCAGCAATTTCTTTCACTAATCTTGTAATCTCTTTTCTTTCATTAGTCATGCTTCTGCGAGTTTTGATCTCTACCTCTACTTATTCACCAGCTCAGAGCAATCATTGACATTTGGTGTATCTAAGAATAAAATCCAATACCTTTGAGTTTAATCTCCTGCATCCTACAGCCCAGAGAGTTTCCAATGGCTTGCTGCAGTCACACGTTATAGCTGAACTGGATTCCCTTCTTCCTTTCTGAAGATGTGATAAAGAATATGTCTTTATCCTGTCCTATTCTCAGCAGAGTACTTACCTAGTCTAATCAACCTTGTCTTAAAAAAAAAAAGAAAAAAAAATTGAGACAGATTGCTGTTATCTTATCCCAGTACCAAATAAAATAATAAATAGGTGTATTTTCCTGTGAGTGTTAATCTGGAGTTTCTCCAAATTCATTGTGAAAAGGATATGAGAGGAATGACATGTTCTAGATGTTATCTTGGGTAGACAATGTTGTAGTAGGGAACTATAAAATCTGAAACTATATCTGTATTTAAGTGTAAACCATTCTTCTTTGTTAGAGAGAAAAGAGAAGCATTTAAAAGGAATTGAAGAGAAAAAGGCAGACCTTCCAAATACCCAAGACAACCACTGTGATTTTGGTTTATCTCCTTGTTTACTGAAACTGACTTATTAATGTTTAAAATGCCTTTATAATGTCTGCAAGCAGTTCACTAGAGTTTTAAATAATGTATATGGTATTTGGCTAGAGCCATATCCCATATTTCTATTTGATGAATCTAGATTATATTTCCTTCATGGTGAGACCATGGCTGAAAGTGCTATATTGATTGACCAGAAAAAAAGGGAATTAAATAGTGCTCACCATCCTAAAGAATGTGAAAGCACAGAATGGTGTCTTGCGTCTTACTGCTTGTAATCTCCCAGGTGGTGGGATTCAGTGCTTTCACACAAATTTTAATCATCCTTTCCAACATTAGAAATTTATTTCCTTTTGTGGAAAAAACCTTGAATTAAGACCTCAGAATATTCACTCTCCTGGGCAGCCCCTAGGAGTCACTCTACACTTAATGCTGCGTTAGAACAGTATCAACCTGCAAATCTTTTTTAGGATCAAACGCAAATCCATCCTTCTGCTACCAGACCCTGGTACATGAGGTTGATAATCTGACCACTGTCTGGTGAGTCTGAAATCAGACAAAGGGTTTGTCTCACAAGAACATGCCTCCACACACAAAGGTTATCACAGCTAATTAAAACATTTTTTAGAACCACTATTTGAGAGTTAGGTAGATACTGCTAAACTATCACACGTCCATGACTAGGAGGATTTTGTATTAAGTGCTTCTGAGCGAGTGCTAGGTCACGGGAAAAACAATATAGTAACATCTACTTGAATTATTTTTGCAAACTTGAAAATAATTACTTGGGTTTTAACAGTTGTTTGTCTTGACTTTGTTTCTTCTAGCAAAGGTGTCATCAGTGACTGACACATTGCTGACGTGTCTCTAACTCAGCATCAGCCTGCAAGTTCTGCTTTTATCCAGCACAGACAGCTGACCTTCCCTTTTCTCAGCACAGCCTGCTCATTTTGAGATGTCTAGAGACAAAGCTGATAGTGGGAGGCAATCTCACTTAACTGAAATCACCTCATGAAAATAAAACTGTCCCATCAAAACAGCCTTTGAAGTTGTCTCAGATTTGAGAATCTTTTAATTTTTTTTATTAATCTTCATCAGAATAAACAGAAAATATCTGGCAACAGCTTTTTTTGCCTGTTGCATTAAGTTGGTCTGATGTATCTCTCATTGAATTGCTGTAATATCAGATCATGCAAACAATATATGGCAGTGACTGTCAGTAACTGCTGCAGCACAGGAACGCCTCACAAAAAAAATGAGATGCGCTCTTATGAAACAGCAGAAGCTAATAATTTACTGCTGCTGTTCAGTGGGTGACAATGATGCAAAGGAAGCAAGGAAAACAGGAGAACAAAGAAAAAAATTATTTACTAGAGCCAGTTCTACTTACAGGTACTTGTGCTAACGTCACAGTTTATTTGCCTTGCTGTAGTTAGTATCTTGCTGTCAAACTAGCTACCTTATGTATGACTTTATGCAGTCATGTACACATGTGCTTCATGGATGGAAAATGCTGCCTTCTCTGATGCTGTAGCATAATTTACAAGGATTTTTAAACACTATTAGCAATTCTACAACTTAGTAGTTACCAAGTAAAACTGATCCTTTTTCCCTTTGCTTGAAAGTCTGTTATACCTGTAGAAACAGCACAAGAGTCAGCTGAGACTTTAAGAGGACTGTTGGAGACAGCTTAAGAGTGACATATACAGCTTAAGAGTTGACATATACACATAGGAATAGAAACCTGAAACAAAAGTGTGTATTACTGTTTTGTTCATCAGAGAATAAGATGAATATTTCAGGTAAAAACAAAATTGAAAGAAATTTTCCATTTTTATTAAGCTTGATATTTTCATGTAAGAATTTTCTCATTGCTAAATATATTTTTAAAAAATTAATATTTTTAAGCTACACAAAACCTTCCAACACCAGGTCAAAATATATCCTGACAGGCAGATGTACTACCCAAATGGAAAGGTTTTTGCTCACTGTTTTCCATCTAGAACAAGAACTCCTAGAGGAGAGAGAAGTAGCATATAACAAGTGTAATCAAAATGGGAAATCTTATTCCAACATCAGATCAGATAGATGTGGCACTTAGAGACAGGGTTTAGTGGTTGACTCAGCAATAAAGTTTAGCAGTTGGATGCAATGATCTCAAAGGTCTTTTCCAACCTAAATGATTCTGATTTTAGTAAAAATAAAATGTTTTATCCCTTTGCGATTGTCTGTTACAGGACTAGAGCTAATGGGATGTTTTGCATGCTCAGTTTGCAGTATTAATGCAGTGTAGCAGCTGTAATATGTGAGGTGGTCTGGGACTGCACCTGCCACCTGCAGTGGGCCAAGAAACACATTTTGAAACAAGCATTGTTAAAGTTAACTGCTGGAACTGCATTGCAGACTGGTGACCCAGATGCATGGAGACTTCTGCATATAAGTACAGAGAGATCTGGCATGGAACTGCTCTTTCTTAAGAATTATGATATGAGAGAAAAGACCATGCTGAATTTGGAAGATGATGAAAAATGAAAAATTCACTGACCAGGAAAAATGGGAAGTAAAGGAGGACAAACTGGAGGCCAGCTGATATGTTTAGAATCAGTTCTTTGCCTCATGGCTCCCTGTTTGCTCTTTTACGCTTGTCAGCTAAGCAGTGGACTTCAGTGGATTCCTGGGTCGTGATTAATGGGGGGGCTGAGAAGAGGGACAGCCCATCTGGAAAAGCAGCACTTCAGGAGTGCCAGATAAAAAGCTGTAAAACAGCTTGAGCAGCCCAGAGAGCTGTCTCACAGTGACCAACAATTGTAAGTGTCAGGCAGTTGAGCTCTGCAGTGTTGTGTGCTGCTGCCTGACACCTCACAGAACTATACCACAACTTGTAAAGAAGAAGCAGGAGGTGATCCTTCAAAAGAGTGAGAACAAAACGTGTGTTGCCACTGATGATTCTTAATGCTGGAAGTGCACTTTGGCGTGCTGTGCTGCACTGCATAGCTGCAGCTCAATGCCAAGAACCAGGAATGTGGGCACACCTGCAATGTTGTGCATAGATGTGACGTCAGACCAGATAACCATCAGATATGCCTTCCAACATATAGGATCTGACAACAGGAGTGTCTGGGTAGCTAAGGTACACCAACCTGAAAGTGATCTAAAAGGAGTCAGAGAATATTCTTTTACTAGTCAGAATGAGTATGCAGAAAAAAAATTATTTTTATGGAGTAAAGGTGAAAGGATGACCAGTGTTGACAGATAAAATTATGTTCTATCTGAACATCTAATGAAGATGCTATCAGAAACTCATAGAAGAGATGAAACACAACTTGAAGAATGATGGCTCATCAAGAAAAGAAAATAATTGTGAGTTGAGGTATAAGATACTGAAGAGCAGAGTGATGACCACCATCTCTTTTAAAAAGAATATAAGTGGCTCAAACACTGCGTGTTCACGTTTTTAAACTGATCATCTTTAGGATATAGAAATCACAGTCTAAAACTGCCAACTAATTAATATACTTATTAGGAAACAGAAAGTAAAAAATAATTAAAAAAAAAATAGTTGTCCTTCAGCTGGAGGAGCTTACACTGTGAAAGCTGGCCAGCTGGAAAGCCATGGTAACCCATGGATGAGCTAACTGTAGGCATACAAGGTTTAGCCTTCCAGTTAAAGAACTAAATCAGTAGCAAGCATCTGGAGATGTATTGTTCCTATGCAAAGCATAAAGAGCAATCTGTTATTCCCCAAGGCTATTGAACAGAAAGAAGATCCAGAGACACCACAGATGGAAAAGCAGATTGCTCGAGGTGTACAAAAGACATTATACTCTTCCAGCATACAGTGAATCTGCCTGCAGATGGGTAAGGCCCCAGAGAAAATGTATGTGAAACCATCCCTTTGATGGAGCTCACAGTTCATTAATCTGTGACTTGGTTGCATCTTAGTTGAGGTCATGAGAGGAAAACATGAGCAGAAGCTCATTGTGTTGGGGGATACAAAGACAGACAATTCCCTGCTTCAAGAAGCAGGAGTACTGTTGTTTCGGGAGTACTGTAAATTTAGGTTGAACACACTCTGTGGGCTAGCAAAAGATAGACAGATTCTGAAGAGCCTTTATCAGTATAGTAATAATACCTTTGAATATGAGCAGTTTGCTAAATAAGGATTAATGAAGGAACAATATGTTGACTATTCCAGAATTAATTAAATTCTCTAGGGAAAAATACCGAGAAAACTGACCACAAAAATGCAGTTAGTCCCACAGATGTGAAGCTCAGTACAGAAAAGTTTATTTTTATTTGTCATTATTAGAATTGTTAAGGTGAGCTATTTTTACTTCATTTTAAATTTCAGATAATAAATATAGCTTGCTAAAAATAAACATTAATATCTGAAATTTACTTGGACCAGATTTTGTAATATTTTAATCTTGACATATTTTTAAAAGATGTTCTAAAAAAGTTTCTGTTGCATATCGAAAATGCACAGGTATTCAAGGCGTCCAAGAGACTTAGAAAAACCTTTACTCTTAAAAGGTCTGATCATATTGAAAACTAATGTAACATTTTATAAGTCAAAATATTGTTAAAAGTCCTTTGAAATCATTAGAGGAGCCGAAATTGTTCTGCAATGGTGTCTTGGGGTGACGCTATCATGTGTATCCCCTATCATGCTCTATGCCCAAAAAGTAGTAGTGTGCCTTTTCTGTGCCTTTAAACTGAGCTTGAAAAAAAAAACCCAGATGAACTTTCCAAAGCAGCTTCTCAAGGACACCGAGATATACTCCTCAGTGTTTTTTTTCTTCTGACTGCGGAAGGCACGAAGGGAGCACCCTGCTTGCTTTTTCTTCAGCCAGCTGTTTTTTTTCCTTCTTGGTGTGAGACAGAGAGCTGAATTTTGTTTCCTGGGACTTTGGTTTTTTACCCTTCTTCTCTTCTGAACTGTTTCAACAACATCAGAACACATCAGGAGAATTTTCTCCCCGAGGCCCGGGGGTGGGCCCACGCCCTCACCGACCAGCTCTGAGGAGGAGAGAGACCACACCTACAGAAGGACTCTGAAATCTTCCCAGGTTTCTCTCTATAGCGGGGGTTTTAGTTCATTATTTAGCATTATTATCCTTTTCCTGTGTGTTTGTTAAAATAAATAGTTTTTATCTCTTTCACTTTCCTTCGAGGGAAAATTTCTTTTTTCCCGAACCCTGTGGGGGGGAAGGGTGGTTGCAACCTGGTTTTGCTCTCAGGGGCTATATTACTAGATTTTGGCCAAACCGGCACAAATGGTCACAAAGAAAAGAAACACTTCATTTGTATGGAACTAGCAGAGATAGTTCAGATCTAAATTGAACAGCCAAGCTGAAGATGTGTATTTAAAACTCTTCAGGATCCTTTGTACATTTTTTTTTTCCCAAGTAACTTAACACCACAGCAAATGAAGCTTGGGTCCATGAGCTATCTACTTGCCTTCTTTGAATGTTATTAGCCTTCCAAACTCTGTAATTTTTAAGTGTTTCAAGATTTAATAAAAATGAACATTAGTGGGCCAGAAAACTCCACATTTAGCTCATTTAGTAATCTTGTTTGTAATTTAGTCAAACCTGCAGTTTTAAAAAAGTTTATACCTAGTAGATGTTGCTTAATATCTTTCACAGTTACTAATGGTCTGGAAAGTGCTTCGTCATGCTTGTGTGTAGTAATCAATCATCCTGTTATTTCTTAAATACTGAAAAAAAATTATTGAACACTTGTGGCTTTTCTGCTTTATTTTAAGAAATCTGTGTCCATCTACTAATGAACTGAAACAATTCTTCATTTTTATAATTTAATAAAAAAATAGCAGCAATTCCTCTTATTGTCATTACTTCTATTAGCCCTGGATTTCTTTGTTTATTTGCTTATGGTGGAAAGATGGCTGGGGGTAAAATTAGAGGAAACAGAGAAGTTATATTCATATCCTAACAGAAGTTACAATGGTACGGAAGTTATAGGGTAAATTACATTTGCTGCTCCCTGATGGAATGCGGTTTGCACGCTGGAACCTATTCCAGGATGATTCCCCACACCCACCCACAATCTGCAGCCATAGCAGCTGCTAAGGGAGACGGAACTGAGGGTGGAGTGGAGTGGAGACGCCATGACCAGGCTCTGCTGAAATCCTCCCAGGGAGGGGAATTCATGGTACTTTGCAGCTGAAAAACCACATAGCACCTGTGAGCCAGGGGAGAGAGGAGGAGATCTCCTGCTGCTGCGCCAACAGCTGTGGTGAAATCCCTCTCCTCAGATGAACTTGGTTTGTTATAACCTAATTGTAATATAAACGCACATTTTCATCCCAAAGGTACCTCCTCCAAGGCACAGCCACCCCTCGCTGGGCTGTGCTCTACATTTTATTGACTGTATCTTTCAAGCAAAGCAAGAGAATTTTACACCAATCTTTAACAAAAGTATGTATGACTAGAATCACACAAGCTCCAGCTAAACACAAAGAAATAGTATAAAAGTAAGTAGAGAATGGGAAGAATTTAGGGAAGACTCCATTCTAACTGCTGGAATCAGTCAAGGGGCTGAACCGGTCTTCTCCCCTGTAGGACACCTATTGGGTAAGAACTCCACTCTGTGTGTGCTGAATGCTTTTATTGGGGATTACAGCTTGTCTGTGTGTTGCTTTGAATATGTTTTTGCAGTCAGATACTATCAACAACAGTCTTTGAACCTTAACCTTGTCATAATTTTATATTAATAAAGAGTGTTATTCCATAAAATGTTAGTGTGAGTCCTTCACGGGTGCTGGCAGTCACTGGTAGCAGGGAACATACACAAATGAAGAGCAAGACCCATTGAGGGGTCATAAAGTGGAAAGACCCTCTAAAGAATCTCATTTATGCTGTTGGGGTGTGTTCCTGAAAAAGTCAGTTGAGCTGCCCTCTCATTCAGCAGGACTGTTCAGTGAAGGGTCCCACTAATGGGACACTGACAGACTGGTCAGGCACAAGGGTCTCGGCTTTCCTGGCGTGCTGACAGACAAATCAAACACTACAGATCCAGGAAATCTCCACACACTAAGACTCAGGGTCTTCCCTTTTCACATGACACTTATCTTCCCTTATCAAAATATTAAAATCCTTAACTTTTAATTTATATACATTGCTGAACGTCTTCCTCTTTCTTTCATAAAACGCTACGATTTCTTATTGTTGCTTTTGCTTAATGAAATTTTATCTAATGTCTTCTCTCCTGATTATGGAATTTTAGCTGTGAAGACATGCAATGAACTCTTCCTAAAAACCTGCAAATTCATAACTTTTTATCTTCTTCTTGGTTAAATTATATTGAGATTTAGGAAGTTTTCCATTTGCAAGCAATGAACACATATTTACAGATGATTAGGATGTTTCTTTGCTTGCCCATTTTAAACACAAGTAGGTCAGGATTACTTGTTCCTAGGCAATAATGTAGTGACCTGCCAAACCATTAAAGTACTTTGACCTCTCATAATGAGATCCTGAGAAGAGATCTGGTGGCAGAACAATCCAACTTAGACATATACTGATGCCTTATCCTAGGCTTAGAATTAAAAGCCAAACGCAGTTAGAGGGAAAAAGGGTTTTACCTCGGTATTTATTCAAGGATCCTCTGGTGCACCACATCCAGGCAGAAAGCACCCCTGAATGCACACCGAAAGTGCACACCCGAAAGATGCATCCCCCCCAAGATGCACACCCAACATGCACACACACGATAATTTGCGTATACAGTTATAGACCTTGCACATTAGCATATCTATCAAAGATTCCCCAATGAGAGGCTCAAGAGAAGCCCCCGTCCTGAGGAATGTTCCCCCTGGATGGGCCTATCTTGGTTTACAGAATGTGTTCTGGAGAGGACCTTGGTGTCTGGGGCTTTCTGACCCAACTTCGAGGTTTTCAAGATGTTTGGTCTCCTGGCTTAACGGAACTTTGGGTCTAAGCTAGTTATCAGACTTGGGGAATTACAAGTATGTGGGCTAAAAAGCACTAAGGATACATGCAAAGCTGTGTAAAAGGGTATGTGGAAGGGTATTTTAGAGGGGTATATGAAAAAGCAAAAAAATCATCATGGCATCAATACCAGTTCCCAATCAATATAGAAGAACATGCATATTAAACCTGCAGCCAGCTTACTTTTGTCTGTACATCTGCACACTTCCTGGGCAGAAAAAAAGTGATGGATTTCAACAGAGAAGTCAAATCTTTGTATTTCTGTCTTTTTTTTTTTCCTCAATAAACCATATTCTGTAATCTCAGAATAATACTTTGCAATGAGCGGTTATGAATTTTATTATTAAAAATTACACCTATAATCCTATAAACATAACTGCAAAAAGAGCGTTCTCATTACAAGGTCAAAAGCTTCATCTTTTACTGAAGGAAAATATGTCACTTAAGAAAGTCATAATAATGATGGTTTACCCTATTTAGTCTTGAGGTAACTCCATCATGGACTGCCTGATAGTTCCTGGCAGACTATTAAGGTTATGAAAATGTATTTGGATTAGAATATATTATGGACTACATCATGCTACATCAAATGGATATTTTATATGTATATAAATATATGTATAAAAAAATATAGGTAGGTGCAGTCCGTAACATCTCAAAAACCTTAGATACAAAGAACAAGTGATGCAATCTCTCTGTGCTTAATCTCCTGCAATGATTTTCTTTTCCAGTTTGAGTTGTCCATTTAGATGAAAAACTCTTCAGGGCAGAGGCTGTCTCCTCTGTTTGTGTACTCCCAAGCATAATGGACCTTGAATTTCTGTATCTCTGGGCTCTGTGATAATACGAATAATTAACTAATTCACTTGAATTGCAATAGGAATGGTTTTGAGCTATATAACATGGTTTCTGCTTAAATTAGTTTCTTGTACTGAAACAATCATCAAAACAACTTACTTCTCTCCTATGTGCCAAAGTTCGGGATAGTTAGA
The DNA here is from genome assembly GCA_013397725.1 of Rhagologus leucostigma. Classification (NCBI taxonomy): domain Eukaryota; kingdom Metazoa; phylum Chordata; class Aves; order Passeriformes; genus Rhagologus; species Rhagologus leucostigma. Next base: position 147,250 of record VZTD01001812.1, read on the forward strand.
TGCCAAGTGTCCAGCAAAACTAAGATCTGTTTTTTACAATAGATGAATTGCAGGGACACAATATATTAGAAGTGTTCTAAGGCAACTCTATTTATTTTACAAATAACCTCACGGTATTTGTAAAGGTTTTTTAAGAGGAGCTACTATACTTTCCTTACATTAGTAAGTCATTGCCAAGTATTTGTGTACAAATTTTGTTTTTTGAATTTCACTTAATAACTAGGATGCTTCTTCAATGTAAAGTGTAAATCTTAAGTCCAAAAGGTTTTTTTTGTATTCTCCAGTTTATTAGTCATTATTTCCTTTCATCTAAGATATGCAAAGTAATGACTTTTTCAAAAAAAGACCTGGACCCCTTACTTATGACTTAATAATGATATTTGCAAATCTAAGAATAGTTCTTAGATAAAGTGCTATGTTTTAATGGTATAATGATGTATTCCATTGGCGTGGCACACAGGTCTTCTTAGATGGGTTCTGAAGCTTTAATAGAGTCTTACTTTATTACTTTGTTGCAGCACTTAGCTGCCGCTATGCGTAATAAAGATTAAAACTGTGAATAAAGCCTAAAATAACAAAAATTTGCTATTCTGAAAGTTACTTACACTTATGAATATATATGTCAACAGCCACAGAACTGTTGCCAGAGTAAGGATGGATCAGCATATGGAATTGTTCCACTGTTGGCTCAGAACTACACTGAGAATGTCCAAGTGCAAATGACTAAAACCATATTTATTTCTTTCAGAACATCTGACTGTATCACTTTGTCCAACTGCAAAATTTCAGAAAAGATTTTAGGTCAGATTGTGTCATTAACAGATTGTGAATTCTTGCAAGCTTTACTGAACTGGTTGGGTCAGAGATGAAACAGAACTGTAGCAACGGTTCCAGACACCTGATTGACAGAGCCCTTTATTGTGCTGCTGATTTCAGGGGCTGAAAGGAAAGATGCTACGCAGATGATACCAGCTGTCTCTGTTTTTTCCTACCGAATATTATTAAAGGTAATATAAATATTTCTTTTAATATTTCTTTCCCAGCTAAGTAATTGTTGTAATTTCCTTTAGGTGGTGATAAGAGTAAGACAGAGTAGATGGGTTCAGGGAACAATCTCCCTTTTAAAATATGACCCTCCACATAGATAATCTGCCTTTGCAGTATAGATAGAGAAATACACAGTTTTAAAGTCTGAAATATTTTACCAGTCACACAGAATGCTCACTTTCCAAGTGTTTTTGCAAGGATATTATTATAGCTAGTCACCTCATTGCAAACTTAATTACTTCAACAGAAATCATTTCTGTTTTGTCCCTTTCTAGAGGTATACAGCTTCTGCAACATCTGCACACACAAAAATGTATTTAGAGAGTGCTCATGCATTTTGAGCAAGGCTTGATTAAAACTGCTGGAATAATAGATGCCTCTGTACAAAAATTCCATCTAAATCCTAGCTTATAAAGTCCTTCTGTAGCAGTGTAATAGCTGCCAGTATGGGAAATGCCACAGTTGGAAGTGAATCAGCAACAGCCTGCAGCATGTATACAGACCTCCCAATCACTCATAGAGACAAGACAAAATGCAGTAAAAAAACCAACCCAAAATGCTTTAAGGGGAAACTATGCAACATCCGTACTTTACGAATTAGGTTTTGCTTAAGGATCTGGAGTAATGATTCATAGCATCCTGGCAGGAATCCTCCAGGTGGTGCAGTATGCTCCCTGCACATGACTGAGAACAAGAATTGCTTTAATAGATCTCTGGACTAAGAACCTTAGTTTTAAGACCCAGATCTCTGAAAGTTTGGAAGGGGTGAAAGAGCAGCATGAATTTTCTGGGCAGGCAGAACACTTCTAAGCAGATGGCAAAAGACTCTGTCAAATTTGACACGAATGCATCACTCCCAGTGAATCCATGAAACCTCACAACAGCATGTGTGAAATTAGTATGAGAACGTACATTTCTTGATACTGTCTGGCTTGAAGTCATTTATGAAAAGAGCAATGTCACAGAACAGCAACAGCAAGCAAAAGGCTTCGTGCTCTTGTGCTCTCCTCCTTTGTTGATGCCTGTGCTGAGTACTCTAAGCACTATGATCGGTGACTTCTGGGCTTTGTCTGAAGCCACATTAGGTTATTACAATCTTTAACACTGACCATCTCTGGACTCCCACACAGATGGGAGCTGGCCCTTGTTGATTAATGGACTTGACACATTTTCCTACTTACCAGGAACATTTTGGATCCATAGGCAGTATTGTCCCTTTCTTTCTCTTTCTCGCTGACTGCATTTGTAGGCAAAGACCTCTTCTCTTTCCCCGTCTATGTACTGCATAGTTTAATTTTGTATAGTTACCAAGTTCCTAATTAACTTCTGAGTCTGTGCTGAACTGATTGATACATTTTATTAGCTACATTTTCTCAGACTTATTTAATTGGAGAATAGTTTTTAAAAAACCAAATATTAGTGCTCTTAATAGCCAAATTCAACCACGACCTTTCTCAGGTCAATTTCATCCTCTATTTTCTCCCTCTACATTTATCCTTATACCCCTTTTAACCCTCACTGACCAAATGATTCTATTCTACTCTTCTAAACTACAACCAGCTGCACGGATTTCAATGCGCAATTTTCTTCTAAGTGCTTTCTGCTGTGACACGTGCACCTTTCCTATATAGCTCACAATCTTTCATACTGAAACAGAAGGTTTGTGACCATTCTGGCTAACAAAAGCACAAATGACAAATCAGACCTCATTTTGACAGTGTGCTTGCTGTGGGAGGTTCACGTATTCAGAGAGAGCTCTGCACAAATTCCTACTTCATCCTTACTTGGAAATACCTCCTGTATAAATGCACTACTGAACTAGGGCATGGGTGTATTCAAAGTAACCCTGTAGTAGCAGACTGTGAAAGGATAGTTTCTCTGTACACTGGAAATCTGCTCATCTCCACTGACTGCAGCATAGCTATAGCAAGCTAAACCAGCAGAGAATATCAGTCATGGGACAGGTTTCCATCCCAGATTCTGAAGTGGTTTTGATAGTGATATGGCAGTTTTGGCCATGCTGTGTTGAAATATCAACGTGGATTATTTTTTAATAGTCTTAGAATACTACTAAAAAAGGCAAAAGAGTGCCTTTAAAATATACTGACATTATTTCTGGCAACATGAATTTATTTCCACTATAGAAATCTATAATATTTTTTAAGTATTAGTAAGAAAGTTAAATCAAACCATATTGCTTTCAAGTCCAACAGGTGTTTGCATTTGTATCACATCCCACTATTAAACCTTGGGGGACACTACTTGTGCCAGCCTCCAAATAGACCCTGTGACACTGATTACAACCCTTTAGGACCTGCCATTCAGCCAGTTCTCAATCCACCTCACTGTCTACTTATCCCATCCACACTTTCTGAGTTTGCCTATGAGGTTGTTGTGTGAGACAGTGTTGAAAGGGTTGCTGAAGTCAAGGTAGATAGTGTCCACTTCTCTCCCTTCATCACAGATGGCAATCAGGTTGGACAAGCAGAATTCACCTTTAGTGAATTCATGCTGATTACTCCTGATCACCTTTTTGTCATCCATGTGGATAGAGATGGCCTCCAGATTGATTCATCACATTCTTAACTGATGTTAAGAATCTGGATTCTTTTTCAAATACTGGATAGAAACTGACAGGTGTAAATGATTAACAACGGATGGGAATGACACTAAGATAATTTTTCAAACCTACTATATTATTCTATATTATTTTGTGTCATTTCTAAGGCTGCAACACTGGTGAAAAGAAGAAGATTAGAACTCAAATTAACATTCTTGGGTTATATTTAATGTTCTGATCCTTCCCAGTGGTGTTTTCCCTCTGAAGTAGACATAATAAGTAACAACAGTTGACTTCACTCACAGTTTTCAAATTGCTTTGAAACTGGGGGTTTTCTTGGAATTATTTGAATCTAAAAGTATTTAAGCACATAATTCTGCAGATGCAGATTTACTGGAGGCAGGGAAGGAAGAGCTGGACAAGACAGGGATACTGACCTCCCCTGCCAAGACCAGCTGGTCCAAGCTATGTTGCTGTGTCACCATGTGTTGCATTCCCATCCCTACTGTTGTGAAAATCACTTGTAGTTGGCCAGTAGGTGGACAAACAAATCAAAAAGTTCATGCTATTACACACTCACATGATTTACTGAATCGGGAACTTCAGCAACAAACTGAGCAAAACAAGCTTGTGGGAATGTGGGAAGCCAGAAATCAATGAACTTTGAGAATGGGTCATAAATATTTTTGTAGTTAATATAATAGTACTTTGCAATAAAGCACTAGGCTGTGGTATTTTTTACTCTACCATCATGTGCTGCCACCTGCCAGACATTGCCACATTTATCCTAACCAGCTGGACGTTTCTGAAGCTACTAAACACAAACCTGCTTTTCAAGTCAAGGACCGCTTCCTTTTGCAGGTGCATTGACAAGACTGTGAAATCTCAGAGGATGCAGAAAAAGGATTTTTTGCAGGTTACTGGTCTTTAAATAAGCACAGCACATGCTGTTTCCTCAAGTGTGTTTAAAAGGTCAGTGTCAAGTCAAAAACTTGAGTCAGGTTCACTATTTTTCTATACTGATGCATTTACAGTCTTAATTTCACATACCGCTTCTTTGATCTAGGAAGGCTGAAAACTGTGTTTGTAGGGATAATTTTTCATCCTATTGTGATTTTTCTTCCATTTGCCTTCTTCCTCTCTTTATCAGTGAAAGAAAAACCAAAAAATTATAACTACCAAACAGAGAAAGGGACTATTATATTTCAAGTACACACAGGCCACTATTGGCAGACATTGATTTGCCTTATGAGAAAGCTTCATGACAGCTATGAAAAAACTTCCTGTCACTATTTCCTTTTTCATGTCCTTTCTGACTTCCTGCTTCTATGGGAAGAAGGAAGAGAAATGGGAAGTCTTGTGCAAGTTTCTGTAACGTGTTGAATTCTGATGAGATGGCAACTATGGAGCTTTCCTAAAATGTTTTCAACACTGTACCACAGCAGGTATACCTTAGAAGGGACATAAGGATAAGTCCATTCTGGAGAAGATACACCTCAAAATACCAACAATTCATGTTGCAGCACCTTGTTGAAGCATCAGTGGCTCCGCGTGAGACTAGCCCAAGGCAGGTCAGGTATAACCCTGGAGAGACTGCGCTTTATCGATAAAGCTTCACTTGGAGCAGGTACAATCCTAAGGGACCTAAGGACCAGAACAAGGGCAAGGAGAGCAGTTCACCACAATGTTAAACTCGTTGGTCTGGTCCAAAGGGACTAGCAGTTGAGGTTTTAATGGATATACCTTTAAATTGTTGTAATCCATAATTTGAGTTGCACGTTATGGGAATTTCTGTAGCAGGAGGCACCTGAACCAGCGGGGGACAAGCCTTACAAGAAGTAAGTGCAGCAGAAATGCCACCTGAGATGGCTTTGGTAAAACATTAAGCACATATTTGTCTTCAGTCACAGAAACAGGTGTAAAATGTCTACATGATACCTCTCAGGTGTTCAAATATTACACATGGGCTTAGTGATTCCCAGACCAGAGTTCTCAGGAGAGAATGTTTTGGTTTGAAGTGTCACAGTCTCAGTGAACAGTTTGATGTGCCTAGTGACTGAGAAAAAACAGCATTTTGTCATGGTTTTGCACAGTGGACTGAACAGAATTTTCAACACAATGTGCTTCCTTGTTTTGGTTGGCGTTGGACAAGGGCTATAATTTAAAGACGTCCCAGCCAAATTTACAACTAAAACAACTCAATATTCTCCTACTTACCTGAACCTCATTGATTACAGAAAATCCTTGTCTCTCCTTCTAGCACAATGCTCTGGTACTTCTAATACAGTCTTTGTAATCTCTGTCCCTCGCTCATATCTGAGGTTGACAAACTCACAGCAGGCCAATTCAGAATAGCAGGAGGAGCTGAAGTCTCTGCTGTTTATCCCTGAAGCTACTGTGATTCTGGGAGAGTTTGCCGGCATCTGTGAGACCAGAGGGAGTCTTTTCCAACCTCAGCTGACCTAGCACCCTGCAGCACATAATAGCCCTCCATAGTATCCATACTGAAATATGCCTTTTAGGAAGAAAATTACCATTGCAAAACTGCTGGCAATTTGGAGACCTTTAAGGGGAACACCAATTCACACCAGGCTGCATTTCAGTCTTTGAAGCATTACTATCTTCCAGGTTGCACAGAGCACCACTGGATTCCTTGCTTGGTGTCATTTATTGGAATAGTGTCTCTTCCTTGGGGAAGCTAGTTTATTACTTTGACTGAACCTGCTTTGTTGTTATAAAATTGTATTTATTTAATGTATACCAACAAAGAGTACCTCATCTTAGATGACATTAAATAGTGGGAATTAGCCCCCAAGGGATTAATTCCAGCAAAAGTCTGTACTGAAAGATAAAACTTTCGTTTTAGAGACCATACATGACCCATTCATTCCAGGGAGTGAATCTTGGAATGACATATTTTCCTCATACTTGTGACAGAAAAGTTTTCTGAACTTCCTCTGATAGCTGGAAAACATTTTATGTATCTTAAAGGAAAGGCAAAAATCAAAGCATTAAGAAAGGATTATCTCTTCAACCGCCACTAAATTGCTAGTTCCATTTGCTGTCAAGTTCACTAGAAGTCATGAGTCAGGCCTACTAATCTGCTTTGTATTACTTTCCTGACATAAAACTTCTGCAAATCTGCCTAAAATGATACTATTCCATGAATTATTGTTGATTAATTCAACCAGTGCTACCAACAGCACCAGTTGGCTTTAGGGAACAACAGAATGATTTTCCCCTCACTGATTAGTAAAAGAAATATGTTATTTTATTAGACCTTCATAAATTAAAATAAAAACCAAACCCACCAGATCTCCTTGTGTTTCTATAACCTGAATTTACCTCATTCCACAGACACTTAGAAAATAGTGTGAATTTCTGATGAATTCCAGTATCAAGCTTCATTCATGGTGTCTTAATCAGCATAACAAAGCTATCATTATATGTGATTGTTAATTATTTTCTACTCTCATGTTTAAGACTATTCTGCTCTCTTCTTTGCATATGATTAAAAGAATATCTTTTATTATTTTTCATTCTCCCTTTAAAGCTTTTCACAAGGAGCATGCCAATATTATCATAATTAAGATGAAATGTTCAAGCAGAGCTGCTGCCTTCCACATCTCTGAGTAGAGCTGTGTAGAGCTAATTGCTTTAATTGAAGTAATGAATTCAGCCTTCAGTATCCTATGCAGGTATTCTTTTACTTTACCATCTATATTAAAGGTTTTTTATCAAAATCACATTAAATTTAGAAATTTTTTGTCTGCATGTTCTGAAATGTGCATGTTGACTTCTCCAGTTATGTGTCTGTATTACGCTTTGTACCTATGCACAGGAGCATGCACAAAGTATTGAAAATCATAAGGATTTGTAGACTTCGGTTAGAAAAAGCAATCTTCTTGAAGGTAAAATAATCTATTTATTCTTTACACTGAATTTTATTGTGATTTTTGTTTTCTTTGCATACTCCCTACTGGTATTGCTCTAAACACCACTTTGCTGGGAAGGTTCACAGAATGGCCAAGGGCTGAGGGCAGATTCAGCTGCTATTAAAACTGACATGATTTGGACTGTGGCTGAGACGAGCTTTTTCTTTTAGAGTTTGATATAACTCATTTTTTAGTCAGCCCTACCCTTAAGGTCCAATTCAGCTATACACTGAATTCCATCAAAATACAGACAGTGTCTCCAGCTGGGTTGGATTGGGCCCTCAAGGGCCTGTTAAGCATGTTTACACCACAGGCACAGAGGCCATATATTTTTTCTTTGAAGAAATAGAGGACTTTAACTTTCAGAAGAGGCAGCTAAGACTGATATTCAATACCACCGTATTAAAAAATAAAAATGTGAAATATTCTTCTCTGAGTAAAGTTGGAATCCATTTGTACTAGGGTTTTTTTCAGATAATCTTTTTATAAGACATCCACATTATTTCTATTTATAAATGGAACTATTTAATTTGGTTCATTTGTTGAAGGAAAGAAATATCAAAAATCTTGCAAAATGTAAATCATGCAAGTTTCTGAGTACTTTTTTTAATGTAGGCAGTAAACACCTATTAATTCAGGGAAAGATGAATTTATTAGAGTATAATGCATCTAGCTGACAAAATGCTACACAAGGATTTTATTTGATTTTACATTATATTATTTGGTATTCTGTGCCACCTAAAGACTATAAATAATGTAAAAACTATATTTTCTAGGAACAATACAACAAACATCAGGAACCACAAGGCAACAAAAAATCCTTAAATTAAGGAGAATCCAGTTTAAACGAAAGGAAACTTTTTTTATTTGTGGACTGCACAAATTTCTGCTGTGATGTATGGGAACTAACTACACCAAAATTACTGTAATTCACAGTCTTAAAATAGAATCACAGAAATGTCTTGTTGCATTTCTTCACAGCTGTGTAGAAGTATATCCCACCCCCACAGGGCTACCTAATTCTCTCCATATACAAAGAGAGATGCATGCCTTGTCTATTGAGTTAGGTATTTGAAGAAGGTATTCAAAACTTGATCTGCAATACCAATCACATATAACATTTTTTTAATTTGATGTGATTCACAATATAACTTGAACACTTTTATTAAATAAAAAAAAAGATATTTATTAAAGAGTGCAAAACAGAAAAAAAATCATGATAGAGCTCTAAGTAAGCCTTTAAAATTTTTAATGGAAAACTGAAAATTAAATTATTAATCCTGCTTCATTGTAATATTTATTCCATGTTCCTGAACTACTTTTTTTTTTCAATCTGATTGAATATAGTTCATATTAAAACCTCTTCTCATTTTGTGATGTGTGGACTGTCGCAGGGGGTCCGGAGCTGACCAGCACCAGTATGCCATGACCTTCCTAGAGAGAGCACCCCGCAGGAAACAGCCCTTTCCAGGGGGCACTGGCAGACCTCCTCGAGCGGCAGGTGATTTCAGTAAGTGCAGCAATTTCTCAGCTACAAGTGATTCCAGCTCTTGTAGTTCAGCTCTTTGTGAAATCACCCAAGGCAGACTCAGGGACAGAGAGACAGGAGCCTCATATGGCAGTTCCACAGAGGTAGCCTTTATTGTCCAACCACCCTGCAAAGGAGAAGTCAGAAACAAGCACACCCATGCTAGGGTTAGAAGCAGAGGCTTTTTATGGGAAAGGTAGGGGGTGGGGTAGAAATCAATTAGCCAACAGGGTACCGTTTATTACCATAAAGAAACAAGGCATGTTGGGAGCTCATCCTGACTCTGAGGAAGGTTGCTTATGTCTGCGGAGATTCTTTTGGCCACATATTCTTCTTCCTCCAAGGGAGCGCAGAGAGCTCCTATGCCAAGGGCTCACAGCCCTCCACAGTGGACTTATACTTAACAGCTTTTCTTAAAACAGTGTTGTACGTCTTGTGCCATTTCCTCTGTTCGCCCCCAGAACTTTGTCTTTTTCACATAAAACTGTGAATTTATTTCCATAAGGTCTTGTAAAATGAACAGAGTATTATGCCCACTGTAGTAAATAAGGTTTGTTGCGCTTGATTGATTAAATTCAGAAGTTTCTAGAAATTCTAAATGTCCAGTATAAAAAATGCAGGATTTCATTTTGCAGAGTGTTTATATTTAATTTTATACATTCAAAGCACAATTTCTGTTGACTGAATTTGCACTTCTATAAATCAGACTCTACAGACTCAAGTCAGACAGCTGGAAAATGAGAAATGTTTAGTTGGTACTGTTCTCTAAGTTTCACTGACTTAAGTATGATTGGAGAATTGCATTCCCATGCAAGTCCTCTGCTGTCTGGGTCACCAAGTAACTGCTTTAACTAGAAGACTCTTCTTGCTTTTTATGCAGAATTTCAAAGGTGTAAAATTTAGGTCCACTCTGTGGATCACATAAAGTCATACAAAACAACTAGAGGCACCTCTGAGTTGTCATCCATTACGAAAGTTAGACAGATGTGACAGATGCACATTCACTTAATGAGTTTCACAAGTATTTGCTTACAAGGGAAGGCAATCTCTGTGCTAAAGATGGCCAAAACCTCTTAGGAATTATGCAGAAATCTAAGGACAAATCTGTGCAAACTGAATAATTTCAAAATGTAAGCAGATTTTCATAGGGAATTGAAGAGATTTCATCATTTAAATTTCTCTATCAGAACAGGCTCTGTTTAAAAAGAAAAGGAACCTGTTAATAGAACAATGTAATTGTTTCATGGCTTTATCTTTGGAAAAGCTGTATTGCTTAGGCTCCCTGTTTAGGAGGAGAGAGTTTGTGTTGTTTTTAATAGACTGAGATAACATGCATTGCAAATGTCAGTCAGATTATTTTTTGTTAAACTTTAACCAAGTACAAATATCTAGGGATCTAAATTTTTGTTGTACCCTAATGATAACGTATTGCTGATGTGTCCCTTCCATGCTGGAAAGCTGGATGACTCTCAGCATTAAATTAGGAGAGATGATTGGCAGTGCACAGCTTCCAGGCACCTTGGCAAGTAATTTCCAGCTCTTTCTTGAAGTTGTTAGGAACGGCTTGATTACAGCTTCAAGTGGCAGCTTATAAAGTTTCTGTTTCTGTCATTTCTAGTATTTTCTTGGGTAGTATGTCTGGAGTGAAGAAATTTCAAAAACAATATAGCTCTTTCATAAAAGCTACAAGAAAGTGCAAATGAAAACCTAGGACAGTGGCATGAGGACAGGACATGCATATTGATTAGTTTAGATCTTCTTACCCGTCTACATATCCCATTGAAGGAATCAAATCTCAGTATGGAAACCTAGCCTGCATTCATTGTCAAGTTTAGGGAAAAAAATACTTTTGACAGAGCTCTTCTTTATATCTTAATTAATAATAGAAAGTGACAGTTAATATGAGAGATTTTCAATATACAAATATAAAATGATGGTGATTCACCCACTGAAAACATCTGGGGACATAATTTGCTACAAACTTAAAACATCAGGTGGCTCCCAGTTTTTGCTTAGATGAAGCAACATCATGAAAAATAAATAACATTATCATTTTATCTTATCTTTTCTGCTTTATTGAATTTTACGCACTGAAAACACAAGTATTCTTCATTTCAGATGCTTTTTGTCAGAGTACAATGGCAAACTAGTCTAATAAGACTTTGTTACTCTAGGACAGAAAATAAATAGGATGTTACTCTTAGTTTCTATCTGTTGCCATTTTTTATTGTCAGACTGGGGACACATTATTTGGAGTAGAGCACTGACAACAGTCAATATCAAACTGTAACTTTCTGGTCTAGAAATGGCTTTTTTTTAATCTAGTGCCTTAAAATATTAGGATTTTTAGCTTGATTTAAATATTGTCGTGTAATGTGGTACAAACATTGATAATAATAGCCACTGCCTACTGAAGTTAAGCCTGGTGGAATATTCCTTTTCTTGTGGCTTCTGGGAAGTATCAAAAATGGGTCTTCACGTCTGAAAAACAGAAGAAATAAAAATAATGTAGGCAAGTTGTAATAAAAATATTGTAAAGCTCTTTCATGAAATAGATGCCATTACTTGCCAAGGTCTTCACAATTAGAGAGAGTCTTAATTTTAAAAGATATCTCCTTTTCAATATTCTGGAATAAGTTTAGATTATCTCTGCTGTTTTTTTACTCTAACTGGATGCAGAACAAAAAATTTTGTCAATCCTGCTGATTGACCTGTACTAAATTCCTTTCTGGCTTTGAACGTGCTTTCAAATATAATTCAGAATATTAATGATGATTTTTATAGCCTTGCATAGTCTGAGATTTGAATTCTAAAAGCTTATTGTCCTTCTTCTTGCTCTCAGTTACTAAGCTGGAAGGTTAGGACTAGCATGCTCTTAAATATTTGTGTAGATTTAATATGTTAATTATTCTAGAATTATCTCTTATTAATTGCCTATGTAGTATAGCCATATACACTCACACACACACACATTTATATATATAGATATATACACTCTATATATATGCCATTCAAACAAAAGTAACAACAAAACAGATATGCAAAGGCAGTGTAGTGAGTTGACCTTGGCTGGATGCCAGGTGCCCACCAGTCCGCTCTATCATTCCCCTTCCCAGAGGGAGAGGCTAGAGAAAATAAGATGGAAAACATCTCATAGGTCAAGATAAGGCAGTTTACTAAAGCAAAAAAAATTGAAAGTTAGCATATGCATAAGCAAAGGGGAAAGGAAGTTTAATCTGTACCTCTCATCAGTGAGGGATGTTCAGCCACTTTCCAGAAAGCAGGGCTTCAGCACGCAGACCAGTTGCTATGGAAGGCAAACACTGTGGGATAGCAAATGCCTCCGGTTTCTCATTCTTTCCTTAACTTTTATATCTGAGCTGTCATATGGTATGGAATATCCCTCTGGTTAATTTGGGTCAGACGGCCCAGCTGTGTCCCCTCCCCAGATCCTACCCACTCCCAGCCCCTTGATGGGGGAGGAATGTTGGAGAGACAGCGCTGATGCTGTGCCAGCGCTACTCGGCAGTAGCCAAAACACTGGTGTGTTACCAATACCTTTCCAGCTGCCAGTGCAAAGCACAGCACTGTGAGGGCTGCTGTGGGGAAATGAACTCCAGCTTAGCCAGACCTAATACAGGCAGTAATGCTGAAAATAAACCCAACCAAAAACCAGTTTTTGATAGAGCACGTTTCACTTGCGAGAGCAATATAAACTTTGGTTGAAGAGCTGTTCTGTTATAGGTTTCCCTGTTTAGAGATTTTGTTGATATAGTCATACTGTCAACCCATTCCTTACCTAGACAGGCTTTCTTACCTCTGGAATCTGACAATCAAGGTAGATTGTGTGTTAATAAGTGAGTGTAACTCTATTCAAATCAAGATATTCACTTACCCACATCTTGTCTCCTAATATTCCCTGGTAAGGACTTACAGAGACAGCCTCGTGACCTAAAGTTTTACTTGTGTAGTCAGATTTTGAGACATGCACTACAGCTCAGGTGTAGTTCAGTGGTTTGTTTGTTTTGTTTTTTCCTATGGTCCCACTACTCTCTGTAATTAAAAAAAAAAAATTGCTTATATGAGTAACTTTATGTTCCTGTATTTATCAGCCCTATCTACATATATTCTACCTGATCCTCTCTGTGTTCTCTGTACTCATTATGATGAATGCCTTATGCAAATCAGGATTTCTAATCTCTCTACTTCACCCTGAAAGAGCAAAGAGACATTTCAGAATTCTCATAATTAGTCATTTCAAACTTCATAAATGGGCACATTTCTATTTTTACACAAAACATACTTAGCTTTCTGGAATTTACCCACTCAGAGTATGTTCCTGAGGCTAAGCACTATCTACGCAGGATCCAGGCAACCACTGACTTTTGCACAGCTATCCTAAATACCCACAGTGCTTTTAATATATCTTTGTAAAAGAAAGGTTCTGGGGAAATTCTCATTCTCAGTCCTTTACTATTAAGAATTAAGAAAAGGTTTTCCCCACTAAATATTATTCCACCCTGTCCTGATGCAATCTCTTGAACTTTCTGTTCTACATTTGCCATGATTCCACCATTAATAAGATATTACAGTATGACAGTGTGAGAATACTGGTGCCTTCTGATCCAGAAATGCTGCCAGAGCTGTGCTAGTGATCACACAGCTGTCCTGGCAGCGAGCATAGGTCTATGCACAGCAGAGGAGGATGCTTTGTGCATGGGACTGGAGATCCATATGGTATGGGAGCTAACAGGAGATTCTGTGAATGACGATGGGGTTATCATTGAATCGACACTGTGTGGCTGGTTAAGCTGGAAGGATGCAGAAGCTGAAGCTCAGGAAAATGGTGGTACAGGAAAGAGCATGGTCCCTCTAAAAAAGCAGGAAGGACTAGTACTAGCTATTCTGTTGAAAAAATCATCAAGAGGAAGAACAAAACATCATCCACTGCCAAGAGGCGGTTTACATGTATCATTTGAATGACTCAGTACTGTGTGTCCAGCGTCCAGGAAGGGAGCAGGAGCAACATCCACATATGAACAGCTGAGTGTGTTTACGGAGCTGGGATTCCCTTCTCTGCCCTAGGGATGTGCCCCAACGAAAGTTTTTTCTCCCATACATTTTTACAGTGCTTAATACAAACCTGGACAAGGATAGTTTTGCTACTGGTAGCAATTGAAGTTGTGACTAACCATTCCACTGCACACGAATTACATGCCAGCTTTTACCCACATTTTCAAAAATTATTTCTATGAAAACATTGGAATTATCTTAAACTTAATGCAGTGTAAGTCCATATGAAGTAATTGCCCTTTCCAAACTGTTCTGAGAAAAGTGAGAACTGGTCTAATACAATCCTAGAATCCTGTCTTAGTGTCATACCAACAGCTACGTACGGCATGATTTTTTATTTTAAATATGCTTCAGTGCATTTCTAGAATTAACAACCTCCTTTCAACAATATAGACTGCTGTTATACTCCCACTTAATACAGACCTGCTTGAACAAACAAGCACCCCATTAATGGAGCACACACATTGCCATCAGAAGTGGAACAGAGTGTGCTTTATTTGAGACAGAAGTTTGGGTAATGCTGACTGGCCTACATTTTTTCATAGAAAACAGTAAAAAGGCTACTGCCCTAATTTGTCTAAGGGCTACATAAACCTTATTAGAAATTTCCAGTCCCACAAGGGCACAAAACTGTATCTGGAAACAACTATTTAAATATTCATTTCTACCCCGGAAAAAAAGGAAAAAAAAAAACATCTAATTTTGTAAAAGCTTTCACATCTATGGAAAAAAAGATGATCATAAATTTATGAGTTATTGGTCCATGGTTACTTCACCATATCTTTTAAACTCAGCCTCTTAGTAGCATTGAATTAATGAATGTGAGTTTGAAACAATGAATGTGCTTTATTGTGTGGCTGAGTTTTCCTTTGTGCATTACATGTAACATAAACAATACTTAATTTAAGAAGGGAAGATTTGTCACTTTAATCACTGTAGGGGTTGTTTTTCCTTTTGGATAATAACTACTTTGATATGTAATAATGGCTATCCATAAATTGCTGAATTTTGTCTTCATTTGAATTGTTTCTTACATGGGTTAAAAATAACTATGACTAGTTTTCCTTTTTTTTTTTCCAATTTCTCTTTTGTAATGCAGACTGAACTGAGAAACTAGGAAAAAAAAAGGTGCTTTTCTAATCCTTTTCTATTATTTGCCATCAGTAAGTTCTTTTTTTCTTGTAACATTAAAAAATAATAGTGAAAAGCATGTTATTTGATACTGAATGCTGTCAGGTAAAATTGAGTAGCAGCTGCCAGATTCATGTCTTGTACTAGTAAGTAATCATACAGTGTAATTCAGCCACTAGAGTTAAAGATGCAGGTAGCAATAATATTGGTCTTGGTTTAATACTTCTATGACCACATTCTCAGCATTTAATATAACTCCTTGGTTTAATACTTCTATGACCACATTCTCAGCATTTAATATAACTCAATGTTAAATCATTCCTCTCATCAGCCTATTTCCCCCCTTCTTTCTTTTCCTTCCAGGGTATTTACTCTTTCTGTAATGACAAAAGTAAAAGGTAAGATATGTCTCCAGTTCTCTTTTTGGAATAATCCCAAGGCAATTTGCATTATGTTTTAGCTCGGGAGGTTTGTCTCCAAATTCTCAGTTTAAATTTGACCTCAGGCTTAATGGGGCTCACATAACTGTGAGAACAATGACCATAGGAGGTAAACAGTTTTTAATGATATTGTTCACAGTGCTGGTACCATTAGGGGCACCATCCTTAGATTGCAGTACTTCAAATGGTTTTGTTGAATGCTACATTTTTCATAGGTCATGCCAAATGAGGAGTAAAAGGAATTTTATTGGTCAGCATTTTACTGACTGACAAAAACTAGAAGCCAGTCAGATCTGAAGAGGTTTTTTAATGCATTGTAGTTATTTCATCTTGATGTTGGGCTTATTCCCGGGGTACTGAGAAGCTTTCTACATATTGAAGTGTTCTTTTATTACTACTTTCTTCTTCATCAACATCATCATCATCTTCTTTGTCATTTTCATAATCATCAATTATGGTTTGCAGATGTTAGTTAACACTTTTGTAAAAACCAGTGTCCTTGAAGTGATCTTTCTTTCCTATTGTTACATGTATTACTTTCCATTTGAATTGACTGGATTTAGAAAGGATTAGATGTGCTTCCAGTTTTTGTATAATAGCAAAATCTTGAAATTTGTTAAAATCTCTTATTGACATTTTAGTTTGTGTTTCTGGTCCAGTTGCTAGCTGAATTTAAAGTGCAGGATTACACACACTTGCATCAGAACACACTTGAAATTGCTGTATATATTTTCAGAGGCTTTTTGAGTAAGCTACTTTCTTCCAAAAAGATTTTCTACTTCCCTGAAGACCTTTAAGTTTTCTTTTCAGAGATAGTCCTAAGAAGAACCAGGCTTACTCATAGCCAGAGCAATGCCAGGGCACTGGTGCAAGTCTGGAAACTGGACTGCCTTGTAGGTGTTTACTACGATTTTAGCACTTTAAATAATAGTTCCATGCAAGGGTCAGGTGTTGAAACATCAGGTAATTTTCCCAGCTTGTGATTTAAATGCTGGCACTTTCAGAGGTTAAGATACCTTTTTAAGTAGGCCACACATGTCCAGGCATCCTTCAGTTTACCATTAAAGCTATAGCCCTTTTCTTGCACAAACACAAAAGTCTGGTAAAGTTTTTTTCTACCCTTTCAGACACGGAAACTGGTTACTGATTTACTTGCAACTTAGTAATAACAGTACATCATATAATGATATGCTCTAAAATGGCAAGAGTCTAACTATCCTCTGAAAACATAGTTGTCTATTTTCTGCTCCTACACCCATGTGTGTTAAGGAAGGTTGAGTTGTTCTGTAAGACCCTGGATAAGCCTGAACTACCTACTCTCTGAGTGGCTCTGCTCAAGCCAAAACAGCAGCTTCTTTGTTGTGTACTGTAAATTGTAGCATGGACCAGAACACATCCTCCTCTTCCTAGCTCTTACTAAAGCAGCAAAGGAACTGATCACAGGTAAGAGCTTCAACTTGAAGAATTTTATAGATGATTAGGACAATTACATGTTTTCATGGATGTGCTGCAGCCTTGATCTCTTAATAAATGATCCCAAATGGTTTATACAAATAAAAAGTTGCTAAATTCTTTTTTCCTCCTTCCTCTTCTCAACAGTGAATTCACAATGTCAATGCTCAGTTTGAAAACAGAGGAATGATTAGTGCTACTAGCAACAAGAATAATGAGAACAAGATATTGAATAGAGTAGAGGTTTTGTGTGCAGCACCTTTGATAAACCAGCCATAAAACAGGGCTCTTATTACTGTGGCAACTATTTTAAGAAAAAGGTTCCCCTGCTGAATTTCTCTTTTGGCTTTAAACATAACAATATCGTCGCACATTCAGCAGAATTCACCTCTCAAAGACACAGCCATGCTTTCTGCTTCCAGGAAATAATGCACTGGTGTTCTCATGGACTTGGCAATCAATTAGAAGAACCTATTCTCAGGGAATATATATATTTATATATAAAAGCTACCAAGTTGCTCCTTTGCTGCTCCTTTAGAAAAGTGTTTCACTGGTTACACTGTTTCAGATACTATGACATGAAGCATTTTCATTTTTTTCAGTGGATCTGCTTTTTTATATACTTCACTTGTGTGTGGCGGTCAAGTAGAATGCCATTGTAAAAGAGTACTTTTTCAAATAAGAACTTGGGTCATTAAATTTTGCAGAGGATTCCACACCACAGAATTCGAGTGCAATGAAAACCACTTGACTGCAGACATTTGATGGTGATATTCATAGCTAGAGATGGACAGCAAATTAGGCCTGCTGTGTTACATGCATTGTCCTGCTAGAGTGAGGCAAATTAACTGAATTCAACTCTGCAGTCAATAGATGTCTTTCCTCCTCTTAAATGTATAACTCACTGGTGGGCAACAGAGACAGCAGGAAGCCGAAGGGCAAATGGAAAAAGAATCTAATAATTATGCACAATACATTTTAAATGTTTATTATCTATGAACACTTGGTCATTCTGAATTTTAGAACTCAACAGCTAATTTTGCAGTAAAAATAAGGTTTAGAGTTATACTTAAAAGATATATGTATTGATTATGATGTTCAGAAAAATATAAGTAGTTATATCTATTTAAAAAACATTGCCATTAACAGGAGATCTAAAAATCTGTTAGAATAATATTAAAGTGACAAAACATTTCACTAAGTGGCTGAAGATTATTTGCTTTTCATAATTAACTTAGAGAAGAAATAACTTAAATTTAGACTTTTTTTGTTCAATTACATTTAGTAACAAACAAAATTACATCTTAGAAGTTTCTAACAGAATATCTCAGTCATATATTTTCAAAATAAAGTATTTTAAATGTTTATAGATTTGTTACGTTTGAGTAAATTTTCATGGCAAAGCAGATCTCACATTTCTTATATCAAAATGGCAGCCAGTCTCTCTTTCAAAAGTTATGTTCTTTCTCTAAGAATACACAGCTGTTTATTTCTTATTGCTGCTACTTCAGTAGTTTCAAACCAGTTTCACAAAATCTCAGATGGTGACGTGGACAGTATCCTTCTATATTTATTACTGGGCAAAGGTGCAAGCAGACAAAAAGAAATAGCCATCAGAGACAGAGATAGGAAACTCAGATATGAGAGTTTTTAAGACTGCTCTGCAAAAGTCCATTGTGAAGTTTATACCAGCTTCCATCTTAAGTATATTATCCTACTAGTGGTTCTTTCACACTCCATTTACCCATCCCTCTTGCAGTTAAGTACCTTGAAAACCAGGGTGCAAACCCTCTGGGACACAAGGCTACCCTGTCAATTTGTGTGCTGCTCAGTATACTGGGAGCCATGCCTGGCTGGGACTTTTGGGTACTCCAGCAGTGGCTTTCAGCACATTTTGACAAGTAACACATTAAGGATTATTCGGTTATAACATTACAGACAGAATTTGTGTTATGCTGTACTTTTGAGATTGGTTTGCCCACAGAACTGTTCTCTTAAAACCGCTTTCCTCTTTCCTTAGTGCATTTTTCCCTTTCTATCAATATATTTCCTGTTGCAAGATCCACATGAAAGTATATATGAATATATGAAATCAATGAAAGTACTCATTTCATATATTTGGCTTTTCAGTGAACTGAATAAGAATAATTTTCAAGCCTGGCTACTTGTACTATAAAACTAGATTTTAAGGTGATGCAATTTATGTAATGTACCCAGGATGAAAAATATTCATCTTAAAATAAAATCCTGGTATAGGCATACTTTTAAAAGGGAAATATTTTACACTTATCAGGTTCTGGAGGGATGTTTAGAGCCACAGATAAAAAAGCAAGATGTTTATTAGTCTAATTTCTTTCATGAGTTCCATTTTACAGCATTTAATTATTTAAGTAGTGAAGGATCCTTTCACCATTCAGTTCACAGAATGGATGGTTTTCTCAGAAAGAATTAGGGAGAGGGGAAAGCATGACTCTATGTGGATTGGTCAATTTATTATAGAAATTGAGTAAAACATGATTGTCATTTAGCAGAAATTGCATAATGTTGTTTGGTGACATAAATGCCACTAAATTAAGGAAATAATTCATCAGATAATTTGAGATATTAAGGATAAAGCTGAAACCTATTTTGTTAGTGTGTCTTTAGGAATGTTAGCTTATTCAGGACACATGGTCATTTGCAAGGTCACTTTGGTTCTTGAAGGCTTTTGAGCTCTCTTCTACAGACGTGAATATGCTGCAATTCAGCATGCCCTGGGAACCTCATGGTGTTCCATCACCAAGTGGGGGAGGGTGATTCAAGAAATACTCCTAAAAAAGTAGGGGTTTGTTAGCTCCTTTTTCATCTTGGCTTCATCTCTTATGAAATGTAGACACTTCTTTCTGACTTCTCATATTAATACAAACCCACTTCATAAATATACTTGAAGTACAGGTCTGTCAAGGGAATATATTGCTTCAACTCTTACAGTATGAGCTATAAATAGTATGGAAGTTCAGCATATGAGACACAACATTAGACAAAGACTATTAATATTGACCTTAAATCTTATTGTTTGTTTCAGCTTTCTTAAGGTATGATTTTGATGTTCATGTTATTGCTGTTACTCTAGTGGTTTAACTACAGTTGTGGAAATAGATATACTTATGAGCTACAACCATTGTTTCCAGCTTAGCATGGCAGTGTCATTTTTCTTCTGAAGCCAAGGTGTGGTTGGTTGTCTTCTGCTGAGCTGCTAGAGACATTTATAATGAATGAAGGCACATGTATGTCCTCAGTCTGTCTTCAAAAGTGATTGTACTGGGGCCCTCAAGCAGATGATATACTAAGATAATTTGCTGTATATTAAGTTTTAGTGGCTTGAGAGAAGGGCAAAGCACCTGATGGCAGGATCAGCATATGGCACTAACAGTAATTATGTGACTGAGCCAATTATTTTATCAGCTAAATGTAAGCAATTTTTTCTTCTCTTGATGTCATACTGCTCCATGACAGGAAAACTAAGTTGAGTTTAAATCCCATCCATGTTCACAACACCATGGACTTCCTCCAGGATGATTATTTCCTGCTGAGTATGATGAATTACTTCAAAGTATTCAGAAATTTTTAGGTACATTCCAGACTCAGAAATGAGCTGCTTCTACATCACATTCAAGTTACAGAGACTTGCTTCGTTGATGGTTGGACTCAGTGACGTTAGAGCTCTTTTCCAACTTATATGATTCTATGATTCATTAAAAAGGTGTTGTTTTTCTAAGGTCAAACGAAAAAGTATTTAATTGCCCTTCTTATTTAAAATCAGCCAGACTGCTGCAGCACCAGAGCATCCTAAAACACCCAGCTGTGATCTAAATGCTAGCATCTCTCAAGTGCAAAGATCGAAAGAACAAGTTTTACTATGGCTTTATGACTAGCATTGACAAGGGAAGTACTATCCCCCTTCCCTCCATCCTATTCCTTTTATTAGTGAGGAATTGAAATAGCAGAAATATGCCCAGACCAAGAACAGCAATCCAGCTCTATCAGCATGATGTCTACACAGATATATTAGCATAGAAGGAGTGCCACACAAATGTCAGTGAATTGCTTCTGGACACTCGCACCAGTGTCCCTGTGCTGTATGCATGTACCAGCAGATTAAGCAGCACAAGAGGCAACCCACTGTCAGAGCAATCCTTTATTGTTTCTACCTCAGGTCAAGTCTCCCAAACAATTCACAGGCACAGAGACAGACTAAAAGGTATCTTCAGAGACACAAAATGGCCTCTCGCACTGTTTATTTTACTATTATAGGCATATTTGCAGAAGCCTGTTTAATAATATACTGAGTACTTATGAGACTAAAATGGGAAGGATTCCTTCATTGTCTAAATCTGGGACTACTTCTTTAGCCATAAAACTGCACAAACCAATTTTCTTGCCCATGGCTCTTATCTATTAATGCCATCTGTAGTAAAAGGAGAGTTCTTTGTAGTAAAAGGAGAGATTGAATACCAACAATCACAGATATTGCTGTAGTTGCAAATTCTTTCCTGTTAGGTTACGAAAACTGTCATTTTAGAAGTCCTTTGAAGAGACTCATGTTATGGAGGTACAGCAAGAAAATAACCTTACCAGCAGCAGTGTTAGGGTTTGACATTGGATGTGAAACCAAAAGAGGTCAGGAAGACAAAACTCAATTCACTGGGCTATAAGCTAATTCAATTCAACCACTTTGACCCAGCGGTGGGTCTAGAGATTGATTTGCTCCTGAAAGCTTTCAACCTGAGCATTTTAATGCCTCATACATGCAGTCAGACTCACTGGAGAATGAAGAAACTCTTACTTTTCTTATCAAGTGAACCACAGAAGGCCACGCCATCAAGGGCTAGGAAACAGCACAAGAGTTATTGAAAGTCTTGATATTTTTCCTTCTCTTCCAAATTACCTGAATCCTGGCTAATGTAGTTATGAATTCCAACCTTTCATCTCTACCTGAGGGCTTGTCCTTGATAATTATTAGATATATGAAAGCTCCTATGGAACTTTTCTCTCTGGTTTCATCCCAAAGTTTACTCATGACTAACCTGCTTTAGTAACCCCTTTTGTTAAAAGTGTTATTTTTTACCACAAAGAAAGAAAGACTGAAAAGGTAGTAATACATTCCCATAGAGATCTACATAAAGCTGTAGGAATATTAAATGAAACAGTGAACTCAAAGACTTTAGTTTATGCCTTTAAGTGTGAAATTAAAGTAAATTTATGGGAACAGGTTTGCAGCTCATGACAAGACATCTGTTTTTCCCAGTGGAAATCTGTTTAACTGGTAGAAGTCATTGCCTTAATACATTGCTGAGTTCAAGAGCTTGCTAAGCATTAAAACAACTAACCATTTACATGGATAATGGGAACACCTACTGTTATATTAGATAGAAAATAATGATTTTGTTCAGAATGCTAATAAATCTTCATGTTTTTATACAGAAACGTATCATTAGCTGTCAAGCAGTAAGAAAAAAATTCCATACAGCCCAGTTATTTTACAAGAAATGCCCATATAACTAAGATTTTGGTTTGTTGATGAATAAAGTACTCTAAAAAACAACAGAACCCCCAAGTATATCTGCAATAAGTCAAACATGAAAAACAATTGAATGTTTGGTGAAATGAAAAGAAAACGTGGTGTATCAAACAGAATCTCCAGTTTTATTTGCAATAATATTTAAGATCAAATTGATTGACAAGAATATTTAAAATAAAATAGTATATAAAAATATATATGTACACAAGCATCAACTTCTAAAGACCTGTTTCTGAGACTGACGGCTGAGGATGCCTCAAGGGCAGGTTGCTGGGTTCCTTTCTGAGACCAAGGCTGGCTGTTGTCACATGTTCCTCCAATGGCACACAGGATCCCCAGGGCTGAGGCACCCACAAAGCAACCCAGGAGGTAGCTGAGGGATGAATGGTGGGACTGACTACCTTCAGAAGCTACTGTCACACAGCAGGTCATGCCTTATGTCATTGCATATTAAGCACCTTAAGCAGATCAGTGGAACATATCCTAAATATCCTTATTCATCTGTATCATTTACAGAACTGAGGGTTACTTTAGAAAAGCATAGAAAGAGATTTACAGATATCCACAGTGTTACTGCATGCGGTGAACCTACACACTCACTTTGTAATGTCAGATGTTTACTGTACTCATGCTAAGTAACTATTACTTACTCCAGCACTAGTCTAGTTTTGTTTTAGTAAGGTATCTTCAACCTCCATCATGCATTCACCACAGTTTTGTCTGCATGAGAAGGCTGCAATGTGTAACATTTTTTAAATGCAATTATAGGATCTTCTATTTATGGGTCATGGAACAATAAGTGAGTCTTTTTCAGTCAGATCAGTTGATACAATTTTTAGAGATGATATTCTGCCTGATTCTGACTGGTCACCTGTAACCAGTGTCCACCAGCATGAAGTTTTCTCCTGATTCCTGTTTTTTGTACTTGCCCTGGAAGACCAGAGTACAAGCTCAGGGCCAGGGTTTAGACATTTGAGCATAATAATTGCCTTTAAAAACCCAGAGCTCAGTAAGGGATAGCATTATATTCCTGCTAAGGATTATGAACTAAAAACAACCTAAATGTTAAATAATTGAAGGTTAAATAATTTCTTCAGCCATGCATGTATTTTTTGATAATTCTTATTTTAATTGCTTTTTTTTTTCTTTTCGATCATCTCAAAAACTGTGTGATTCACGAGAAGGATATTTATTAAACTCTCCATAGAAACATAAACTTGCATAGGAGCAAGCTTGCTATTCTGGCATCTCTCTGAACCTTCTCCAGTTTGATATTCACATTTAACCATGGTCATCAAATAAATTAAATGTTATTGAGTTGTGAGGTTTGTTATTATTATTATTATTATTATTATTATCATCATCATCATCATTATTATTATTATTTAAATATCAGGCAAAAAAAATTCTACATTGTTTTCTTTAACATATTTTTAGAGGAATTATACTGAGCTTTAAAAGGCTGACAAATTTATATCCATCATTAGACTGTTCCTCAAGATGCAGTTAATTTTCATTAAAACGTGAACAAACCAAGCTCATTAGCATTTTGATGAAATTAAGAGGAAAGGTCTAAGAACTTGATCGTATTCTAATGTAAAATAGCCATTGAAAGGAGAAAAAGAAGAAGAATTAGTTAGAAGAAGAATTAGTACGGATTCAGAAATTCAAATATGCACTGGAAAGGATCTATGCTTCATTGTGCATGATGTACCAAATACCTTTTTGATAAACTGTTTTATAATTGAGTTTGAGACCAGGAGTCAGAACAATTAAAAAAAATTAAACTAAACTAAACAAATAACAACCCCAATCCCCTACATTTATTAGGTATCTCACTTTTGAAATAAAGTATTTGAAATACATTTTTTAAAATCAAAAGTACTTCAATTAAACTCCAGTTTAGCAATAGCTATATGCATAGTCCAAATCAAATATTCAGGAAATCACACTGTGAGAAATGCTTACATTTCATTATATTCATAGATAAACAATAGTGTACATGTGTTTTATTTGTTTACTTGTTTGTTGAACTTTATAGATGGTTTAATTTCACAGATAAACTAAGAAGTGAAACAAAACATTGCACTTTCATTTTTGGACATTTTTCTAGAACTCTTTTTTTCCCCAAACAGGAGAAATGAGAAAAATTCTAGATTTGTATGACCAAAACTTCCAAATTCATTATTTCTTTCATCACAGAGATAATTTTCAGCCCATTGGTTAAGAAATTGTTCAGAGATGTTCAGAAGCAGGCAATGCTTTCCTTACCTTTTACAAATCATGCCTCACCTGCTCATGGCTGTAGCCTGAGCTCGCTTGTTTCACGTTTCCAAACACTGTTCTTTCTTCTAACTCAACTTAAATTCAATATTTATGCAACTCAAAGATACATTTGTTTTAGAAAATAGTCATTGTAAAATATTTGTTCAGACGCAATGCGGAGCCCTCAGGGTTCAAACGGAGCTGAAGACAATGCAAGAAATACAGATAACATTAGTAACTCACTCTGCTGTGTTAGAGATACACCCAAATATATATAAATGGGTACTATGGAGATCTATTCTAAAAGACCTGACTGGTCTGGTACAGTTGAAGCCTTCCTTTATTCTCATTAAAGGCAACAGAAACTTTGTAATCAGCTCTTTTCAAAGAGGTATTTCAGAAATCCCCCTTTTGAAATGGAAATCTAAATATATATGCCATATGACTTCTCTTAGCTGACAAAAATGTGTGGTACTAAAGAGGACTGAGTTTCTTGAACAGTTGGCTTCAGACTCTAAACATTCTCCTCTGTCCTGCACTGAACCATTGTTTGGGCTCTTAAATGGCAACTGCTAGAGAACACCGGCAGTCTGGGCAGTCAGAAGTTCTGATTTATGTCAGCCTGTTCCCTTTAACTGTGGCACTTCTCTAGAAATAATTTTCACAACATTCTCCTTCCAACTTTCTTTTCTTCTTAGTCTTTTAAGCAGAGACTGCCAGTTTTCATATTCAAAGAAATCTGACCTGACTGAAGATTTATATGTTGATATGAAGACACATACATTCACAAACTTATATGTTCTGCAGTGATTTCAAACATAGCTAACAAAACAATCTGGACACAGTTGACTCAGGTTCCTCTGGGAAAAAAAAAAACAAAACTTGCAAGATTTAGTTGGTTACAAATTCATATGTACAAGATAATGTTTAGAATAAAAATAGGAAAAATAATGATCACTCTTTCAGGATATCAAAAGCAAAATCCACAGAATGAAATAAAAAGAAGGAAAAATAGATTCTGAAGGTGTGTAATGAAATGTTACAAATAGGGAATTGCAACAAAAAGCTAATGGATATAAATCTAGTACGAATCAATTCTCCTTTCCAGTCATATTCAACTTTAATAAGAGAATCTTAATAGGCTCATACCTTTCTGCCAATTTCAGAAAAGACTTCTACTGATCAATAGCATTTATTTTAAAGAAGAGAGCAAAGTGAGGAGGAGATGCTGGTAACTGCAGACACACTTTTTCTCAGAAGACGTCTGAATAATGGTGTAAAACTATGAAACACAGAGGCAATATACCAGATAACAATCAGTCCTGTCTGTCATTCATGAAGCTTTCATTTCCAATCTACTGTTTTGTTTATTTTCCTATTTAGTGCTTTAAAGAACACAGGCTAGTTCCTACTGTTTGGAACAATGTATTTTCTTGATTTTGGGATAGCAAACTTCCTACAGAATTCGCCTCAGAAGAAATTTCAGTAGTATTGAGATATGGAGACAGGACCCTGGACACAGTACACTACAGAGCATATTCCCTACTGTGAGAAGCCTTTTTGTCTCAAATCCAGGCAACAGACTGAGACCCTGGGAGTCCTACTTTTATGCCTGGCTTTCAGAAATGAGCTTATATTGCTTCTGGTTCTGTTGCTCCAGTCCTCGAGATCCCTGTTTAAATGGAAAACCCTGTGCCTTTAAAAGAGTTTTTCTTGACTTCTTCTTTAAAAGGGTTTCCTTTAAAACATTTGTTGTTATTTATTTCTCAGATCACGCTTCAAAAACTTTGTGATCTAAATAGAGAAATAGTTTTATGAGCTTCATTTGCTACTCTCCAGACAGTTCCCATGGTTTTCAGCATTGAGTTTTCTTTTTTTCATCATCCAGTATTTCCTTTTGTTTCTCTTCTCAGCACAAAATTGCACCTTTACTCATTATTAGCTCATTGAATTCACAGCTGCACCTGTAAATAAAAGAGGGCAGGTAGTGTTCCCTGGCAGAGAGGTAACTGTTCCATGTCATTAAAATCCTTTATATCTAGAACAAGGTGATCATACCCAGGCTCTTTATTAAAAGTGATTGCTGGGCTAGGAGACTGGGACAGTGCTAGTTGAAACCAGGCCAAAATGAGGTAAGGACCTTGACGAATGATCAAGTTCTGGGGCCCAGGCCAGGACACTGTTTAGATTACAGCCTCCTGCTCACATGAGAATGGTGGTAGGGTTTGGGGTTGGGATTTAGGTTTGGGAGGTTTTTGGTTGGTGGGTTTTCATGGTTGTTTCCTTTTTTTCTTTCCTTTCTTTTTGGTGTTAATGATAATTTGTTTCCTGTTATCAGTTTATTAATAAGCTCAGGAAAAGTGAAATACTAGGGCTCCCCAGGAGCCAGTCACCACTTTCTGCCCTTCCTGGGAAACAGATGGTGCTGCCACCTCTGCTCATTCAGGGATTATAGCTAAAGAAGGAGACCACAGATCTAAATAAATCTTAGAAAATCCTTAAATTTGGATGGTTCTTGCATCCAGGACTAGGATTCACTCAGAAATTTTCTGTAATGGGTTGTGCAAAACCTGGGCAACATTCTTGTGTTTTTACAAGATTTTGCACTGCCTACAGACTGCAAAAATGGCAGCAAGCACACATGCTGTGCCCCGGGCTGGCCAGCCACAACTCATCTTAGTCTCCAGACAACCTAGCAGACATTGATTTCAAGATCACATACCTCGATTTTTAAAGATTGTAACAATCATGGTATCATACAATTGTTTGGGTTGGAAGGGACTTTAAGATCATCTAGTTCCAAACCCCTGCCATAGGCAGGGGCACTTTCGACTACACCAGGTTGCTCAAAGTCCCATCCAGTGGCCTTGAACACTTCCAGGGATGAGGCATCCACAGCTTCTCTAAAACTCTGGGCAACCTGAGTTGCCCAGTTTGACCTGAAGATGCTAATGTTTCTCCTAAACTGAAGCTAGCTCACATCCTGACTGCCTTAGAGTCAGTGGAACTCAGATTTTCCTTCACTTCCTTATATTATCATGTATTTTCAAGCAGTTAGCCCAGGATGCCCCCAGCTGGCTCCAAGAGGTCCAAGTTCGTAGTATGTGTATCCAAAATAATGCTTGGAAGTGCCTTGGATTAAAAACTTGTAAAATTCTGATACTTAGTAGTTGTCAGGCAGTAATTGTATGCTAAATAAAAAGCCGTGGTTGAACTAAATAACACTTTGAGGGACATTGAGTATTTGAGTACATCTGACTCATACAGGTATGTGCTGAATGTTTGAAGCTTTCCTGCTGGCAGATGGTTATTTTTTCTAAGTTTTTTTAAAATTAAAATTAATTTTCAGTGCCTGTTTATCTGTATAGTATTTCCATTGTTGCAACATAGTGGTTTGATGACTGTAACATAATAGTTTGTCAAAGAACACAGTTTAGATATTTGTAAATAAAAAAGGCAAACAAATAAAACAAACAAACAAAAATTTATTCTAAAGATTACATACAGTTGATTCTGCAATGAGAAGCAGATTGTGGGATTCGTAGAGGAAAGTGACATGGTAAAATATGACAATATGATCATTCAGGTATTTTCTTTAAAAATATTTGAATGAGGAATGAGCAGCAATGTACTTCAAAAGCCTAAAAAAGAATCTGTTGTTGGAAAGACCAGAGAGGTTGAAGGTGTGGTCAATGCCTCTCTGTTTCTGTGACAATGTGTTTATTGCAGGTAACATAACCCTTTGGTATGTGTGCTATGTGCAACACACAGACAGCACTTTTTCTTTTATAATATGTAGCATGAGGCAAATACAAATGAAACTAAAAAGGCATGAATGAGTACATAAACAAAAATGCCTTATGGTTTATTTTGAAACAGCTGCATACAATAGCACTGGAACTATTTTTTTTTTAAATTACCTAACCATTTTCATTGACTTTATGTCTTGATAAACCAAGTTTCATATCTTTACATATTGTACGTCTTTCAAGTTTTAGAGCAACTTTAAGTGTGCCTTTAACACTGGCCTCCAAAATATTGTCATAGCCCTCTAGTCCAGATGAGCAAATGATCAGATGCATGAAAAAATGGTCAGATGTTTGGGCTTCAAGAGTAGTGGTTAATAGACTAATTCCAAACACAGAAACTAGTGGTATAACACTAGGTTTTGATATTGGATAGATAACTTTCACCCATTAATCCCCAGGTCTAAACAATCTTTTTCAAATTTTCCAGACATAACCTGTATTTAAAATTACATATCTGTGTTTTTGTTCTTGAAAACTGTTCAGAAAAATCTATGAACAGAGATTTCTCTCCCTGAAAAATTATGCTTTAATATGAGAGACCTGCTTTCATACTTCAGGCAAGGTAACTGTGCAACTCTCTTCTTACTGTGAACTCCAAGTCAACAGTATTTCCTCAAGCTGCAAGGCACACATTTCAATTTATTGCTTAAGTGATTTAGCAATGTGTTTATATCCTGTCTTTGTCTAGTTTAGTAGGTACAAGAACATTTAGTAATTATTGGTACTTAAAGATTAGTAGCTGATGGATGATGATGGTATTTTAGTAAATTGGTTCCTTACAGTAGAGTGATGGTGTTGGGTTTTTTGTTCCTCAGCTATACAGGGTTTCTTTTCATTGGAAATGTGGACTGTATTAACTGTCCTGGAAAGACTGAGTAGCTGTCCCAGTGTGGGTATGGATGAGGTCATATTTATCAGATGACGATTACGGCAGGCATAGCTATTTCCATAAAAGATACACTATTTATAAGTAACTTCTGTATCAGTGGAACTGCACCCATCATACAATTGTGTGCAAGCTATTTTTGTTAATGCTGGGATCTGGGTTCATAAGATAATTCAGGTTGGTAGGGACCTCAGGAGGCTTCTGGCTCAACCTCATGCTCAAAGCACAGACAGCTTTAAGGTTGCTTAAGGCTTAGTCTAGTTGGATCTTGAAAATTTCCAAGGATGGTGACAGCCCTTAACTCTCAGGGTAACCTGTTCCACTCTCTCTCATTCTTCTCCTTTCCCCCCCACCCTGCCCTAATTTATTTCCTTCCTGTGGAGGTCAGTAGGCCTGTTGACAGAGGAACCACCACGGTCCCCTGGAGGGGAGAACCCTAAGAGATCCTCCCAGTTAGGGTGACAGAAAAGGCCTCTCCCAGGATGCTTTGTTTCATTATGTTGATGCACCCCAGTTCTGCTTCCCCGGTTGGCCAGTTGGCCTTCCTGCCTCCTTATACCTTATATGTCACTGCCCTAGAAAATTCTCCCTTCCCCGCTCTCCCATTGGCCCTTGTTCCTTTGCCACTCCCTCAGAGTTTCCCCATTGGCTCCCGTACCCTAGTCCCACCTGTGTACTGCCCCTGTGCCCTCAGTTTATTGGTCCCTGATGCTTTCTCTGCCCTGTATATAATCCTAGACACACACCCCCCGCCTGTGTTCTGTGTCTTTTCATCAGTGGAACCCTTCGTGCACGTGGCTGAATAAACCTCTCCCGTGGAACTCCATATGAACACCCTTCCCGTCTCTTTGCCGTCGACTTGTCGAAGAAGCTATCCGGTGTGCGTGTGTGTGAGTGTAGTGGCTTTGCCGAGCAGCTTTCTGCTGGAGATGCCTTCAGAAGGTCGCGGCACCCCCCCGACTTGACTCCTTCCTTCCTTCCTTCCTTTCTTCCTTCCTTCTGTCCTTCCTTCTGTCCTCTCTTTTCATGGTACTTACTTAGCCTTCCTCTGCTTTTTTTGCAAGATTTTTGTAATTACTTTCTCCCAATAACCCATCACTGCTACATCCTCAACAATGTTTCCTTGTATATAACACAGCCATTCTTCTTGTATCTATCAGACATATTATGTATCTTGACTTTCAAATTATTGCATTCATTTAAAAATCTGACACTTTTGTGGAAATTTCAAAACACAGCATTGTGAACACTTCTCAACACTGAAATTATTTTTTGTTTTCTTCCTGCTTTTCTGCATAGATTTTTGAGATTTTAATTTTCGTGGCCAAACTTTGTCATAAATAGTAACTGAAATAATACTGCAAACTTTCCCTAACTGTGTATGGGCTTAACTGTTTCAAACAGTAATGTGAGAATTAAATTAAGTTTAACACTATCAGAGCCCAAGCACCGTAATTTTGGCATCTCTTGCAAGTGGTTTTGGCACATTTTTGGCTTGGGCCAGCAACCATGCTTCCATGGACTACATGGGCATGTTTCTGGAGATATTACAAGCAACTGTGGATTGGGTTTGCATCACAAGGTTTTGGTAGTGAGGGACTACAGGGGTGGGTTCTGTAAGAAGCTGCCAGAAGCTTCCCCCATGTCCAATAGAGCCAATCCCAGGGGGCTCCAAGTGGGATATGCTGCTGGCCAAGGCCGAGCCCATCAGTAAGGATGGTAGCACCTCTAGAATAACATAATTATGGGGGAAAATCTGCTGCAGAACAGCAGCAGGAGAGAGGAGGGAGAATATGTGAAAGCAACAACCCTGCATACGTCAAGGTCAGTGACGAAAGAGGAGGAAATTGTGCTCCAGGTTCTGGAGCAGAGATTTATTCCTCTGCAGCCCATAGTGCAGCCATGGTGAGGCAGCTATGCTCCTGCGTGGGGGTCCACAGTGAAGCAGAGATCCACCTGTAGCACATGGAGGACTCCATGCTGGAGCCCCAAATCCCCATCCTCCATCCTCCCGCATCAAAGGGTTGGAGGAGGGACAGCAGAGAAAATGAGCAGTGAAGAAGAAGGGTGAGGCAAGGGGAATTGTTTTAAGGTTTGTTCTTGTTTCTCTTTATCCTACTCTGAATTGATTGGCAATAAATTGAATTAATTTCCTCAAGTCAAATCTGTTTTGTCTGTTATAGTAATTGTTGAGTGATCTCTCCCTGCTCTTATGTCAACCTATGAACATTCCATCAAAATTTCTCTTTTCTGCCCAGTTGAGAGGGGAGTGATAGAATGGTTTGGTGGCCACCTGGCATCCAAAGTCAACTACCACATACGTAATTAATTTTCAATGGATATTTTGAAATCTGACATCTTATTTTAGAAAGTAAGAGCATCTATCTATGGACATCTATTTTACAGACATGACCAGAGCTTGCCTGCTGTCTTCAAACTCAAAGTGACACAAAAAGTGCTTGATGTGCTGACATAATTTAGAGTCTTAGGTTATCAAAAGAAAGAGTAATGTGTATTTCTCCCACCTTATTATAGTATGGAAGGCCCACAGAGAATTATTTTTCTGATTGATTGATGATGTTTCCTTGTGTTCCTTCAGCTGAGATGCATAAGGCGTTCACACTAATGCAGGCTATGTGCACGCAGTATTCTAATGTCTTGCTCAACTCCTTTTGCTCCCTTCTTTTTCATAAAATAATATATTTGGAAGCTTATCTTGGTTTAAAATCCCTAATCTATCAAACATAAAGCTAATTGCTAAATTAATTTTTAAAATTTTGAATAGTACTGAAAGTTCTGTGCTATTTTTACTAGGGCTTACACTTGTTTCCAAAAAAGTTTGGAGGTCTTCCTTTTCCTTAGTGCAAAAATTTACTAATTTGATTAAACGTATTTTCTGTTATATCCTCCAAAGTATCAAAACTTCCAAAGTGCAGGGTTGGATTCACAAGAATCTTTAAATTCTTATTGTTTCCTTGTCTGTGAGGACCTAGTCGTACTACTATGCACACAGGACAATTTCATTATAATTGCATGACAAAATTAAATAAAATAAGATTTCTGCAGATATAACTTCATTCAGCACATGTATTGTGCATGTGCACACATACCCACCTGCCTACAGATGTGCACATGCAATGCATGGAGAGAGGTCAGATTCCCTCTCTGGAAGCACCAAAGAGTTTTTGCTAAACTGATAAACTCTGCCTGGGGACCTAATAATATCTGTGGAAGCATCTTGTTCAGAAAATGCTAATAAACCAGAGTTTGTGATGGCTGAATTTGAAAAACACCCCTAATTACATTGACACTAGGAAGGTTACCCCAGTATAAACCTGCAGGGAATGTGACTCAAATTCGTATTTCAAGGTAATTTTTATTTGACATTTCTAGCATGCCAGGTAATATTTCAGGTCCAAATAGTTTAATCAGGTCTTTCATAGGAACTGTCAATACATTATTTCACTCTAGTTGTGTTTTATATTAAAGAGCAATGTGCTTTTCTTATTTTAATGCAGCACGTAGGCAGCCTTCTCCTAAACTCCTGAGTGAGTAACTCCTGTGACAATCGGCAGAAGTTATTTATCTCATGGAAGTGAAAAACAGGATTCTCTTTATCTGTTTCAGCCCTCATAACTAAGTTCAAATTTGCTATTGGTAGCAAAGGTCAATACAGAGTGTGTCAGAGGACACAAAGCACTTCTATTTTCCTAGCTAGAAGCATAGAAATTACTGCAAATAAAGAATTCATTAGTGCCACCTATTTGTGAGACTCTAAAACTGCAGATAATCCCTGCAAAACTGCATCCAGTTAATAAGAAAATATGTCTACCTCTGCCAATTCAGGTAAAAAAACAAGACAAATAGGCCAGATCTCAAAGACTGCAAGGAATTTCTTTCAATTCTATGTTGTTCTAAGTACAACACATAAATATTNCAGCAGCAGGAGAGAGGAGTGAGAATATGTGAAAGCAACAACCCTGCATACGTCAAGGTCAGTGACGAAAGAGGAGGAAATTGTGCTCCAGGTTCTGGAGCAGAGATTTATTCCTCTGCAGCCCATAGTGCAGCCATGGTGAGGCAGCTATGCTCCTGCGTGGGGGTCCACAGTGAAGCAGAGATCCACCTGTAGCACATGGAGGACTCCATGCTGGAGCCCCAAATCCCCATCCTCCATCCTCCCGCATCAAAGGGTTGGAGGAGGGACAGCAGAGAAAATGAGCAGTGAAGAAGAAGGGTGAGGCAAGGGGAATTGTTTTAAGGTTTGTTCTTGTTTCTCTTTATCCTACTCTGAATTGATTGGCAATAAATTGAATTAATTTCCTCAAGTCAAATCTGTTTTGTCTGTTATAGTAATTGTTGAGTGATCTCTCCCTGCTCTTATGTCAACCTATGAACATTCCATCAAAATTTCTCTTTTCTGCCCAGTTGAGAGGGGAGTGATAGAATGGTTTGGTGGCCACCTGGCATCCAAAGTCAACTACCACATACGTAATTAATTTTCAATGGATATTTTGAAATCTGACATCTTATTTTAGAAAGTAAGAGCATCTATCTATGGACATCTATTTTACAGACATGACCAGAGCTTGCCTGCTGTCTTCAAACTCAAAGTGACACAAAAAGTGCTTGATGTGCTGACATAATTTAGAGTCTTAGGTTATCAAAAGAAAGAGTAATGTGTATTTCTCCCACCTTATTATAGTATGGAAGGCCCACAGAGAATTATTTTTCTGATTGATTGATGATGTTTCCTTGTGTTCCTTCAGCTGAGATGCATAAGGCGTTCACACTAATGCAGGCTATGTGCACGCAGTATTCTAATGTCTTGCTCAACTCCTTTTGCTCCCTTCTTTTTCATAAAATAATATATTTGGAAGCTTATCTTGGTTTAAAATCCCTAATCTATCAAACATAAAGCTAATTGCTAAATTAATTTTTAAAATTTTGAATAGTACTGAAAGTTCTGTGCTATTTTTACTAGGGCTTACACTTGTTTCCAAAAAAGTTTGGAGGTCTTCCTTTTCCTTAGTGCAAAAATTTACTAATTTGATTAAACGTATTTTCTGTTATATCCTCCAAAGTATCAAAACTTCCAAAGTGCAGGGTTGGATTCACAAGAATCTTTAAATTCTTATTGTTTCCTTGTCTGTGAGGACCTAGTCGTACTATTATGCACACAGGACAATTTCATTATAATTGCATGACAAAATTAAATAAAATAAGATTTCTGCAGATATAACTTCATTCAGCACATGTATTGTGCATGTGCACACATACCCACCTGCCTACAGATGTGCACATGCAATGCATGGAGAGAGGTCAGATTCCCTCTCTGGAAGCACCAAAGAGTTTTTGCTAAACTGATAAACTCTGCCTGGGGACCTAATAATATCTGTGGAAGCATCTTGTTCAGAAAATGCTAATAAACCAGAGTTTGTGATGGCTGAATTTGAAAAACACCCCTAATTACATTGACACTAGGAAGGTTACCCCAGTATAAACCTGCAGGGAATGTGACTCAAATTCGTATTTCAAGGTAATTTTTATTTGACATTTCTAGCATGCCAGGTAATATTTCAGGTCCAAATAGTTTAATCAGGTCTTTCATAGGAACTGTCAATACATTATTTCACTCTAGTTGTGTTTTATATTAAAGAGCAATGTGCTTTTCTTATTTTAATGCAGCACGTAGGCAGCCTTCTCCTAAACTCCTGAGTGAGTAACTCCTGTGACAATCGGCAGAAGTTATTTATCTCATGGAAGTGAAAAACAGGATTCTCTTTATCTGTTTCAGCCCTCATAACTAAGTTCAAATTTGCTATTGGTAGCAAAGGTCAATACAGAGTGTGTCAGAGGACACAAAGCACTTCTATTTTCCTAGCTAGAAGCATAGAAATTACTGCAAATAAAGAATTCATTAGTGCCACCTATTTGTGAGACTCTAAAACTGCAGATAATCCCTGCAAAACTGCATCCAGTTAATAAGAAAATATGTCTACCTCTGCCAATTCAGGTAAAAAAACAAGACAAATAGGCCAGATCTCAAAGACTGCAAGGAATTTCTTTCAATTCTATGTTGTTCTAAGTACAACACATAAATATTTATATGTACAGTATACACAAATGTAAGTGGAAATTATATTTATTGATGCAATTTAGAAGTATATACTTATATAAGTATATAAAATTTCCACTTACATCTTTATATACATCTCTTCATTTCCAGAAACCCTGGTGCAAGAATGCCAGACAGGACAAGCCACTGAAGGTATGGGAATGTACTGATATGTAAAAAGTAGGGATTTCCAAGAAAAGCTATATACTAAAGAATAAGTTGGGAAAACATTTTAGAAAATAATTTTTTTCCTCTTCTTTACCAGTTATCCAATACTGTATTAGATGAAGAAGGATTATGCAAAATGTGATGAATAAAACAAATCCAAGAAAAACCCTTGGAATATTATTAAAGCCCTTGCCTCACTTCATTGTTGAAGCAGTGGATATTGCTGAAACTGATGGGTATTTTTTCTTTTGCTAGTTAAAGTCCAGCTGTCTGGAGAAGTTTTTTGATTATGTTATCTTCATTTCATTCTGAAATTAGAAACCATATTTTCAAGTTCCTGAAGAGAGCTAAAGCTTTGAGTGACAGGAGGGAGGTTTATCATTAATACAGGGTAAATTCATGTTGACATACAGCTTTAAACTTCGGAGGGACATCTGTAGCCTGAGGTATAAGACCTGGAAGCGTAATTGTTGTATAAGTATTTGTACATATGAAGCATTTTTAAATATGTTTGCCTGACTGAAAACAGGCACAGATTTTTCAGAAAACAGATAAACAAAGGATAGATTATCAAAATATTGTTCATTATCAGTTAATTCCTTTGTTGTCATTGACTTCCTTATGAGAATGACAGTTTAATTTGAAAACATCTACAGGCATGTGTTGTAAAAGTCCTCTGGCTGAAAATATGCGTGCGTTGGCACAAGTATATAAATAAGTAACTATGTAAAAAGGGATGAGGCTTTGGGGGCAAACGTCAGTTAAAAAAAATCTGTAATTTCAAACATCTTTCAGCTGAATGATTCCTGTAACACAGCTTGAACAGAGCAGCACAGATTTTGAATCCATATAGAAAATTGTTCACAGTTCACGTGTTGTTTCCAAGACAATGAAGATACCATGTACAAGGAAATGGAAACAGATGGTTTTAAAAAAATGCTGAGAACTTTGCTAGTCTTTTCTGTCAGAAGGTCTCCTAACTGCCGTAATAATGACGCTAGCCTGTCACTAAAAAGAAGTCACCAATATTTAAAAAATATTTAAATTCAGCTATGCAAACAAAGCCAAATTAATTTCGTTTGAGATATACAAGGGGTTAAATAAATACTGTGCTTACTATAAGGCTTCAAGGCCAGGCTGGATGGGGCTCTGACCAGCCTGGTCTAGTGGAAGGTGTCCATGCCCATGAAAGGGGGTTTGGAACTAGGTGATATTTAAGGTCCCTTCCAACCCAAACCATTCTATGATTCTATGGTTCTATAAACTTGAATAACCAGACCTCTATAGAGACATTGAAAATTCCTCTTGCATCTTTTCTTCACGGATCTGTAGATGCATCACGTCTCTCAAACGTAAGGTTTTATTCAGTCTTTTTACTGTCTTTACAAATATATTTGACTCAGTGGCTTATTCTTTCAAGTGTAAGTTTTATTCTTTAGTTTAGTTGGCTGCAATCACGTTATTTTAGATCCATAACTGGTTGAATGTGATATCTGATCTAAGGTTCAAAATCCTGCTGAAAAATAGGGTAAGGCTGTTTCTGTGAATAACCTTGTAACTAAGCTCAGCCAGGTGACTGTCTGAGGAAAGCAAACACAACATGGTGGTAAATATATCAAAAGAAATGAATTTTTAAAAATATTATGATGATCCAGAAAATATTCCTCAAACTTAATATTCACCAGTTCAACATACAATGAGAAAATAAACATTGACAGTCACATAAGGCTCTGTAGAAGTAGAATGTTGCAGGTGGTTCTATACGCTAGCAATAATGCCAAGGTATTTGATAGAAGACATCTAAATCACAGTAGTATACGTTAAAACTTATCTAGGATGTGTCTTACTGGAGACAAAAGACTAAGTCAGAAATTGGAAAAAAAATTGAAAGTTTTCAGTTTCTTTTATGTGTACTGAGGTTTAATGATATAATCAAAGTGTGATTCTGTTTCTCAAGACCCCTGACTCATTCAATGCGTAGGTTTGATGATGATCATTTGGGAACAGCTGTTCAAGATTTTGTTTCTTTTCATTGTTAGCTATGCGGTTCCATGTTTTAGTATTACACCCTAATCAAGCCCTCTTTTGAAGACAAGATGCATACTCATGGCTTCAAAGTACTATTCTAGTTTTCAAGGCTGTTTTCCACCTCCAAATCTCATCAGAAATAATTTTAAATATTCATGTCCACTATTTTTAAAATGCCCTTTAAATACCAGCTAATTACTCAGATCTTTTAATATGTAGTGGATATATATGTGTCTTAGTATGAATTCAACCCCTAATGAAGTATACTTCAGTTGGAATGTTAGATTTTTTAAATTCTGTTTTACCGGCTTTAGTTGATTGGCTATGTGAGAAAAAAAATGCTGACAGATAATTTTTTTTTAGAAAATGGATTTTATATTTCACCTTCTTTTTCAAATAGAAAGTAAACACAATGAAGATGCTGGAAAGCTTTTTTCCCTTTGACAACTTAGAGAATACATTGACATCTCTGAAAAAAATTAACTTGTTAACACATCAATATAAGGATTGTAGCATTATTTTAATGATCAAACACATAACTGCTCTCAGCTGTATAGTAATAATAGCAATGGGATGGCCTACAGGAACTGTATTAGTTACAAATCCAATGCCTAGCATGGGATAAGAATTTGCCTCTTTCAGCACAGAAGGAAGATTGCTTTGGTCTAACATCCTTTTGAATTCTCTTATCATTATCCTCCTGCTTCTTCAAATCTCTTTCACTCCTAGAGTGTATATCTATTAGAAATTCCTAAGATCATTAAAATTTTCTCACTATTTTTTATTACTACTATTGGCACTCTAAAGAGCCTGTTGTGTAAATTTTTCTGCTATGCACTGATACAGTGAGATACCTCAATTCAAGCTGATCCATACTTGAATTCCCTCTGAAGATCAAAATGTGCAGTGTGGCTGTGGTAATTCATCAGTAGCACACCTTCATCTGAATTACCTTCATCCATCCCTCCAGCCTGAAATAACAATTTCAGATGTATTTTCCAAGGAGTTGTGTCTAACATTTATAGATGTATTTCTTACAAAGAATGAAATTCAGCATAAACCTGATGTTCCAATAATGTTCCTACATCTGATGTAGATGCAGAAAAATACTTTTCATTTTTGAAACTTGAAATGCACTGGCATAATCATATTTATTTATACATTTATTTGCTTACTTATGTATATTTACATAAAGCTGCAGTCTGACAATCCATCAGATTTCCTTGCAGCTCTTTTTGAAACTGGCAGTTGTGTAAAGAAAATTTTTTGTTCTTTTGAGAAGCTGCTCAGTTTCAGAGCAGAATGAAGTTGGCTTTCCTAGTTTCTTTCTAAGTTAATTAGAGAGTTGTTAGAGTTCTGGTCTGCTCTGAGAACCTCTAGGAAAAAAATGCCATATAACTTAGTTATTATATGTTTCAAACTAATTGATATGGTATTTGTCTTGTATTTAAAATTAAATATTTGGTTTTTATTGCTCTACCCTAGGGAACAAATAGCATGGACCAATAGCACTATGATAAAGTCAATTACATGTATTATTTTAAGACTTAGAAGTGCTATAATCAAATTGCAGATATGAAGTTACAAGAGGGACCATTACACTATTATATTTTCTGCTACATCTATCACAGAGCAGCTTGCTGAAACAAACTCATTATACTCCTCCTTTGCAAGGGTAAAGCTCTCCCATGGTCAAACTCACATTTTTTCTGATACAGTATGTTTAACAGTAACCAAAAATCCCCTGCAAATAAAAGATACCTTTGTTCCATATTGCTTGTCTTTTTACCAGTATGTTTTACTAAGTGTATAGTCAAAGTTTCAGACCACTAAGAATAGTAAGGGACAGGAGGATGATACCACAGTGCCTGTGAACTCTGTGATGTGTCTTTTGCATGGATACATCACTATCATCTTTAACTTCAGGCGAGTCTGTAGGAAGGTGATAGCAGAACATACATTGTTATTTTGTAAGCAGATTTCTGTGATTCATTCCACTCTGGTATGTTCTGCCAAGCCTTTTCTCAATAAGCAGTTGGTCACTACAGAAGCTGTTCAGGTGACACATGATATAAAAATCAACCAATCAAAATCTTATCTGTTAGACATTCATGAATAAATCACCTAGTCATGCAACTTCAAAGAAAGATGCTGTCCAATCTGTGATTTAATTTGCTGCCAATCTTACAGAAAAATCTTTGCAATGTCACACACTAAAGCAGAAACTTCAAAGAAATACTGATTGCCAAGAGCAGCAAAAGAGGGTTTTTTCCCTATGCTTTGAGTTTTAGAAATAAAACCCAAGGTTTTTTTCTTCCGATGCAGTCAGGATTTTGGTATCTAACCACAAAGTTTCTGTATGAATAGTCTACATGTAAAGAAACCAGTGCCCAAGTGTAGGTCATCACAGGGGGAAGTCTGCTAAATTTTTCTAAGGGCCGGATAAAAAGATACAAAGTTATGGCTTTGGCACCAAAGTAGTCTGGACTGTTGGAAAGAAGGATGAGGGAACAAACAGCAAAATCTTTTTGGCATTAGGAAGGCTTAGGGCTGTTGCGTCCTGGTTTGTTCAACTGTAGAGCTTTAAATTCACTTTGATCAGCTAGAATTGCATAAATTATGTAGGCACGAGAGGCACAGTGTTTACCTAGAACTTCTGAGCATGGTCACAGTTTTTGCTTGTTTGCTAGTTGCCCACAGGCAAAGTTTTCATATGATTGGTATTGCAGGTCACCTTCAGTCACAGTACAGCAGAGGAAGAGAAGATCTTCATATTTGGAAGAGATGATCCTTTTTGTCAGTGGTGAACTCATGTAGGATGTAATCAACAGGATTATATCATAGAATACTTGTAGAGTCTGAAATAGATAAATAAAATGTACAAGAGTTGTGTATAAAGTTTCTATTGTGCCTAAGAACAAACATGATTTGAGTTGCTGCTTGGGCAAGACTCAGTGAGAGTGTGGAGCAGCAGCAAAAGAACATCCAAACTATTAAAAGACAAGTCTTTATTCAGTGAGAGGTTTGCGCAGGCAAGAATTGCCAGGTCAGACTCTCTGAGACAGTGAGCTTAATCATAAGATGCTTTTGTCCTACATATAGGAAAGTGTTGAGCATTTTTAGAATGGAGTAAGTAATGTATGTGTAATAAGTATAGGAAAACTTGATATTCAGTTTAGGTGACTGAAAAGATGAGGTTGCACCTATTATTATCAGTTAAAGTGGAGACCTGAGACTCAGAATAAGTTTATTTGATGCCACATGTGAAATGTCCTACATTTATTAAATGAAGTTCATTGAAATGATGAAGGAAGATCATGCCTAAGTTACAGTTCAAATTTTACCAGTGATATCTCTTTTTTTATTTACAGTAAAATCAGAGTCTGCTATTTTTTCCAGGATTAGAGAAGCACCATTACCTTTCTATCTCAGGTTAGAATGATCCCATTTGAACAGGCTAGAAAAAAATAGAATTATTTTCGTAGGTAGCTGTGAAAATATCTGAAAATAAGTTCAAGATTTTGCTTCTTGTTTCCAGTGCAGAAGAAAAGGTATTTAGGAAGCGGGAAACAAATAAAACAGTGTACTAGTTTGAAAGCAAACCAGTGAGAAACTCCAAATCAGAAATACAATTTAATAGGAAAAATAAAATAAATGCAATAGTACAAAGAAAAACTACTGGCAGAGTCAGACCCTACTGACAGTCAGGGGGTTGACAGCAGTCTGATTAAATGATGGCTGCAGTCCTCCTGGAGTGATTGTTCTGTTGAAGCAGTGATTCCATAGAAGGGTCTGGTCTTCCTCTGAAGGTCCAGTGGTGGTGTAGAAGGGTCTGGTCTTCCTCTGGGAATCCAGTGGAAAAGGCTGCTTGCTCTTCCAAACCTCTGAGTATATACAGATAGGAACGCTCAGTTCCTCCTCCTGGGCAGAGCATCTCACAATGGGATGGTGAGTCACAGGGCAAGGCACTGATGGGCCCATTAACAGGAGATAGTCCGGAGGGAGGAGGCAGGGAACATTGCTACACCTGGTTTCAACAGCTCATGAAGATGGTAATAGAATACACTGTAACCCAGGACAAACAGCTATACACTGAATTACATTTTGTGACTCCATGCTGAAATACCTGTGACATTAACCAGACAAAAAAAATCTTTATTATACCATACTGGCTCTTATGTTAACACTCAGCTTGTTTCTGCAGCATGAGTTCAATTTGATACCTGGTTGTAAAACCAAATGACAAATTTTTTTAATGAAAAAAAAGGCATACAGCTTTATATATCTGAAACTTTTCAAAACATGATTTGAATTTGTGATCTTTTTTAATGACATGTTGGAGGACAATACTGAATCTCATTCTGCAGAGCAAATATTTTCAGAGTTTAGTCTCTGCTCTTTGAAAATCTTGCATATGGGTTTTAGAATTTGGAGCTAAATGTAGACTTACTGGAAATTCTCCTTAGAAAGCTGATATTTATGCTAAAAAGTTGAAGCTCTGCATGACATTTAAAAGGTGCAACAAAGCAGTAAAATTTCTGAAATAAAGAAAAGAGTGAAATTTATCATCCTTTTAGCAACACTGATGAAATCTGCACAAACCTGTACAAATCAAAGCTGGATATTGCTGGAACAACTTAGCAGTTTTTCTTCCTTTTTTTAAACATGTAAACATTAAGACTAGTAATTTAAGCAACAGAATATTTATTTCTCACTGATTAAGACTTTGTATGTTTGGAGGTAATCTATTTACTTCTTTTAATGGACTTTTTTTTTGTGTAGATAATGGAATAAGTATTTGAAATTAAAACATTTACTCTGAAGATCTTCATGCATTTGCAAAATGAAAATAGCAAGTAGAGAGGGCTGTGTATTTGAAGAGGATAATTGCAGTCAGAGCAGCCTGCATGGCCCTCATTGGTATTCCTGTGTACATCTACATCTCTGATGCACTCTGTGTACA
Organism: Rhagologus leucostigma; assembly: GCA_013397725.1. Taxonomy (NCBI): domain Eukaryota; kingdom Metazoa; phylum Chordata; class Aves; order Passeriformes; genus Rhagologus; species Rhagologus leucostigma. The sequence continues at coordinate 190,213 of VZTD01001812.1, forward strand.
TTGTATATATGCAGGCTGACTTATGTAGGCTGCCCACTCTGCTCTGAGTGTCTTCAAGGCATCTTTAGTCTCTGACCTCAGAGACAGACAGCTGGTTAAGACAGGATCTTGAATGAATTTTTATGTTATGAAAAAGACTAAAATACCTCAGCATGCAGAACAGGCCAGTAACTCCTTGGGACTAGCAGAAGCAGGGTCTCCCCAGGGATGTCAGGGCAGGTTCTGGCAGCCAGGACCCATCCCAGGGTCAGACCCATCAACCAGGCCAGACAGCTCCAGGGCAGCCAGGGGGCCAGCTAGGGGCATTCCCAGGAACTTTCCTGATGGTGAGGACAGACTGAGGCCAGCAGGATGTCAGCCCTGGGCTTGGGCCTGGCTTGCTGGTAGATAATACACTATCATATCATCAGAGATATCTAGCAAATATCTTCAGACAGGAAACCAGCAGAGCCAAGAACTGACAGCCAATCTTGAGTACTCAATTTCAGAGTGGTATAGACAGAGCCATGGTGCTCACTGATGCTGCTAAAATCTGGCTGTGCCCTCAATGGCATTAGTCATTCAAAATCTTTCTGTCAAGTTACATTGGTTTGAGGAGAAATGAATGATTATATAGGCAAAAAGAAGAGGGGAAAATGGGAATATTTTAAAGCTGTACATAAGAGAATCAGTAAAAAAAAAAAGCCTCCAAAACTGCTGAACTGAAAACTTGTAGGTTAAAACCAAAATGTCTCATGATGGGGTCTGCCCTCCTAAAGAGTGCATTTCCCATGGCTGTCATGTCAGTGGTGCAAAGGAAACTCTTAAAGATTTTCTAGCTTCACATTTTCGACCTGGAAGAAATACTTAGGATGGCCAGAAACTTTTACAAATTCAAAATCTATGAAATCAAAATGCTAGTGTACGTTCCATGGATTCTGGTCAGAATCATCTTAGAAGAGATAAAAAGGGACATCAACAAAGTTCTTGGCTGAGAGTAACCTCCATGGAATTAAAGTACTTTGTAAATTGTTGATTAAATGCAATGAGCAGCAGCATGCTTAAGTACATGAAATATTATTTTCTATAAGATTTTTGATTCTCTTTGAGATCTGAATTATTAGTGTTGGATAGCACTAATTTAAACTGGAATAAAGTTTATTATTTTTTTAATACAAAATTGCCATGATTTTCCATTAGTGTTTTAATGCCAGGGGACACAAATCACGGAGTTTAGGGATTCTAAGGCAGACCCCTTAGGTTTATTTCTGTCCTCTGAAAGAAAAGAAACTAAAACCATAAGAGTGATTGGGTCTCTATGAAAGGAATACAGAGATTAATTTATGAGTTGGAAAGCTTAGGCTGTATTTCACAGATATGGAAAAACTGAAAACAATTAATATTAGAGGCCAGCTGCTTCTTCTTCCCCTCAAAGAATAAGTGAAGCATATTTACCAAAGTCAGTAGCTGAAATCATCACACATTACTAATTTCATAGCCAAAGGCAAAACTTACACTAATAAAATGGCCTGGCAGAAATTAAACTGTCTATTTTCCTCATATCATAGTTGTAATCTTTAGTCATATTACTATTCTTAGCTTGTTACCTATTACCTTTTACCTTAGATTTATGGCTGGTTTTCAGTTTTAAGTTTTAATTATCATTCTACTCTGAGGAAAATTTATATTAAAAATAAAAAACGCTATGAAATATTTTCAATAACACTTTCAGATTTTCTTTCCATAAATTTTGTGTACTTATATGTGTTGTTTAATGTTTGGGTTTTTTTCCAGAACCCTTCTTACAAACTGAAATTAGACATGTCCTTTCAGATCTGATTGTTTAGTACTTTCCAGATTTAGTTTGAAAATATGATGAAACTCTCGCCCTTTACTATCCCAAAAGAGTGAAGGAATTGTTAATCTTGTGATAGAGTTTGAATTATAGTTTCTTTCAATCCTTTGATCCTATTTTTCTTCACTATCAGGTTTTAGTCTGTTTAGTATAATTATGTATCATTGCTAAACTTACCATGAAATAAAATGTAAATGCATTGTCCAAATATATTCATAAACAGCTCCCCAGTTGCGAAACACTTTTTCAAATAAGATATCAAAAAGGGCTTTAACCTTCTGCAACATCTATATTTAATGACATAAGTGAAAAAGGATGGCATTAAAAGTTCAAAGCAGCAAAGATGATACGTTTCCAATCACTCTGTCACAGTGATCTACAAACAGCAGACTGGTACTCAAAGGACTGCTGTTTCATTTACTGAAGTTCAAGCATGGCCTCATCTCAAATAATATCTTATTCTTCTGGTACTTCAAATCCACCAAAGGCCATTAAAGCACCATGACAAATATATGTGGTATTTTGGTAGATTGATCTCTTAACACAAGAGAGTTAAATTGTTGTTTACTCTTTGTCTCAGTTTGCTGATCTAAATTTACAAGACTAGGATGTTAATATTGATAATCATCTGATATGACTTTATCAAAAAGACTATGTATGTAACAATGCCAAATGTAATTTAATTGCTTTGAGTCAAGATTCTAAGTAAAAACTGCCCTCTATCTTGTCAGTAGTTGAGGCTATGGGTTGTTTAAAACTACTTAATCTGGTTGCCCTGAAATTTTGAATTGGCTTCATCTCACATAGGTATCTCAAGGTATGTTGTCTAAGGCCAACACAGGCAGTATGAGATTGCCATGGGTTTAGTCTGTGTAGAGCAACAGGTACTTTCAGATACCAATTCAAGTTCCCTTAAGATGGTGGTGTAGAATAATTGAATTGATCCCCACATGTGAATTGATCCCCACATGTGCTTTGATCTAACCCATTGTTAATTTAAAAGCCAAAAGTATATAATTTGAAATTAGATGTCCAATTTACAGAAGTCTGAAATTAGATGACATAAAAAAGACTTTTAAAAAACAGAAAAAATGATGAGAACATTCTTAAATAATGCTGTGATAGTTATAAACCTTTTTAAAAGCAAGTGAGTGCCATGGAACTCTTCAATATGCTTCACTGCCCATTTTTAATCTGCCTTTTGTTGGGCTGAACTTCAACCTGTCTATTTCTTGTCCATAAATTGATCTCTCTACAGCATTTTATTACCTCTGTGGTGCTCAAGTGCCATCATTGACAAAATAATCACTCTGAATCTTGTATTACTCTCTTAAGTATTGAGTGTGAACACAGTGGAAGGGGTTGAGAGTATAAATTGGCCAGAACATCCTCAGGACTGGGCACAGCATCCGACTTAATAATGAAGACAGTTCCATATAAAATGACATGTATTTTTCAACTAATGGCTTTATTATTTTATGATGTTCCTCAAAATCTATAAAATACACATATAAAATATGACAGGCTGAAAAAGCACACTTTTCTGAAACACAGAAATTCCGTATCAAGCTGTCTGAGCAAATTGTATCTTATAGGTACTCCTTCTCCATTATTCAGCACTGATTTAACCTCTGTTTAGTTTTGGCTTTCTGAGTCAATAAAGGTTGAGATTAATAGAACAGTCTTCAGAAGAAAGATCAGAGTTCTGGATAACATGAGCAATGAGGAAGACTGAAAGCTTTGCATTTTTATTTTCACTTTAAAGAGAATTCAAAGGGGGGCATGACCTGTAAAATGGGAGTGGTAGTGGAGATTTAATACTCCTCAAATACATATTAAAAGTGTTTTAAAGTGTATCCTCAGACCTTGGTGTTCTTGACAGTTTGGACAAGAAGAAACTGACATAAACTGATATATAGAACAGTAATTCATAGAGAGGAAAACTAGTAAGACTAGTGGTGGATCACCTTACGGCATCACGGGAACCTCAGAAAATTGGCATCTTAAGGAAAAGTCTAATCAGATGTCTGTTAATAATGAAATATATAAAGCATATGACATTTAGGCCTAAAGATAGACTAGGTAATATAATGAGGTCTTTCCTCATCCTATGATTCTGTGGTTCTATGCAATTTTAAGGGTTATAACTTAATATATGCAAGTTATATTTAAATATGTAACATAACCTACTAAACATATTTTAATTCCTTTCCAGGGACAATGACCAAAATGAAATTTTCTCTAGCAAAGAACCTACAGCAAACCTTGCTCTGATAAAAGACTTTCATCATTACAGACTGAGTTTAGTCAATTTAATAAGTATGAAACAGAGAACACAAAGGTGAAAAGAAATCATATGGATTTGCTCATATAGTAAGGTGCTGCTCAGTGTAAGAATAATAGAACTAGGCTCAAGAGAGCTTTTCACTGTTACCAGCTTTAGAAAGCTTTAATTTGCAGCTAAAGGAACTATTCTTAGGAATCTCTTTTCACGTTTGGTGTTATGTGATTGCAAATACTTTTAAGAATGGTTATGTAATTTTGAGGAAGAGTCAGCAGAACAAACATCTGTGTTGAATGGGACTTCATTTTGAAAGTGTTTGGAAAAAATGCATAAAGATATCTAAGAATTAAGAAATAATATTAAATAGGAAATGGTCCCTTTTCTATTTAATCTCAAATGCAGAAGCAGTGCATGTCCCTTGACAAAGCCCAAAGGAAATCATTAATGGACACAGAAATGCCTGAAGGTCAGTGAGAGGCTATATTCTTCCTAGAGAAGTGTAAATAATGTGATATGTCTAAGGAATAACACTGTTCAGCTGGCAGTCAAATTGTTTCCAATGAAGAACTCTGATGAAGCAGTTGCCTTTTCCTGTACTACTATTTACATTGTAGTCTATTTATATGTGATCTGTTCATGGAATGTTGTATTATTTTGCAGCACTATTTCTTCTTTTTTCTTCTGTAAATTTCAGGAAGCGCATACATTGCTTTATCTAATCTGAGTGGCACCTGACTAGATTTCATGGCACTAACCTTCTCCTGAATGCTAACTATTGTTCTCCAAAGATTCCAAGGAAAAGTATATGCAACACTGTTCATATAATAGCTATGGACACAGAAAACATTACAGTACAGATCTTGAGACAGAAGCATTTGAGCATCCATCAAAACTGTATACAGATAAGGGTTGTTCACACAGAATTATTTTCACCACAGAAGGAAAATATTCAGTGCATTTCAACACCCTGCCTTACCAAATGGGTCATCCATCAGGTTCTGCTTGTGCATACACTATAAAATCAGTCTCCCACTTGTTAACATAAGAGCTCTGAAGACACCTTACAATGTAAGGACTGAAACAGAATAGTACACAGAGTTAGACAGATAAATACCTGAGAGCTGCAGGCATACACAAAGACCAAAGTGAGTAGCTTTATTGATGAAAGTTCTTCACTCATGACAGCAGCCATACTCACTGCACCTAGCATGAAATCTGTTCTCAGACAATGACCAAAATGAATGCCTATAAGTCAAGTGTAAAATGAATGCAAGGACACTTCTACCGAGGACTACATTAGCTTTGAATAATGTGCAGCTTAGGAATTTCCTCTTCCAAAAGTGGTTTGTCAGTATTTAATAACCTACAGTAGATTTCTATTCCATTAATTTTTCCAATCTCCCTATGAAATGTGTAAGCTCTTAGCAAACACAGCACCCAGAGATAACAATTTCCACAGCTGCACATGATATTAGAAACTACTAATACATCTAATGCCACCCAAAACTTTCACTAAATCACAAGAAGGGTCAGCATTAAGTATGTTTGGAAAACTCAGTCTTACTGTAGTTTGGCTATTATTCAAACCAGTTTTCCACCATAAATCTTAGAACTAGAATTATTTCAATGAAATTAGAGGCTGTGCTCTGAAATTATGACAGTTTATGAGAACAGTATAGAATGCAAAATAAGCAAATGCTTCAAATGAAATTGCTGTCACAAGCAAAACAGCCCATTTAAACTGTGTATATTTTCACTTGTTTCTTCATAGTGTACCCTTAGGCAGCAGCTTTATTGTTCTGTAGTGGGCATTTAGGGTGTAGAAACACCTAAGGCTGTGAAAACACCTACAGGAAAATGGTCTGTCACATGGTAATCTTTATAGAAACAAGCCATTTTTCAGCCATGTGGAATTTAATACATCAATAGCTTTATTCTTGATGTACACTAACTACAGTTCAGTTGTAACAAGAAGCCTCCTTCACCTGTGACACATCTGACAGGAGACAGCATCAACGTCTTGTTGCACCCATAACATATAAAATATAATGAGTAACTGATCTGCTCACTCTCCAGAAGAGAAAAACCCTTGCTGGACACTTTTAAAATACTTGATGAAAGTCAGTTTGGAAACCTTTGAGGTCAGCTAGCACAGACCTCTACAGAAAAATCGGGATTTCCCATTCTAATCCTTTCTCTGATATTCCCTCACACACAGCTCTTAAAAAATATCTTTAATGCAAGTGAATTTGACATATTAACTGCTTCTTTGGCTTGCTGAGACTATGGCCTGAAGGGCCCTATATTAATTTTTTATTCAAGTCACTGTTTAGGTCCCCAAAGATATTAATGGTGCAAGATGAAGCATTAAAGCCTACCCTTTAAAGTTATTTCCTAAAATATTACCTAAATATTCCTCTACAGTGTATTCAATTTCCAGATTTTTTTCTGCTTTTTTTTCTACTCAATTTATATTTCTCAGGGTTAATAGTCTATGTTGATGGTGGAAGAGACACTACAGTAAATAAAGTTATAATAACCCCCATAACGCTCATTCTTTATGTCTGAGGTATTTGTATGCAGTCATATCACCCTTTATAGTCTTTCCTTCAAGCAGCAGCATAGTATATTAGATTGTCTTAATCTCTTCTCATATGTCATAGCCTCTAATCCTTCTCTCTGGATTTTTTTCTAAGTTTATAAAATGTTCTTTCCATATTGTGCATATTCACAGAAGATTCAAAGTGCAATAGCAGCAACAGGCTACAGCTTACTGGAATCTAAAAAGGTTCATATGTTCATTCTCATTTAAATTCACTGAAGAATGACAGTTACATTTTGTTGAAGCAACACACTGGAAAATAAAGTCTTATCTGCCAGCCACAGTGTCCATGATTCTTTTCCGCTCTTCCTGCACAGAGAGTTCTCTGATAGGGCAGAGGCACAAAATCAGGTAATCATGCTGCCTGGCATCCACCCACTGCATTTTTACATAAGATCCATCTAAATCCATTCTTGTGCACAGAGACTTTTGTTTTTCCTGAAAACAGTTATCGTTGCCCCTGAAAAGCAAAAAGAACACTTGCAAAAGTGATCTTAATATCTCCATACTTTTTTTTTTCTCTTTTCCTAGTTTCTTGAAGATACTTAAGAGTCCAAAACTTGATTTCTGGCACCATTATATACATGACCAAAAATAATTTTAGTAACAAAAAAGACATGATTATATCTACAAACTCTTCCCTTTCCTTACAGTGCTATTGTGAGGCTGGATGTGGTGGTTTAGAATATGGCAGATACCAAAAGCAGTATTGCACATGAAAAGAACTGAGGCAAATAATCCCCAGAGTTACTGAGAAAATAGTCTCAAATATTTTAGGGAAAAAAAGAAATTACCAGCAGCTGTCCTGCATGAAGCAACACCCAGGGAATCGCAAGGTTGTTTAACCTGTGTGATTGGCTGACACCACTGCTCAAAATACTACAGCTGCAGGTTAAGGGCGAAACTAGAGAGTGCTTTGTCACCCACCAGATATGAAATTTGCCAGCACTTGCTTGCAGCAGTGCTCGGTAATTTCTGATGCATCCATCCGAAGTATGTAGGACAGTACTGAGTCTGAACACTTTCTCTGTAATTGTGGTCTTCTCTATAAGCAAACTAACTTCAGATGCCTCAACAATATAATTTCAACTTGCCTACAGATTTTCCTGCACAAAGAAATAGAGAGCCTTACAGGGGTGTGTTGATGGCACTTGCTAAAAAGTCATATGTCGACTAAGAAACTTAATCTTACTTTAGCAGTACAGCTAGAAAACTGAGCATTTTAATAGAAAATCTGATTGCAATAAATACCAGAATTGGACCATGAGGTGGTTTAAAACCAGCTGGAAATTAAACTCAAAAGAAGCTGCTCCCCTTCCCCATGCCCTCCATCCGGTGAGAGAGGGACAAAGGCAGAGACCATGGCTTGAGATGATAATTTACTGAAAACAAACAGGAATGGAATAAGAAATGCCCATTAACAGCAAAAATATTAATAACAAAAGAGAAGATGATTTACAGACAAAAAGGTGTTCACCACCTTGACTCAGTTCCACATGGCTGACAAGACAAAAACCAAGATAGCAGCCATTCCCACACCTCAGCAGTGACATGCAGTTATTTCCAAGAAAAAGATAAGATGGTGAGTGCTCTCTGCAGTTGGCGTTCCCCTTCCCTAAGCTTGAGACAACAAAAGCAATGAAGAAAACCCCCTCAGAAAAACAGATTATCTGCATTGTGACCACTCTGCTCCTCTGGGCTCAGCTCATTTCAGCTCCACTCAGCTCTGCTCGGTCTCAGCTGTGTACTTCTGTGAGCTGGGAAGGGATGGGCAGCAGTGGGAGAGGAATAGAGACTGCAGTGATGGTCCTGGCAACTTCCCTGAGGAAGAAAGGGAACAAAATGATGCACTTGTGGTGTAGAGTCACATTTTTCTTCCCCTGAGCCCACACGCCCAGCAATGATATGGATGGTATAGAATAGCAATTAAGCCATGCCCACACGGTTCTAGGCCCTGCCCCCTTCTGCAACCAGACGACGTCCCTGTAAAGTATCTGTTAAGACAAATTGCTTTTGCTAACAAGGCCCAGCACATGTATAGTTTCTTATTTAACCCATATTACAGTCCTTCTGTTCATTTCCTGGTTTTACTCACTTGAGTTTCCTGAGTAGCATGAAAATATGATTACTTTATAGTAGGAATAAGGATTGTAACTTATCTCCCTTAAAAAATAACTTTAAAGGTAATTAGTGCCATTCTTTATGATCCTATTTGTGTTTGATTGTTTGTGGGGAACAAAGACCTTTAGAGATGCAACAAGGCAGAAAACAACTAGTGAAATGAAAGCTTTATTCTGTAAAAAAAAGTGTCTACTTTTCATGGGTAGTTCATAAACAGAAAACACTATATGTTATTTTACTTGTAAAAGTCACTATAAAGTGCTACTACTTTTATTGCACTATTCTTTTTACCATCTTACTTCTCACTTCAAAGTTTAACGTCAGTGGTTCAGTAGTGTCCCCCTTGTAGTGCATTTTTGCCACATTCATTTAACCATGTTGGTTATTTCCATCAGTCCTGATTGAAATATATTTTTAACTCCATTTTTCACCATTTTTAGCAGCTTAATGTCAACAAAGCATTAAGTCAGTATGAAACTGTGGTTTTCCTAATACTCTTGTTTGCTTCCTGTGTTACCACATGCTTTGATTGATGCCCTGATGGTCTGCTGGGCTCTTTTCCTTTTCCCATTCTTTTCTGTACATACTGTATATGCTTCCCTGTCATGTTTCAATTCTTTAATTAACTCTCTCTCTAGTTCTCCCACATTCATCCCCTGTTGCTTGTTCTTAGTGGATTTCTTTACTTTTCTGTCTTCCTTGTGAGTTTTTCTACTCTGAATGTATCTATTTGTTCCTTAATATTTCTTCTCATGCAATTTGGGCCGTTTGAAATGTCCAACATAATGAAGTGCATGCACAATTAAATGACAGTATTGTAAACACTACATCAACTCCAGTGACAGTCCAGTATTTACCTCATAATGCTTTACAGATTTGGGCTCACTGTGTCTCATTGTACACATTCCCTGTACAGATAAAATTTTGCATTTCTAATTATTTATCTTTTAAAGGCTTTGAAGAGAGAAGAAAAATCAGATTAATCCTGTCCTTCTCCTATACTCTCTTGAACAGGAGATGATAGGTTATTTTCAAACTGCTCAATGCCTAAAACTTCTTCCTCCAACTGTGTTACAACTTTTGCTAGCTTTATTTACTGATCAAGAAGCAAAACTTAACAATTATACCAAGAATCAGAAATTGCATAAACTGGAACCACAGAATTCATTCCTTCTTTGGGAATCAATTTTTTTAGTGATCTGTAGTTTGAAAGCAATCTTTCATATAAGTTCCTAGAACCCTGGGTTTGATCAATAGGAAAATTGCATAAGGGAGATATTCACCTTAGACTTTGCTCCAATTATGGAAACAGCTACAGTTCAATGGTATTTTATGGATTTAGTTTCAGCATGTTTTTATCCCAGAAATGCCACTCTGTTCTACAGGTGAGCCTGCTTTGTGCCCATCATCAAAGGCTTTTTGTAAGGAGATAATGGCTAAAACTAGACAAGTTAATATGCTGCAGTAATAAAGCTGAGAACTCACTACAATACATGAAGAACTAAATGTCCCTGTCCTGTGGCATCTATTTTAAATGACCAAATCAAGGAAAACTTCATGCTTTGAAAATCCTGCCATTCTGTTTACATGTGGCTGCCATTACAGAGTTCTCTTCTTTCATTACTTGAACTTCATGTTTTCTTTGGAGGAAAAAAAAAAAAAATCACTTCACGTCTATCTATTAATAGAATAAACATATACATTACTTTATTTAAGGAATGGGATGGAAAAGGATGAGAGAGTGAAAATCTGAATGGGAATAGTTTTTCTAACCTTGGTTAATTTCTATGGGTTTTTTTTTAATTTGTAAAAAGGAATGAGAACTATATTTTGTGAAATACTGTGCAAGCAGGTCGTTTCTGTCCTCTGCTGCTTTTGCTTAGGGCTAACATTCATTCTGGATAAAATCTGACTAAAAAGTTATTTTTGGCTAAGTTATTCCAGTTGTTATATCCTTAAAACACTTATTCCAAACAATGGAGCATTTACTAGGGAAAATGATAGGTCTTTAAGATTAACAGGGTTACGAATTTAGCTTATGACTAAATCCTTTAACAACAGAAGAAAGTCATAGTCAGCTGTGACTGTGAAGTCTACCTGGATTTAGATTTTTTTACCTAAGCAGAAGTTGTTTTGCATATAGCACCAGGTACACATACAGTTTTTGTAGATCTGAAATCTATTTATGTGTGAGTTTAAAATATATAATACAAAAAAGGATGTGGACACCTAAGATTTTAAATAAATTTATAAATATTTAGTGCAAATTATTGAAAACAATTATTTAATTACAAGTGTTTTAAAAACCTTTGTTCCTGTTTTACAGAAATGGCCAAAGAAGGTCATTACCACGAATAATCCGGATATAAACATGAATGTTTATGTTTAAGGCAGTATTTTAATTCAACTTAATGAGAAGCTGGAGCAATATACCTGTGGTTTGTCCAGCCAGGAGGCAGCATCTCCTCTCCCCAGGCTGGAAGGTGAAACATATGTGTTCCATATTGTTCACTTCAGACACATGCACAGCCAAAGTCACTACCAATACAGAAGGAATTACACAGTGATGCTCTTCAAATTCTTCCTCGGTTCTTGGATAAAGGCCATATGCCCAACCCAATTGAAGTCCTTCACAGAAAGCCTCTGAGATCACTTACTTCTAACACTGTCATTTAGGATGGAGCCAGAGGAAGCATTTCTTACTTGAGAAGGGTTTTTTCCAAGGTATGAGTCTAAAAGATTAAACTGGTCAACACAGGGGAAAAAAAGGTTTGTTTTAAATATCGTATTAAGGACTGTGATTGAGCAGGATCTATTTTAAGGGACTATTGATCTTTCCAAGCTTGTGTTTATGTGGCAATACTTGTTGTCTCTTCCAGAATGTGTAAGTAATTTCAGTTAATCCTAATTATCAAGTAAGCTTAGATCTCTAAAGGCTTGTACGTTTGGTTTGGTTCTCAATAAGCTCAAAGTCAGCACCATTTCTATGAGGAGCTAAAAATAGATAAGAAGGCACTTACTGTGACATTGAAAGTATTCCTGTTCAGATAATGTCTAGGTAGTTAATCCAGGACTCTAGATAAGCTTTGAAAATTATGATTGAGGTAAATAAGAGCCCTGAGAGACCACATTCTGATATGTCTTGGGGTGACGCTATCATGTGTATCCCCTATCATGCTCTATGCCCAAAAAGTAGTAGTGTGCCTTTTCTGTGCCTTTAAACTGAGCTTGAAAAAAAAGCCCAGATGAACTTTCCAAAGCAGCTTCTCAAGGACACAGAGATATACTCCTCAGTGTTTTTTTTCTTCTGACGGTGGAAGGCACGAAGGGAGCACCCTGCTTGCTTTTTTCTTCAGCCAGCTGGTTTTTTCCTTCTTGGCATGAGACGGAGAGATGAATTTTGTTTCCTGGGACTTTGGTTTTTTACCCTTCTTCTCTTCTGAACTGTTTCAACAACATCAGAACACATCAGGAGAATTTTCTCCCCCGAGGCCCGGGGTGGGCCCACGCCCTCACCGACCAGCTCCGAGGAGGAGAGAGACCACACCTACAGAAGGACTCTGAAATCTTCCCAGGTTTCTCTCTATAGCGGGGGTTTTAATTCATTATTCAGCATTATTATCCTTTTCCTGTGTGTTTGTTAAAATAAATAGTTGTTATCTCTTTCACTTTCCTTCGAGGAAAAATTTCTTTTTTCCCGAACCCTGTGCGGGGGAAGGGTGGTTGCAACCTGTTTTTTTTTCTCAGGGGCTATATTACTAGATTTTTGGCCAAACCGGCACAGGTGTATGATCCAAAATTAATCCAGATTGCAGACCTTCAATATTTGCAAAAAAGACATGGCCCTGGGAAGATATAAGAAAGAGAGAAACAAAAATGAGAACTCTGTCAAATTCTTCAAATAAAAATTTTGAATTTTTAGGCACCAGAAAAAAAAATAAGCAAAAGATTTCTGTGGCTTTCTTAACTATATAAAGTGGTATAGAAACTATTTTTAAAATATTTTAATTAAAAATTCTGGCATAAAGGAATATACTTTAACTTCTTATTTTTCAGCAAAGACTAGCAAACATCTGGAGAATCTACATAAGTGTACTCTCCTTCCACTTTTACAAATTGCTTTTGAAATAATTTATAGCTGGTACATGTTGCTACAGAAGTTCTCATTAAATCGCCTTTGGGTCAACTGTTACATTAATTTTTATATTGTTTTTTAGTGAGACTATCCATATTTTTAAAGCTGAAATGTCATGAAGAGAAATATTTGTCTCAGATTGAATGTGTATAGCAATATCCTGACTTTTCCTTAGCATTTAGGAAAGGCCTGGACAACCTACCCAGATATATATTTATTTAAACCCTTTATAATTTACACATATACAAAAAGCATATGGAATTTATACCTACTGTCCTTGTTTGAAAGCAAAATAGTCAGAGACTCCAAGTCAGAAATACAATTTAATAGGAAAAAATAAAATAAATGCAATAGTACAAAAGACAACCCACTGACAGAGTCAGAATACAACCTGACCCCCTGACGATCAGGGAGTTGGTAGCAGTCCGATTAAATGGTGGCTGCAGTCCTCCTGGAGTAATTGTTCTGTTGAAGCAGTGATTCCATAGAAGGGTCTGGTCTTCCTCTGAAGGTCCAGTGGTGGTGTAGAAGGATCTGGTCTTCCTCTGGGAATGCAGTGGAAAAGGCTCCCTGTGCTGTTCTAAAACCCAGATTATATCCACATGGGAATGCTTGGTTCCTCCCCCTGGGCGGAGCATCTCACAATGGGATGATGTAATTCTATGAGTCATGTGGTGGATCCTTGATTGCCTAGTAAGCAGAGATAGCTCCTGGAGGGAGTTATCAGGGATGAGTCATGGTAGGAGATAACGAGCACAGCCCCACCTGTTTCAACAGCTTGTGGAGATGACAATAGAAGACATACTTTTGGTTACATCTTATATTGTAACCTAGGACACCTACAATGTTTAAGAAGAATTTTGTCTTTTTTTTTTTCTGTTTGATAATTAAAATACTGGCTGAATAACATTATTTCATCCAAAGATTTTCACTTTAGAAAATCAAAATAGAATCATTGAATATGGTGTCAATAAAAAATTTGAGATGCATAGCGTATATTTTTATGACTCAGTGAGAATATTTTATAACTACTATAACTCATTTGATTACAAAAATTGATTGGAAAGAGTGTTTTATATATCTATCAACACTGATATCAATATATATCCTTCATATTTATATGTATGTGTGTGCGTATATATATATAATTTTCATTTCTATAAAGTACTCAAACTCTTGAAAGATGCAAGTATCTCATTAGTTCAGTTATTTTTAGAACAAAAATTGTAGGTCTTGGAAAGAAATGTCATGCAGCATAGTACAGAAAACATATTTAAATGTGTTACTTTTACAGATATGAATGTACATAAGGAGATATGAACACAAATCCTTGATCAGACAATTTTATAGAGTCTGGACTATGTTTTTGACAGTGGCCAGTCAAGTAGCAGAATAGAGTGAGTATTGGTGATACACCCAATGTACCCAGTTTCTGACAAATTGCACTTTAAGTAGAGAATAACATTTTTCCTTTTTTAAATTTAATAACCTTTGAGAACTTTGGCACCATAAACTGGCTTAATCACTTTTTAAAATTCAATTACACTTTTGGTATCTGTAGCATTTCAGCAATGACTTTGGCTATAAAAAGATTATTCATGTAAAAAGATATTTTATTTTTTGTTTCTTGGTTTTTATTCCTACCTAAATAGCTAATCTTTATATGGGTTACTAACTGTGGACACAGTAAAGGAACTGGAGACTGATGCTAGCACTTCTGCATATTTTATTTCATAGCTAAGTGCAGGTACAGTGTCATTAAAGTCAACCGGAGCTGTAAGTCTCAATATCTTCATAAAGGAATGCATTGATGTCATCCTGCCTCTTCCTTGCATTCATAAAGTGAGATAATAATGATTGTTTACTACACCCCCTGGAAGCAAGGTATGAAGCAGTCATTAACTTTATAGCAAGAAAAAAATGAATCGCTTAGTTGTAAGGAAAACTGAAAATCATATAAAGAGCTGCAGGAACTAGAAAAGAGGGAAGGTGCAGAATCTTTTCATTGAGGTCCACAGGAAAATGGTAGGGAAAAAGCTAAGAGGCATTTTCTTGGCACACATATGCCAGAGCACAGAGATTGCCTGAGTCACCCCATAGGGTCCCTTTCAATTCCATAGATTTGTTTCATAATGTCATTTAGTAAGCTCAAATTGTTCTTTTTCATGCTCTTTAAAAATCAGCAGTAAAGGAGTTTTGATAGTGTACTTTGATATTCCAGAAACCTAGTGAGGTGCCTACAGAAAGGGAAAGTAATTTGTATTAAATTAATAAGGATTATCTATACCATTTTTCACAACTGTGTAATTAAAAACCTGATGTGTGTTCACTCAGCATGGAATAAAAAAACTTGATCCTAAATATCTCAGCACAAGACTAGAATTAGTATCTAGTACAAAATTAAATGGGGGCAAATATAAATTATTGTTGTTACTTTACTGCTATAAAATTGGACTGTCTTTGCATGTTCCTGCTGAATCATATCTTTGAAGGTGAAGATTAATCAGAAAGTGTTGCTCTGTCAGATTGCAAGGGGTAAACATAATGTATGGGTATCAGGGAAATGCATAAAGGAAAAACATCAGTTTGAATGAAGGTAGAGATTAGGAAAACTTTGTAAGTGCTTACCTTGTGCTGTTGTAACCAATGTTCCTCTTACGTAAATGGTATAAAGAAAGACATTCCTGGTTTAGGAAACCAACTTTACACATCCTTTGCCTTAAATTCATACCCAGACTCTTTGTTGTTTTACACTCACTTTTTTGGCAGTGTGATTACATAGTCCATATATATTCACCTGCTTTGAGGCCTCCAGTTATATCTGGTTTAAAAATGTATAAATTGGCCCATGACAGTTTCTTTACCAAGAAAATGAAAGCTTTGCTCAATAATCTCACAATCAGTATCATTAGTAATCATCATAATATTTCAATACATAAAAAAGCAGCAGTCCACAATAAAACAGTTCTTTTCAATGGTATTTCACAGTTCTGCATCTTCAATAAGAAATTGAACACTAAATTAGTAGCTAATGCTCAGTCTACACCTTTTTATAATATGCTGTACCTTTTTTTAAAGATACTTAAGTGATAAAAGCAATCAGTTAATATTAGAAAAGGAGTTGTCCAGCTGCCACCTTCACCTAGCTCAGGTAAAAGTGAGCAGGAGTCTTCTGGGCAAGTTAATTCTGCAGGCATCCAAAGGAGAGAAGGTGACAAAGATTATAAATCAGGCACAATTTATACTATATATTGAGTAATCCAGATATTTTCAAACACTAAGGCTAATGAATCCATTATTTTGGCCCCTGAGATTGGCAGTTTTATACAATCACCTAAAAATGTTTTACAGATACAGTCCTAATGTCTGTGATCAGAACTTACATCATCATTGTTAGAGAAAAAATTTTAACAGCTGCTAATTTGGCTAAAATTATATGAAACTTGCAAGCAAAATGTATCTTTTAGTTACAAGTGAAAATGCTCAATTGCCCATGAGCTACAGTCATGCACGTCAAAAAAATTAGTATATTGAAAGTTGAACAGCAATTGTTAAATCAGCATAGTAGTAACAGAGCAAAAACATTTTTTTCATATGGAAACAGAAGTTATGTATTGTAAAATCATATTAACCTTTAGACAATTTATTAAAAGTACATATTTTAATATCTTAATTGCAGGGTGGATGACTGGCTATTTAGGAAGAAGATATATGTTGTGGCAGACAAATAAATGTAACAATACAGATAAACTGGGGGTATGGTGAAACCCATTTTTCTGTATGACAAGTAAGTTCAAAGTAAGCTTATTTACCTATTTCTGGAATTATAGAAGCTAAGATCAGTTCACTGATGAGTCCTAAGTACTGCTAGTAGAAAGCCCACACAGCTTCCATTCTTACTCTGATATTAAACTGCTATTGACATCCCAAATGGCACACAAGACAGGATGAAAACTGGCACTTTTTTCTCCTGCCTCCACACTTGTTTAGTCTTAAAATGGATTTAAGGTACATAGTGGTTTTAAAATCCCTTGAGCCAGAAAGTTCAGAAAAGAAATATTGAGTTTTATTTTAAGCTACAAGGAAAAGATTTAAAATAAAAAAAAATAAAGACAAGAAAATTCAGTATGAATTTTCAGCTTGACTGAAGATTTAAATTTAAGCGTATGCACTTATGGTCCAGCCTTGTGAACTACAGCTGCACTCACAAATCCCCAATCAATACCAGCTCACATGTCTAATGGAATAATAAAATGACAATGCAGTGAATCTCTTTTTTTTTTAATGTGCTGGAAAAGTTTCTACTTCCTATCATGAAGGACAGAATTCACTACCTTATATAAACTTATATTCCTAAAAATAAATCTCACCTCACACCAGATGTTTTTAAGCTCCTCTTGTTCTCTACCAACCATAATCACTCTGTGTCTCTTACTGTTTTTGTGGGACACGGGGGATTGCTTTGGCCCAATGGCTTAGTGTTTTAACTTGCATAGAGCTGATTCTGGATGAAACTGTGCTGAAAATGACTGCTAAAGTAGAACATGCCTTGTTTCCCTTTTAAAAGTTTTGCTAGTCAGTGCAATTGCTGAGATAATTGTGCTGCTGGAGTACTAGAAGGGCTAAAAAATTGAGAAAATAAACATTAGTCAAGTTCATTTGACAGTTTTCTCTTATTTCTTCTCCTCTTTTCTGCCATTATCAGCTTCATGGAAGTAATGATTACACTGACATTGCAGATGCAAAGACCACACATAAAAAATAATCCAAATATCTTATAAAATCTGATGTAAGCACATGGTATTCCACTTACTTCAGAGGAATAATGGGGGTTATCTAACACAGAATTAGTTCAATCCCTTCCTACAATAACTGTGTAGAAACCGAAACCTCAGTAGGATCAGTGAAAAGACTCTCAGGGTTTGAGTATATGTATTGAATGCATGATTTTGCTAAAAGCATCTACCAAATTTATGAAACACTACATCAGAGACAGCAGAGAAAAATTAGTTGTTAGTGATCATTTTTCAGTCTTACTTAAGGCATATGTTTTTTTCTGGTATCCCTTTTCTCCAGTCTGTCTGGTAGCCTGATTTGCCTGGGCACAACAGAAAATATTTTTTTCCTTTCTTTACTTTATGCTAATGTATTGCACATACTTCTTAATGATAAATGCAGCTAGATTTTAATAACACATGAATTGAAGACGAAAAAGCCAGACCATTAAGGGGATGTTAAACTCAGATACAGACTGATGATATAACTAAACCCTGTAACTAAGCACTGAATCTAAGGACAAGGAAACCAATTTCTTCTGTATGTACTTTGTGCGAGCTTTGCCCTCGTCTGCTGTGAAGAAAATTATCCCATGTAAATACTACCATGCAGGTATATTTTCAAGCAAAAGTTAAGGCTGAAAAGAAATTCCACCATAACATCAAACTAATGTGGTGTTACAGAAAAAGTAAGTATTTTAAGTCTTGAGCACAAACTCTAAACACTATAGAATCTTTTTTAAATTATAAATTTTAAATTTATAAAATACTTATTTTAACCTTCATGGTTTAATCACAAAACTGTGGGTTTAACTGCATTTGTACAGTTTAGCATATTAGCCATGAGATTAAAACTTGTAAAAGTAATTAAAATGCTGTAAGATACTCTTTTTATGCTCTGCCTACTTGATATTTCTTGGGATGCCACGAAAAGATAGAGCTTTTCAGCTAAATCAGATGTGTTTAAAATTTCTTTTTTCATTGGAGGGAAATATGTAAGTGGGTAAATATCCTGGGTTCCCCCAACCATTATCTTGACAGAACACATCTGTCTCCAGCAGCCTTATTTCTATGTAAGCATACAGACATATTTGTATACCTATTTGCCTCTTCTGTCTAGATTCCGATGATTAGATTTCTTGTAAATGGAAAGGTTAGGAAGTAAATATTTAGCCTTCTGCATAAAATTTTTCTCCTGGTTTCACAGAAATTCAGGAACAATTGCTTCTTTCAAATGTCTCTCATATCCCATTTACCAAAATTAGTCCACTTAAGCAGCTTTCAGGAAAGATGGTGACCATCAGCAGTGTGAAGAAATAGGGACTATTTATTTAGTTCAACTAAAATTGAGAGGAGATCATCTTTCTCCACAATGGTCACCAAAATGGTCACTTTGGGCTTTTCTTCCATAAAGGCTTGGATAAGGAACAGTTTAAAAAAATTTTTAATTCAATTTCATATCATAATGTTGTTCTTTGATATAAAAATGAAAAATTTCAGCGTGCCCCAGAACTAGTTAAGCAGTACTTAGTTCTACAGCTCTGTAGAGCTAATATCACTAATATCACTAATATCACTAAAAAAAAAAAAAAACCCAAAAAAACTACAATTTTAACAAGCTTCCTTTTGTTTCTAAATCAAATAATTTAACATAAATTAGATATATGTGACAGCACAGATTGTGTGGTCTAGCTTTAGTGACTGCTACAACCTAAAGAAGGAGAATCTCTCTCACTACAGTACCTGAAGTATATATCTTATGCAAAACTTATGCACAATTTTATGCACTGGATTTACTAGTTATCAGTATGTTCATCAGTGTCAGACTGGAAAAAGGTTAGTGGAATGAAACTTAAACGCCTGTAATGATATATTTCCAAAGAATTTCTTAGTATAATTTTTGGCTTGGGCCAGTTACTTCCTAAAAAAATTCTAGGCACGGTTCAGAGGTTAGCAGAAATATGCTGGTTGCAGACTAAGATAATTTCATAGTGTGGATGTAGTCAAATTCTGCCAGCTGGACTCAGAACTGGAGAAAAACTCTGGCACTGCTCTGATTCATATAAATATAGCTATGAATAAATATTAAGAACCCCTTTTTCCTGTACTTTTCAAAACTGAAAAAGAATATAGTTAAAGTGTATTCTTGGTACAGTGGCACCTTGATTTTAAGGGCAAGTCTTAGCAATATCTGAAAATGCTGAGAACTGCATTGGTATGAACTGTAGGCAATCAGAAATAACCCTTCACAAATATACCTGGTATGATATGAGATGATGTAAAGCCCTTGTCCTTGCTTGGCAAGTTTATTTGAAAGGGGCTTAAGGTACTACTTTTTCCTGAGCAGTGCAAAGGAAAACTCAAGTTCTCATGAGGTTAAAAAAGCCCAGACTTTACTGACAACCTCTAGAATATCAGGAACTTGGTAAAATTTAAAGCAAACATTCAGTTGAGATAAAGTATTTCACAAAGCATTGACTTAGCAAACCCATCCAACCTTAAATTACCCATTATAAGGGTAGGAAATTATAAGTAGAAAAAGACAGAAAGACAGGAAAAGAGAGAGAAAATCAAGATATATCTATTGACTTGGA
Organism: Rhagologus leucostigma; assembly: GCA_013397725.1. Classification (NCBI taxonomy): domain Eukaryota; kingdom Metazoa; phylum Chordata; class Aves; order Passeriformes; genus Rhagologus; species Rhagologus leucostigma. Next base: position 210,558 of record VZTD01001812.1, read on the forward strand.
TCCAGTGTGGTGTCTGCTGCCATAAAATCCAAGGACAATAGGGATGTGACCATGTGAGTGTCTGTGTAGTGGTTTTTATCTGCTCTGGCCTCCTGTGGGATGTGGAGCAGTGCATGTCCCCTCAGCACGGAACTTGCCCTGCCCGCTCCCACACACACACACTTTGGTTGTTTTGAGCCACTTATCATTTCTTCCAGTCTCTCACAGATGATAAGATGGAAAATTTCCCTGAACAGACTTTCATTTAAATATTACCCCATTACATGCTTTTTGTATCTTTTTAACAGGGGCTCTTGGGACCATTATTTTGTGGTACTGCATTGAGAAATGTAATAGTGTCTTTTCCAGTTTTCATAACACCTTGAGATTACTAAAATTCTGAACCCATCCTCCTCATTCATGTTTATTTAAGCAACACATTTTTATTATAAGTAAGCAGAACTTAATATCGGCCATGAGGGAATACGTTTGTGGTTTTGTTTGTTGGAGTTTTTTTCCTAATCCCCAAATAGTTTTTCATCAGTTGTACAGCAGCATAACAATGTTTCTTCCACTGGGAAAAAACAGCATTCACAATGATTGCTAGACAGACCTTTGTTTTGTAGCTCGTAGTATTTTATTTTTGTAAAGATGTCATGTCCAATACATAGCCAAACCCGCAAATCTGGTCTGACCCCGCACCGAGGTTATTTAGATGCTCTGAGATAAACAGGACTGGAAATCACTGAAACTCTGTGATAGAACATGGCAAAGACAGGGTTGCTGTCTCTATTTTGAGTCTGAGACATGGAGCAAAGGACATATCAGGCTCTGTCAAAACAAAGATAAATAGATGGGTAAGTAAGGTAAAGTGTAACGGCCAGAACTCTTGATGTGCAAATCAACATCTTGGGCTACCTAAAACTACTTTTTGCGGGTGTGGGGGGCGGGGATTATTTTCAGTCGTGCTACCTGCAGTACACGGAGAAACCCTCGGAATGACTCTGGGGGACATTGCTAATCCCTTAGGCTGGTAGTAAAATGTGAACATCGGTTTCAGTCACTGTGCTTTCACACAGGCAAGCTGCCCATCACGGGGGGCAGAGGATGGTTGGCTGGCTCCACAGAACATCATTATTTATGGGTTCCCTGGACTACAAATAAAAATCACAGTAAAATGCTTACACAGAAATCCTTTTACTGTACCCAATTTTTCTGTAAGTGGAAGATTTTGCAGCTTTTTTTGAAATGGAGAAGGTTAGAAATGGGCACATAACAAAGTTATTTTTTCTTCCCAATCTTTAATCATAACAATGGACAGATTACTGATCTTTAACCTTGAGTGTGTTATTTTTCTAATGCTCAGCTGATTTTTTTTCTGTTCCCATGTCCTATTAAACAGTTACTACATAAAGCAATGATTTCAGAAGAAAAGAAAGTAATGACTTTGAAAGGCACCCTTCAAAATGGTTTCACTCCCACTGAATTCAGAAAGCATTTTTGTCCCAGAAGATCTGAACAGTGCTGTAGGCTGATGCAATTTGTTTTAAAGTTACTGAGTATCCAAAACAGTTCCTTGACAAGAAGGAAGGGATTTACCCTCCTGTCTCTCTTTGCGCTGTACGCACAATAGAACCCTTTTCTCTTCACCTTTGATCTAACCTTTTGGGAGACTTTTTTTTTTTTTTTNATCTGACACCTCCCTCTGTGCTCACCTCACACCACATACAAATCCAATACTGACAAGCCAGCACAGTTTAAATTATTCACGCTTCAGTGTACGTGAGCTGCAGCGCAACAATCAGCAGAGCAATCATTCCTTTCATTGCTCTATTCTGAACTTATTGACAAAAAATTGCAAGAGGAAAACTAGAATCCTGTGTTGCTAATGAAAGCCTGAGTCTGACCAAAATAATTTTCCTATAAGCAAACAAACATAAAACCTTAGCAAGAATTATTATAAATGTATGAACACATAAATAAACAAAAGATTAATGTTAAAAGACTGTGTAACAATTATTCAGAGCTATTTTGCCTATCTGATACGATAGCATAATTGCAAGAAAATCAAAATCTCTTTTGTTTTCTAACAAGTTCCAAGATCGTCATAGCAAGATCATTGAACTGACTTCTGGTAAAATCAAGCTAGTAGAGACTGTAAAGGAGGTCAGGAAAAATTCCATCACTTGTGTTGTTTCCTAGAAGAAACAGAAATTTCCCTTTTCCCCCTTCCTCTTTTTCAGTTTTATAATTGTATTTTTTTTCCTAGAAAGCCATTGGCAAGGAAAACTCTGTTAATGGCTTCAGGACTACAGCTTGAAGTTAAAGGTATTGCAGATAGTCATAAACAGTTATATGGGACTAATTCCCCCAGTAATTTTAAAAGATGAAGTTTAGTCCTTTTACAAGAAATGTACAGTTTTAGTAGCTTCTCTCTCTGTTTCAGGATTACAAGGAAGTGGCAGCTGCTGATTGTCCTACCTTCAAGGAGTAAAATCACACACTGAGCACCTGGTAAGGCTCTTCTTCAATCTTATCTCTTACATAGTGTTCAGCCCAGACAGACAGCAAAGGATGTTGTACTGCTAACAATTCCTTCTCCCCTTTCTAACCCTACCTTAGATCACTGTCAGGTCTTCTTGACAGCCTTTTAGAAGTAGAAGCAATCAAACTCACGCAAATGTATATAAAGTATTTTAAAGTAATAAGTTATTCAAAAATTATCATACAACATTTTCAGAAAATAGGGATTCACTTGCTGTGAAATGATACTGCTTTCAAGAACTTTCATTCACTGGTGAGGTATTTCAGGAATCAGGAGGGAAGGATGGGTGACAAGGAGTTTATTTTCTAGTTTGACTTGCTGTCTTTAAGTAAACAAAGATATTGACTGAATTACTGTCTTTCATGTGAACAAAGCTAGATTTGTAAATTCTTCTATTCACGTTTAGATTTCATGCTAAATTCCATGGAATGGAATGCCAGAAGTCTAATCTGAGTACTGCTCGAGTTTTCCCTGAAGACCAGATATCAAGTACCAGACACAGGCCTCATTAGTCTTTTATGTATAGACACAGGGAAGCATGAATCACATTTTCTGGAGTCTGAGAGCACAGTCTAAGCTGCTACACCGCCAAAGGGTTTTATATTTTCCCAATAGATCTGATCACTTCTGACTGAGGCACTGTTTGGCAACAGAAGGAAATAACTTCTGATCCATATGTTTGTAGTTAACAAATATGTCACTGGATTCTCTTGCCTGGACACAGATCAGTTTTCCCAGGAATGCCCCTCATGACAATAGAGAGCTTGCTTCAAAAGAACCAGATCACATACTAGAACCCGTCTGGCCTCAGCAACATGGAGCACCTCTTAACGTGGAAAAACAGCTTCTCTGCTCCAAAGAGCAAAGTTAGTTCCTTTCAACTTAGCTCTGTACTGCTGCCTGGGAAGCATAAGTTATTTCCAGCTGTGCTAGATGCCAACAGTAGCTATTCTAAGTTGGTTCTGATATATTTTCCTGGGCCTAACTCTTTCCATTTCAGAGGAAGTAGGTGTTCTAAACCATCTGGTGAGAGAATCTGATAATGACTGTTTAAATTCTTCTCTTAAGGCACCCACAAATTATCATACTATTATCATAAAGTATTTAGTGGTTATATTACCATCCACATTGTTCCAACTCTTTCCAAGCTGATCCTATCTGAAGGGCATTACTCCTTTGTGAGCAAATGAGAGACAGTGAATCAAGGTGTTGCACTCAGGATGTATCTGACCCATTTTTTACTGTGACTGCTACCATCATGAATCCCTTTTGGTTCTGCTAAACAGAGAGTAGAATGCACATTTTCTAGAACCACTCAGGAAAGCATGGGAAATCATCCTTCTATCTTGATTATCTGAGAGAACTGTCAGTAGCATGAGACCCATTTAGAAGATGCAATATCCCAGGAAACTGGAGTATGTTGCATAAGGGAAATAAGTGCAAGCTAAGAAGATTCAACACTATTTGCTTAATCTGGTCACGATTCCTTTACATTGCTATCTGTGGAGAAGCAGTGTAAGACTGCTTTGAAAACAATTGTGTGGATGCTTGAGTCAGTCCCTGACAGATACATCATACATGTATATAATCTCAGGATATTTTGCAAAAGGAACTGAGAGAGGTAGGATGAATGTGTTGAGACTCACCAAACAAGACATCTAAAAATGAAGTTTCCTGTCTAAATAGTCATCTAAACTCTGTTTCTAATCTTTGCATAGCAAGAACTTAGAAGATTATTGAGACCTTGTTAGATTGGGAAGGTCCAGAGTTCACTTCCCCCTACTCATCTTAGACAGCATCTTACTTCTCCTCCTGTCTGTTTCAAAAATTGTCTTAAAAACTATTTGGAGAGATAACTAGGCTGGAGATTCTGTTTCCCATAGCAGAAAAAGAGCCAAGGCATGAGGATTCCTACCTGTTAAATACCTGAAGTGCATAGTGTTCTCTGTCTCTCACACACAGCCCTCAAAGGCATGCAAAACTTCAGTATTTTCCTACATATTTATATGAAAATTATCTGATTTATCCGATGTAATTTACATTCATATTTACAGGTGAGGTGAGAAAAATCTAAGAGCCTTTTCACTCAAATATAAAGTGCCTTATAGCAATTTTGTTTTATTTCTATAGCTACTTATAAAATGGTCCTTATTAACATGTGATTCATGATAGAAAAAGTAATTTATGCAGTGCAAACATTTTTTTTCTACAAGTATGAATAAACAAGATCTGTGGGTATAACACTGGGGTACTATTCTAACAGAATGAGTGACAATGCTGTAAGCCATCTATGCTAGCAGATGTAGACTGGATCCTGTCTGAATCAAGCTTCCTTTGACTTCGCACAGGCTTGTTGTTCGGAAAACCTGGTTGTTGTATACCAGATGCACCCCTGAGAACCTGCTGATTATAAACAAAAAGATGGGAAAAGGAGGAAGCACTAAGGTGACAATGTACAAACTTCCTATGCCTGAAATAATTCTAAAGAGTAGGCAAAAACCTAAGCTCAGAAATGCCAGTCACTGTCACTAAAAAAAAAAAAAAACCCAAAAAAACCAAATGCCATTTGAGAGAAAAAAATAAATATCAGCTTATCTTCTGAAAGTGATAGAAGTGAAAAAGTACAACAGAGTAAATATCAAACACACCCCGTGGAAAAAACTGTTCTATTCCAAAGTTCTGTTGCCCAAAACAGTGGGTAATATGGGATTTCCTAGCAGAACAAATTGTTTTAGTACAAACACAATTGAGCAGGTGGGTCAAATTACTATACTGGGCAGCTGAAGTACAGAAAACAATCTAATCTGAACTCCCGAAGAACAAACGTGCCAATATGTTGGTTGAGTCAGCAAAGCTTTGAGCATGTGCTTGAATGGCAAGTTAAAACACATGGCAGAAATCTAGTCAATTTTGTTGGCACAAATCTTTACTAATATTTTAAGTCATAAAAAAATCAAAATTACCTCTGAAACATTTTTGTTCTTATTGGAAATGTTCTTTTTTTTCCTACTTGTACAGTCTAGACACTGTGTTCTAAGACTAAGAGCTCAAGAGCCATATTTTCAAGTTTTTTCTGGCAACCTATTAATTTATTAATGAAAACTGAGATTTTGACACAGTCACATGAACCCAGGCTGCAGGAAAACACTGAATGGTGAAGAGCTCTACACAGAGTCCTGTAACTTACTCCCCTAGACATCAGCAGAACCATATTGGTGTACATCCACAGAACAGTTTGACATTGCACATGTAAGTGCAAAGATATCATTGGAATGATTTTAGAAGAGAGCTGGAACAGGGAAGGTAAAGAATTTTGCCTATATTTGCAATACTAAAGAAAATGCTAGGCCCTCCTCTTTTGTCCCCAACTATCACAACTTGGTTGTGTCCATTCTGTGAAAGCCTCTTAGCCCCCTCCCCAGCAATCTGGATTCATTCCAAATGTGTACTTAGCCTATGCTAAGCCCCTGTATTACACCTGGGAAATAATTTCGAGAGTGTTACTCTGCCAAAGTGAAAGTCAGGGTATGGATTATTGCAACAATCAAATAAGGAGCACAAGCAACTGAGTTCTGGTGCCTGCATAAGAAGAATATTACTGCAGTTCTACCTTGGCTAAGATCTGCAGATAATGCTATTGTAGCCCATATGGCTAATGATGCTCTAATCATCTGTGCAGCAAAGCAAAGAGAGGAAACCAAACTACGATGTGGAGATGGCGAAGGAGGGAGAAAGGATGGGAACTGCCTCTTATGGAAAGGGAAAATGTTGATTCTGCTGAGCCATTGCTGTCATTATTTGCTTCTGCTCACCTATCTGGCTGTCAAGGAAGAACAGAAAAGTTCAGTCCACACACGAACAGTATTCACTAATAGCTGAAGTCAAGGTTAAAAGGTTGTACTAAGAGGCCAGCCATTCTTTGGGGGACCTGAAACTGAGGAGCATCTTTGGGAACAGAAGAAAAACAGGAGTTGATAAGATAGGAGAGATCCTGAAAATGTAAGGGAGCAATGAGGATGGGACAGACTTTAGGACTGAGGAGCTAAAATTCAGATTTGAGCAGTAGTTATTTGAGTTTTGGACGGCTTAAGGGGCATTGAGACACAGTCAGAAGCCTTGTTCAGGAAAGAAGAGGAAAACAAAGAGTTCAGGGGAGTGAGGAAAGATGCTAGTTGTGTCTAAGGGTTCTTAATATAATTCATTATATAAAAGAACTCTCCCACAGTTTGGAATGTCTTCTTGTCAGGACCTAGATGTGTGGAGTAAATAAAGTATCCCCAAAATCTTTCCTACCTCTAATATTCTACACAGACAGACTGACCAGTCTGATAATCTCCACGCTTTCAACACAGATGATAGAAGGTTCAGCCAGGGGCCAGGATGATATTTTGAAGACAAGGGCAAAACTGTGTTTTCATTACTCTGGTGCTCTGGACCTTCTCTGCTGGTTTGGGGGGAGGTGTGTGGGGGATTTTTAAAACAAAACAAAACAAACACAATATATTTCATGTACTGAAGAAAAAGAAACATAATTAAAAAAAAAAAAAGGGATTATTTTCATTGCTTGCAAGTGTTCATATATGAAAATAGGGGAATAGTGAAACAGCCAAATCAATTTGAAATGCTTGGCTGCAAAAGTTATTTTCAAGCTGGATATACAAGAACCCAATCCCTAATCTCCTGACAAACTCTTTCCTGACATGGGCAAGAATATGCTTTCATCAATATAGAAAGCTTTCGCTGAAATACTTGAAAGAAAGATCTGGATCCAAGCAGTAAAGGAAAATTGTAATGCATACATTCAATGCAGTCTTAAATGAGCTCCCACAAGTCCTCATGTGTATTCAAATAAAAGCTAGACATTTTTATAACTGTCTGTATGCTCAAACAAAGCCGCCTTTACACCTAGTTCACTGCCCAGATGGGATCAAATTATACAACTTTTTCAATAGGGCTAACTCTACCTACAACCCAAACCAGGATAGTGCAATCCAGTTCTGGTCCCAAAGTAAATGTGTTAGAAGTGCAGGAATATGCCTACAGGCTAGTAAGTCACCTGAGAGACAGAATGCATTAACACTCTGCACAGTCATGTCATGTCATGTCAGTGCATGCAAATTTACCTAAATGGTATCAGCGCCACGTTTGTCCCATGCCCCAGTGCTTTGGGACACTGGGGAACTGACCTATGACTATCAGCACGTAACAGTCTAAACAAACTGCATAGGATTTTTCTTATCTAATTTGGGCCCCTAAAAATTTGTTCTGGTCAGTAGTAATTCCCAAGGATGATTCAACACACATATTTAGGAGCCTAAGGTAATTAGTTTGAACTGTAACAGCTAATGCTTAGCTACCTAAATTAGATTAAACTCGGTATGAAACTGCAAATATCTTTTGAATATAAAACAGTTTCTTGCCCTTATAATAGCTACACTTGCATCTGAAAAGCTAGTGCTTTTTCTTTCTGAAGGAATAATCACTTAATATGTATTATAATGAATTTTTAATGGGGGTGAATTAATTGGGAGAAAAAAAAGGAGAGCTTTAGAATTATCCCATAGTACATAATACTATTTTCTGGAGTCATTCTCTTCAGGGTGAGAATCTGACTCAGGTCAGATAGTGCTTGGCCTCTCTAAGGAAGGCTGCCAATATACCATGATGTCAATTAAGGTGATTCTTACTGAGCATATTCTTTGGGAACTGCAGCTCATTGCCTCGAAACTGAAGCAAGGCTGGAAAATCATTCTATTGCTCCATCAGATTAAAAGAACAATCTGTTAGGAATGGCCAAAGATATCTTTGAATTGGTGATCTACCAGTAAAATTGTAGTGAAAAGTCATTATGCAAATGGAAGAGCAGAAATTTTTAACTACAGGCTTTGAAAATTAAGAACTGTGTGAGGAAAAATTGTAAATCTGTGGATACCTAATAACATGGAACAAGGAATATCTGGCTTCTGTAAGGCTGTCTGTCTACTTTCCAGGTGTCCTCAAAATGCAGTTCATGTTGTTGAAATCAGCTAAAAGAGGGTTCCACAGGGTAAGATAAGGACAGGCATTACTGAAAATACACATTAACCTATACTGATTGATCCCATCTGTTTAAGAGAAAAATGTTCTTCTGGTTTTGCATCCTTCACAGGAAAATATTGGCTTTGATTCCCCATCTTCTCTTGTATAAATAGTATGTTCACATAATAGTTCCAAATGTAACTATTTATAATGGTGACATGAATTAGGTAGAGAAATGTCAATGGCTGCTGCTTGTAACAAAAAAAGTAAAATTGCGTATCAACTCCCTGTGACAAGCAATATCACAAATGGCACGTCCTGAAAAAAGAGAGGATGTACTGAAGTAACTTTTTAGAGCTGTGCATGTTAGATTAGATGTGAAGTTCCTCTTAACATTAACAGAAATTACATGCTTAAGCTACCACAAATGACATTGATATTTCTTTGTTATAAGGCAAAAGCCATTGATTTCCACTAAAAAATAAAGCTCCACAGTCAAAGGAGTAGATGCAGAATGTATTCCTATGTTGTCAACAGTCACAGACTGTGAGCACCAAAACAGTCACAGCTAAAGAGAAAGGAAAAACTAGATTTTTCAACACCTTTTACTCACAGTTTACGATCATTTACAATTTAGTTATTGCTGTAACTAAACTCCCAGCCTTCAAGTAACATCTAAGTCCTCATCAGGCCTTTTCAGTTCTTTAGATATAGATATGGGGCTAAACTGCAGAAACTAATAGTATATCAGTGATAAATTATGAAGGCTTTTTTATGAATAACCAGCCTCTCAAATGAAGCATGGCACTTGAAAACAACCTAAAAAGTGCAGTACAGCTAGAAATCGCATTTCAAGGCACTAGTGGATAAGATGTACAATCTTACACTTTTCCCTTTTCAAATGGAATTTGTAATGGTTTTCATCACAGAGATAACTGAGGATGGAACAAAATTATCTATGCATTTAATTTTCTAAAAACTCCTGACTTAAACAATGTTATCCACATTTTTTATTGAAGAGAATTTGAGCAAAATCTGCTTTCTCTGGGGAAGGTAGGAAGTCTGTCAGAGGTATCCATGAGAGTAGATCAAGGTCTGCCACTTTAGCCTGGTGGCATTTAGACTCACAGTCATTTTCCTTTCTTCCCTGGCAGTTTCTTGGGTTTGTGGACAGTTTGTGAATGCAGCTTTGGCTCCTGAAGATTAACTGTGCTGCTGTGACTGACAGCTTCATTGATAACCTCGTAATCTAAAGGGAGAGAATGATGGGTGCTGCACACTGGCATGATCTGCTCCCAGAAGCCTGTATTGATCCTTTTACTGAAAAAATGTACAACTATATTTTCGGGTGCTCTTGTTATGTGGTATCATTGTTTAGTTGTTAACTATTCTTCTGTTCTGTAAAAAGAGGCAAACTTGCAACACTTGCCCCAGATGAATAAGCATTTTTGACATTCGAGCAAAGAATAATTAGGAATAAATTGCAGTGTCACACAAAATACTATTTTTTATGTTTTGGCTATTACTTTTCTTTATTTGATGATTAATTTACCAACTCTATGGTTACAACTGTGACACAACTGGAGTCAGAAGTGTAGACTTGAGGATCTGTAGCTGATTTTTATCACTACTTTTGTGCTTTTAAACCTAATCAGGTTCATAACATTAGAAAGGTGTCATGTAAGTTGGTCTGATATGCTAGCTTCTGGATTTATAAACAAAATAATAAAAGAGTTGAGATTGCTCAGTGTATGCCTCGGAAATGTGCAAACCAAAGTCATGACCCCTCTGAATAGGGTCTTCCTGTTGTACAACATGGCAACAGCAACAACAAACAAAAAATGTAAAAGGCAGATAATGTTATTTAGCAGTAATTAATGAGAGGGGTAAGGCACTGGAATAGCTTGCCCAGAGAAGTTGTGGATGCCCCATCCCTGGCAGTGTTCAAGGCCAGGCTGGATGGAGCCCTGAGCATCCTGGTCTAGTGCAATGTGTGCCTGCCCATGGCAGGGAGGTTGGAATAAGATGATCACTAAGGTCCCCTTCAACCCAAACCATTCTATGATTCTATGATTAACTGAAGAGAATTTTTTCATTCCACTATTATTTGTGTTTTTCCAATAATTCAGGTATGAGTCTTTCCTCAGCTGGAAATGTGTCTGCATAAAATACAATACAAGTATAACAAATTTACCACAAATTGAAGAGATCTCCTTATTCAGTGATGATATATGTTAATAACAACCACTTTTTAATTCAAAACTTTCCATTCACATATGATATTATCTATTCTTGCTGCTTATAAGTTAATACTATCACAACACAACAAAGTAAACCATAAGTAAAAGAAATAAATTCATCTTCCTAATTGTCCTTGCAATATTCTGTAGCCCTGTCCCCTTTGTTTTGTGCAGACATGGCAGGAAAGAAATCTATGGGTTACTTAGGAAATGAGACATTCCATTTCATCTTCACTTCTAGTAAAATTGCCATTACACAGCTCTAAGTCATTTGCTGGTCATGCCTTGTCTAGCTTAGTTCAATTAAATCATAATTTTGCACATTTTTCAAATCTGGGTTAAAGATCCTGTTACTCCAACGTGAAAAATTGCCATTGTTTAGATAGCATAACCTCAGCAATTCAGTTCTAGTCACACAGTGTCTAACAGTCAAGCCCTAGACTTCCCATGTAACTCAAAAATTTGCCAATTTCACACTTGATTTTCCACCTGCTCTACTCTGCAGTTTTAATGCATTTTTTTCATGTTGATAATTTTTTCAGAATCATAGTCTTTAAAAAGTTCCTTGATGTAAATGTTAAAACCCTTAAGTCAGATTCTGTTTCTGAGTTTGTCTTCCTTTGGATCAGTGGTTTCCAGCTATTTCCATGTTATAAAGTCTGAAATCTCTCTTGTTTAGCTGTAAAGAACTTTGGTTCTGACAACACCCTGTACCAGTGGATGCGCAGCATTCCTGAAAATACATGTTCTAGGAGCTCTTTTTATGTTGAAACACTTAGAGAGCTGTGCTAGGCATCCTTGTACTTTCCACTCTGCCCTCCTCTGCTAGTAATCCTGGCAGAGAAACTAAATGATAAAGAGTCCAGGTTTTAAGCTAAAAGTACATTTACACTGTCAAAGAACTTAGTCACCTGGCTGCTTCTCAGAAACCCATTCACTTTATTGTCTTGGAGTCTCTTATGGAGAGAACCAGCTAGTGCTTCCTGAGAGGAAACTTAGGTGTGCTTCAGAGAATAATTCACCACAGGGCCATTCTATTAGCAATTTGATTACCTTTCTTACTCTTTCAGTGACTTTTGGACCCTCAAATCATTACATATGCGTTTTTGTCTCCCCAGAAATTTCATCAGCTGATCTTAGTTTCAAATTATTAAAAAAAAAAAAAAAGGCCCTCAGAGGACTTCAGGCATTTTGAAATAGATTAAATACATAAGTAATTGTTTCTCACACACCAAGAGATACAACGTATGGTACAAAGCAGACTTTTGCCTTCTCTGTTAACTTTGACTGCAGCAATGCTTTGGACACAGTCACGGCATCCATGAGCATACTTTGACCAGAGTGTCCTCAAACACAAACTAAAGAGAGTTGGACTGGATGGGTAACCTATGAGTTGGGTTGAACACTGACTGAACACAGGGCTCAAAGTGTTGTGATCATCAAGAAAATTCTAACTTGCAACTGATTACTAATAGGACTCTCTAAGGGTCGTGTATAAGGATAATATTGTTTGATAACTTCATGCATGACCCAGTTTGCAGAGGACACAAAACTGATGTGGAAAGTGATCAATACACTGGCGGGCAGGCTGGTGTTCAGACACATGGACTGCACATGGCAAAAGCTGACTTTCAGTAACCTCATGATCTCAGCAAAGGCAATGTCCTGCACCTATGATGAAATAAACCCATGGAAGAGTAGTGCACCTCAGCATTACAAAAAGTTCCTGTTGTAACATACAGATTTGATTTTTCTAACTTGTGTTTCCACATATTAGACATTCTTGAACTTTGTTAGGGTTTGCTGACTGAGGAAGTTGGTCTAAGATTATTCTTCATTACTAAAAATATTACTAGTGTGTTTCATCTTTTAACCTATGTATTTTAACTCATTGAAGTCAAAGAGTTGTGTTGGGAATGGTTGTACCTTTGCATCCTTTCCCACTCTGCAGCCTTGGGTTTATGCTAGTGAACTCCAGGTCACTCACTGTAACTTAATTGTCTACTGTTAAAATATTTGCATGTTTCTTGACAATTTTTTTGCCTTGGCCACCCTCCCAAACAAGTTCTTAGAGTAATTCAAAATTTAGCTGGGGTGGGGCACATATTTAAGTTGATTTAATTCCTAGTAAACACACAGATTGAATGCAACTATCCTGTATTTTTGATCTTAGAAGAGTTTAGTAGCATTTATTCAGTAAGTATTAGTCTTGTAGTCAGAAAATGAATACCTAAAAATTTAGTATGTCATCAGTTGGTTGGGGGAAGAAAAAAAAAGCAAACCAAAACCACACCACAAAACAAACAAACAAATAAACAACAACAACAAAATCTTTCCAAGCTGTTTATAGCTAGGGTACATTACTTTTCTTCCTTGTCTAAATAATGATAATGGATAAGTGTAGTTAACATGAACAATACTGCAGACCTACCCTCACATTAATGCATGCTGGAAAGGTTTTACAGAGGGAGAACAGAATAAAATCAGAATTCTACTCTCTGCACTCATACAATTAGAAAGACTGACTGTTTCATTCCCATGAAAGCCCTGGATTTACAGTAATCCCTCATACATAATTTTTATGATATTTCAAGCTGCTGAATTATCAGTCTTGCAAATAGCACATATTTTAAATAAATTGTCCCTGTGGGTTTTGGGCACTGTGTCCAGGAGTCCAGTATGCCCTCAGACCCCCCTGGGCTTCACCTAAATAGCACTAAGATCAGCCTTCTCATACCTGCAGAGCACAATGTAGCTGTTGAGAATTTTGGGTATGAGTCTCTCAATAAATATGTGGGATCTGCAATTAATTTTTTACTAGTTTCAGCCAATGAAGCAAAGTCTTCTGTAGTATCCAAGACCTTTCTATTACTATGTCTTGGAACTGTAAGTTTGAGAAAGCAGAGAAAGCCTTTTAATCAGAAAGCTTTCACAAGGTTTAGGAATATTTGAGAACAGTGTGAAACCCCCAAATGTACTGAAAGGACTGGAGTTCGACAAATGCTAATGCCTTTTATATATCCATGTATTTAATTCGCAAATGAGCGATACTGATTGAGTGTTTCTTTAATGACAATGCCATGCAGTGGAATAGAGGTGACATGTAAATTGTCTTTTCTTCACTTGATCTGAAAATGGATTTTGCCATTATGAGCCATTGTTTCTATTCAGTAGGCAGTTCACAGTTGAATGCATTAGGAACTGAGTTATCACTGAATAATGGTGACATGAACATGTTTCACCTTTGTAAGATTGTATATTTAAGTTTTTTTCTGAATAAATTATATTGATTTAATATATTTCACAAATGTGCTAACTTTAAAAGATTTATATAGTCAGTACTTCCAAGATGTGGATTAACTGAAAGCTTTTTGCTGTTAAAGTTACAGAAATGACCTTTGCTTTCACAGACCCTAGTTTTTGAGTGCTTAGTATAAGGTACAGAAGGTACTTAATAGGCAGAATTTAATTTGACTGGTTTAGTCTTAATAGTTCTACAAATCAATTAGCATTTTGACCATTTTTTCCTGTTTATTTCTGTCTAATTTAATTTTCTGGATGTTTTTTCAGTTTTGTTTTGTGGAGGTGTTTAAAATTGAGGGACAAATTCTAATTTCTTGCAGAGAGTTAATTTTCATGTCACAAGAAAACTTATGGATCAATTAACTCACAATCATAAGTTGTAAGTGCAAGCAAATGCTGCTTCTAATGGAACAATACTTATTAACATATATGTTTCTGTGTCTCCCTGTTTTTGGAAGATTTTCTTAGTGAAAGACCTAAATTGTTCTAAGCATTTCCAGTCTGTTGGCAAAATGCTTTGCACCTCTACTTAAAACACACTAAAATTACTGACTTGGTCTTAATTGTCAAAATCTGCTCTCAGTCTTGCCAAGTTAAATATTGTTATAGTCTGCCCAGAAAAAAAGAACATCCACCCTTGGAGATACTTAAAACAAGACTGCAAGCAATGTATTGGATCAGTACTCATCATACTTCAGGCTTCCAGAAACAATTCCATTCTGATTCCTCCAGAGAAACCCACATCAGCAGAGTGAATGTTTAAGTTAATGACACAGGAAGACTGGTTCCAAAGTTTCTTTGGAAATTGTCGTGGTTTGACGCTGGCCCAACTCCAGACACCCACAAGAGTCACTCGCTCACCCTCCCCTGCCATAGCTGGGCAGAGGAGGGAAAAGGGAAAAAAAATTAACGCTTCATGAGTGAGATAAGGACTGGGAGAAACACTTCAAGGGCGAAACAGGCTCAACTTAAGTTGCAAAGTGAATTTGTTACTAACAGAATCAGAAAAGGATAATGAGAAGTAAAATAAGCCCTTAGAACACCTCCCACCCCCCCAGCCCCTCCCTCCTTCCCACTGACAGCGCAGGGAGACAGGGCATGGGGCTTGGGTCAGCTCATCACTGGGATTTCCTTCTGCTGCTGCGGGAGGAGAGTCCTTCCCTGTGAGGCCGTGGGGTCCCTCCCATGGGAGACAGTTCTCTGTGAACGTCCCGGCGTGGGTCTGCTCTCACGAGCAGCAGCCAAACCGCACCTGCTGCAGCGTGAGCCCCTCCCACGGGCACACAGCCCTCCCAAAACTGCTGCGCCATAGCTTTCTCTTTCCATGGGGTGCAGTCCTCCAAGGACAGGCTGCTCCAGTCTGGAAGCAAGGGCCCTCTCTCTCCACCGGGTCTCCCACTGGATCACAGCCTCCTCCAGGCATCCATCCCCTCCGGCGTGGGCACCTCCCCCACGGGCTGCGGGTGGATCTCTGCATTCCCCGTGGGCCCATGGGCTGCAGGGGGACAACCTGCTTCACCATGGTCTTCAGCATGGCCTGCAGAGGAACCTCGGCTCCGGCACCTGGAGCACCTCCTCCCCCTCCTTCTCCACTGACCTTGGTGTTGCCATGTTGTTTCTCCTCACATATTCTCACCTCCTCCTCTTCTCTGACTAGAATCCAAAATCTTGTGACTTTGTTTTGATTTTCTTCTTAAATATGTCATCACAGAGGCATTACTAATCTCTCTCATTGGCCCAGTTCTGGCCAGCAGCATGTCCACCTTCAGAGCCATCAGCCACTGCCTCTGCTGGACATGGTGGGAAGCTTCCAGCAGCTTCTCACAGGAGCCATCTTTGCGGCCCCCCTGCTGCCTGAAACCGGGCCATGCCAAACCAATACAGAAATGAATAGCCAAAATTTCCTGATGAATTGTTCTTCCTATTTTCAGCATAATTCCCCTCAGAATTAGAGTCATATCCATAATGTAGACCAAACTGACAAGCACCAACAAGAGAAGTGAGAGAGCAGTTTACAAGAAGTTAAGAATTATACAGAAGGAAGAGGAACATATGATAAAATGTGAAGATGCAAGTTGAGGAGGTTAAAAAAAGGAAGAGCTGGGGATATGACAGACAGAAAGGAAAAGGAATATGAAACTGCAAATAGATGATAAATGATAGTCACTCAGCTAGAAAGGAAGAATATAAAGAATTGAATGGGAACTATGTACTGTTAACACCTTTGCATTCTAATGTTCGTAGCTGCAGAACTCAGAATTACAGCACATTTCCCTTTCTCTGCTATCATCACTCTTTTAATTCACTTTCTGCCTGCTTATCTTCTTACCCCTTCATTCAAAAACTTGGCCTTTGACTGGTTGATTTGGCTTTGTCTCACCTAATATGACCCTCTACCTTCTTTTCATCTTTTCCCATGGATCAGATACGTCAGAATGTATGGCCGTACATGAGGAAGTATATATAGTTACTGGGTTTTACCTACTTGCCTGTTCTAAATTTAGGATGCATATTTCAGAGTCTGAAATATCTGAAGCACCACTATTAGTATTGTCTCGATCCTTAATGCCATTCACAGAATATACAAGATGAGATTTAGGAAGTTACTGTTCAAATAGCCGAAATATTAAAAATTTTAGCATGCACCTCACTCCCTTTCTTTGCCTTGATCCCTTTTTGTTTTGATAGATGAAATACAACAAACACACTCCCTGGTTATATCTCCACTTACTTGAAACCTAATCGCATTAGAAGGAGATTTACTTTCCTGGTGCCTTTACTGTTAATCTCAGATTATCACACACAGAGAAATAAAAGAAAGCAACATTAGGACTTGTACCTATCTGAGTAATATCTGCCACAGGAAGCCATATAGCAGTCTTATTGATACAGTAGCTGACATCCTGACTTGAAAGATATTTTACTTAGTACACCTAGCAGTAAACATTTACTTGTAAGAGCGGGGCTCATTAAAATATGTTTAAACACTCAAATCTTACCTAAGAAGAGAAAGATAGCATGACTGTTACTAGAAGACAAATACTAAAATTTATTTATAACTCCAGAGACTTAGTACTGTGCACTTGTTATTGCCATGTTTGCACTTGTCTCCAGCTAATAAAGTCCCTTTGAAGAGCAGAACGGATGCTTTTCACTCACTGTGACATATATATTGGGATACAGTGTACATATAAATCACATCCGCACTTGTAAATTAAACAATCTTGGATTTGCTGTCTCACCCTTAGGCCAGGCCACATGCTGACTCTCACCTTGTACCAAAGGACAAACTGGTTAATGCCATCTGGCCCCAGTCGTAGTCATGGTAAGGGCTGTTCAAATAATTTAGCTGTCTAAATTTGGGTATTTCACTGCTCATGCAGATCATTAGTTTAATTTACTAATACAATAGCTATGGATTTAACAGCAATTTGGAACATTATCAGCAAAAACGCATTTTTCTGTCCAGATTCCCTGAGCTTCTCATCGTAAATCAAGAAATAAGAACTTCTGTGTGTTGTGCAT
This sequence comes from Rhagologus leucostigma, assembly GCA_013397725.1. Lineage (NCBI taxonomy): Eukaryota > Metazoa > Chordata > Aves > Passeriformes > Rhagologus > Rhagologus leucostigma. The sequence goes on from VZTD01001812.1 coordinate 228,168, forward strand.
CTCATCTGGAAGTAGACTTCCTGATGTGCTAAATAGATTGGGTTCTAAAATGTTTTCTTTGACTATGAAGGGAGATGAAGTTGGCTGTCAGAAAGTCAAAGTATACACAGCAGATTTCTAAACTGCAGTAGAATTAATCCTATTCTGGATAGGTGATATCAGCCATATTTCAGTTCATTCAGAGCTGGAAAGAAACTGTATGAGATCATGAAAATTTTTTTCTAATTCTGGGAAGTTTGAGGGAAAGCTTTGCTTATTTGCATTGTTTAATGTATTTAAATATGCTGAATTTAGATAAGCTGTCTGTTGGGAATAAATCACTGTGAAAGTTATCATTCTATTCTATCACACATGATGGAATGAAGTGAAATGGCAAAAAATCTCGGAAAAAAGCATTGCTGTATTTTAAGAGGTGCCTGTCAATGATTTGTAAGGCAATCCCTTCTATTCCCATTGACCGGGATATAACACATTTTCAGTGGCATGTCACTGTCAAAAGAGTAGTTTATGTTCTCACATTTCAGTGAAAACAGTTCTGCAGCCTATAACTGTTGTAACTATACCAACAAAATGTTTCTATAGCAATTTGTTGACTATATTCCCAAATGTTATATCAACAGCACTTAAATAAACTTCAGAGTGAAAACCAGAATTTTATTTGGTATCCATAGGTATATTCACTGAGATATCCATACTGTGTATTGAGTCACAGAGCTGTTTTCCTCAAATTCTGTTTTGATCTCAGGAAAAAGATGGATAAGGAGCCTACACTGGATTGCACAAGCAAAATTAGGATCATAGGAAATGAACTACATCTCTCATGTTAAATGGGTTTTGAAAAAATAGGCATAGGACTCAATGAATCAGAAATATATTTTGTCCACATTTTGCTAATGTGATTCTTCCAAGTTAAATAAAGCAGCCAAGAGAACAGGTAAACATTACATAAGCAATTTCAAATGTTATTTTCCTGCTGCTTAGGGAGATATAAAATTCAGCCAAAAAGTCATAGTAGTTTTTTAGCCCAAATTTTTAACATAGAAAAAGAAGCAAAGAGAGGGAGAGCACAGAGTGAGGCGGTCAGAAGTGCATAAATATCAGTTTTATCGATTCTAAAGGAAATATAGTGAGATGTCTTTTTTGCATTCAGATTTTGATGCAGTCTTTAATTACAGGTTCACGTAGAGCTTTTTTCTTTACCGTTGCTGTCAGGGCAGAGAATGGCAACTGTCCACGTAATGAGCAACTATTCAATAGCTGTTTTCTCGTTTATGCCCAATGAGTGGTTCAACAGATTACTTACTGTCTGTTATTTAAACCCTGCTCTGAATACAGAGTTATTCATTTCCTGTGGCTTTTTTTCTGGTACTTGTCAGTGTAGTATCTGAGTGCTCTTCTTAGACTAATGACTACTTCCACAACCATCTGATGAAATTATCATTCCCATTTTACAGATTGAGAACTGAGGCACACGGATACAAACGTCCAAAGTGCCCACTAATTTTCTCATTCAATCAAAGACACACAGAACCTGATTTTTTGAAGTACTAAGAATTAGACAGCAGTTTAGATGTTCAAAGCAGCATCCCACAGACAGTTGTGGCAGCTGTGAGTGTGCACAATTTCTGCAAATCAGACTCTAGAGCCTCAAGAGAGGAAGTTAGAAAATAAGGATCACACAATTATGTGTGTCTACATGGTACGTTGCAGATATTTGAGAGATATCTGGGGCAGGAATGAACAAGTTGGATACAAGAAGCAGCATAGTTGTGCTTATACAACATTCTAAATTAACTATTTAGCTCTGAGAAGTAGGGTATTTCAAGCCTGCTACACCATTTTGCTGCTTTCCTCCCAAGACCTTCCCACCCCCTCTCATGGCCTCTTGCCTCACTCGCTGTTCACCTGACATCTTCTGCAGCAAATGACTCCAGCGGGCCTGTGACAATGACAAGGAGGGCTTTTTGTAACTGCATGGTCCCGGGCTATTCCCTGAGGTGTCTCCTTACTCTACACTGGATGAAACAATTCTCAGTAGAAAAAAATTATTATGTAATTATGTAACTCTATCAAAAAAGCCTAGTCACTAGGAAGACAAATTAAGATAGCACTGCCATTTCTTTGACTGCTTCATGGTTAGCAATCCTGAGCAAAATACTCTGGCTTAAAAAATAAAAATAAAAACATTCCCTTTTTCTGGTGAGAAAAACAAACAAAACAAAGTTGGCTGCACAAACACCTCTGGATTATTTTAGCCCAAGTGATTCAAGCTTGGCAAAATTATCAGCAACTGAAATTGAGCCCAACATTTAGCAGTCTTGAATTTTTTATTTAATACTAATTAATGCTAATTAATAAGATCAATTAATTATTTCATTTAATTTTTAAGTTTTAGAACTGCATTTAGTAATTTGACATATTAGACATAGCTCTTTGATGCTTACTGAGACGGAGCAACCATCGTTACAAACTAAGGATGTGAACAACAGTTTCTTTGCATCCAGTTAAACATATCTAATTGCTTGGTTAATGGTGGTCTAAAGAGTAAAGTGTAATTAAATATGGGACCTTCTTAAATATATTTGGATGAAAGTATTCTGAACAGTGCATAATTCATAATGAAAAAAATTACTTTTTTTTGTTTTTCACCTAGAATTTGGATTACAAAAATACAGAAATCAGAAAATACAGATGTAGAAAATACAATCTTCAGTGCTTTATTTTTCATTCTTATTTATCTTAGAATCTCATGATATATTAACATGGAGTTTTTAATCTTGCTTCTTTTTTCCCAAAATCTTAAATCAGGAAGCTGGCAAATGTGCAAAGCAAACTCATGAATTTTAAACATAAGATAAATCAGGAATTTAGCTAAAGTGCTGGCCTTTTTATTGTTTGAAATTCATCAGGTATCTGTTCCAGAGCAGTTTTAGGTAGGAGGATCATAGGGATTATCTAACTCTAGAGAACATTGATAAATTAAAAGAATTTTCAGCACTTAATAGCACTGTTAGCTTCAGTGTTTGGGACTATTAAGGAGAAATACTTCAAATACATGTTAAAATACTGTTAATTGTCACAGCAAATGGCAACAAAGGCAGATAAACACATTTTCAAGGAGGAAAGAAGTGAAAGGAGATACTACAGGTAATAGAAACCTATTTACATTAAAATCTATTCCACTCAAAAGCAGATTTGATTTTGGGTAGAATTCAGCCCAGGTAATTCAGACACCTGACTGGCATGCAGTCTTACAAAACTCCGAGGTGCCTGTCTTGAAGGTGAATTGTGTTTGATGATCCAGTTTCCCTATAACATTCTTAACAGATGGAGAAAGAAACTGCTGAAAGAAGAGGGATCTCCCACCCCGTTTTTTGTCCTTTCCTCTTTATATCAGACATCTCTGTATATATACATCCACTCCTTCTTGTGGAAAGAAACGGAGCCAATAGGAAATACCAGGTTCCTCTCTGTGTTTGGGATGTTTGAGAATGGCATTTTTTGCCTCGGTCAAATTCCAGATTAGATAATAGTAATTAAAAACAGACCCATTTGCCCAAGTAACAGACTTCAACTGCAGAAGACCAAATCCACATCATGCGATGCAGCCATAGTCATGAAGTGTCTGTGCCAGAGTGCCAGTGTCTGTGCCAGCCCTTTCCTTGAAATTGGAGCCCTATCCACACAAATGGCCCATTGAGTGTACAGCCTAGATCTGGGCTCGCTCTCTTGTCTGGGAAGTGGTATGGCTGACAAGTTAACTAATTACTCAAGGAATGACCCCCAGAAGAAGGCAAGTTTTGCTCAAAAAGCCACTCATTTAAGAAATGTGTCTACAAGGTTTTGCACTGCAGTGCAGCAGGTAGGCTGCATTATTGTCTGGACTTCGAGTGGATTTCACAACTATAATTCACAATTTGTTCAGTGTTCAGGAGACATCACATTTCTTTGCAATTAGGAACACTTATTAATACACAAAATGGAGTTTGATAAATAATGAACAGGATTATGAAATGTAGTCAAAAATAACTAATATCTGACACCAAAAAAAAGGTTCAAACAATGTCTGTAATGATGTCTTTTGATATTTACAACTCCTTTGTGCTTCCTTTAGCCTTCTGGCAATGCTGTTTTGACTTTGCCTCAGCTCATGGGGATGTAGTGTAAAATAGGCAGTATTCAATTTCTCATATTTTGCACCTGGGAGTTAAGGGAGCGAACAGACAGAAACTCAGCTGAGGTTATGGATGGGCCTCGAGTGGCTTCCTGGGTCAGGAGAGGAAAGAAAGAAAAGTCTTGGGGGAAGTTTTATTATCTGGAAAGGACATTGGGAAATTGGAGGTATTCTGTAAGGAAAGTTAGAAAGAACGCATTAAAGCATATTAGAAGAGAGGTTATAATCTGAGTATAAGAAAGGCTGGTATACCTGGAGGAGCAGGGTAGGTGTCAGAGAAAAGAAGGTGAACTCTTCACCTCTTTACACCCATGTGTGTGCACTGTAATTAGTGTTTCCCTGTCCCAAAAAAAACCCCAACAAACAAACAAACAAGAAAAAAACACACCAAAACCCAACCAACACAGCTTTAAATGGGAATATACTAACTGCAAATTCAGCCCCTGGGAGTAATTACTCTATAGAGCAGAGTTTGTTTATGAATTAAACCTTCCTAGCTCCATGCTATAGAAAATTACTCTCAGATGTGGAGAATCTTCTGGAAACCTGCCTTCCACCCGCTGTTTCTGACACTGTGAAAATGCTGAGGAAGCACTCCTTTAAAACTGATATGTCTGTGAGCTCATCTTTGGCATACAGCAGTACTGAAGCAAATTCATTCATCGATATTAAATGTACTGAGATAAGGAATATATGAGGTGCACTGTAAGCTGTATTAATCAGATGGAAGAGACGTGATTAAAAGGAGATGTTTAGACAGGAGGTATAAGGCTAGACCAATACTGTAAGAGGGAAGAAAATATAAAGGTTTAAAAATACACCACACTTAGCACCATTAATCTGAGCAAAACTGAAAGTTATGTACTCCCTAGCTGTTCATGCACTGTTAGAAATTCTACTCCGGTGTGTCTGTGCACATGTTTATATTCAAATAAATAGAATTTTTATCAGAGTGAAGTAAACAAAAAACCAAGAACCAAAAAACAAACAATAATTAGAACTGAGCTCTTTCCTATTCTCAAAGGATTTTTTTTTGTGTGTTTTATAGATACCAGCCATACGCTTTCTGTAATAAAAATCAGTTTTAATTCATTCTGAATTCCTTGGGACATTTCAACTTCTTTCGTAGTTCAGATGCTTAGGAAAAAAGGCCCTGATCATCTGCAGCTGACAAAAACAAAGCCACATTTTAAGTTAAAACACAAAATGGAAGTATATTAGAATAAATTGATCTCTACTGTGAAATTAGTTAAATGTCCTGTGATGGAATTACAGCAGGGTGGACATTACAGGTGTCAACAGTGTCAGGGTATGAAGTTACGCTCCACCTTTCCTTTATTTCTTTAATCTGTAGAAGTTTGCCCCCACACAATCTGTGCTGCTGTTAAAAAAAGCAGCATGTTCTTGCAAGTGATAGTTTGAGTAGACAGTTGTTTATTGAGCTGCGCAGTTTTTCTGCAAAAAGAGTCCATGGCATGAACTGAAATTTCTCAAAATTTTAAAATCTCTAAAAGAATATTTCTTTTAACTTTTTTCTCACCCATCCTCCCCCTTACTCTACTTTTCTTACAGACCATCAATCCTTTGTGCTGAGTTCAGCACTAGGACCTTTAAAGTGAAATGCAACAAGTGTCACATTCTTGGGGTGTGTTTGGAAAGCTACTCTTCTAGTATAAAAACCATCCCTCTCTGAAATGGAAGAGACAAATGAATTTTTTAAAGAATCACCTACTTTCTGGCTTTACTAAAAAATGAGCTCAGAAGCCCTCTTATGATGTTAGGTGAGCAGGGGCAAATTTTTTTTATATTTTTGCTTCATTTATCTTCAAGTACTATTAACCGCATCCCAGCAGCAAAGCATTGCCAGTGAAGTCTCATGGATGTATGGAGCTCATAAGATACTGAATTTTCTTCTACTGAAGTGTGCTAAGAAAGCCTGGCATCTGCTCTGGTATTGATGCCATCATTTGTCATCCCTTCAGCACCAGCTGGATTAGGAAAAATACCTTTTATTACAAAAGAAAAACATTCAGTAACTACTTTGTTTTCCACCCATTGTTCTCCAAATGTTGTTGAAAAATCTTGCTGTAGGAGACCTATCTTCATAGGTCATTGTGTGTCAGATATTGAGCCATGGAAAGCCTACTGATAAACCAATAGAAACCATTTGAAAAAAAAGCACATACAATTGATTTTGAAGAGCAATTTGTCAAGCACATTATGTACTGATTTTAATATGTCAGACTGTATTCACTTAAATGTGAAATGCTTAGTATTGTTGACATGAGGGTTATAAGATTAAAGAATGGATTTCAGTGAAAATCCTTTTTTTCTGATTGTATAGCTACTAGTATTGTGAATGATCTTATGCATGCTCCAGTTTTGTAGCTTTATAAAGCACTGCTTTTGTATGCACTCCTACACATATACCCACATGCACAGCCAACACTGACCCTTGTAGCTATGAATATTTGGCATGGACATGTTTTATGACTGCATGATTCATTTATTTATAAACTAGAAAGCTCATTTTTATAAACATCTAATTTACAAATTTAACACATTTGGTTTTATTCTCCAGAGAAATAAAATCAAAAACTTCAAAATTTGTCTTTTTATTTTGCTCCCATAAAAAAAAAGTAAAATTAATGCAAAAACCCCAAATTTACAAACCCAACCACTGAAAACAGGAAGAACTAAGTTTTGGTCATACTTACAGTCCACTTACTGGGCTTTAACCAGCTGTAAAATCCCCTCAAAAAAAAGCTTATTGCAAATTGATAACGTTATAGCATTCTTAAGTCAAAGACGTTCTCATGAACACATAAGGCAGTAACGCAAGAACAAGCTATTCTATTGAATTAAATTGGCCTGATGATCCACTATATGATATGTCTTTTGCACAACAGAACATTCCTGATATTTAATAAAGTAAGATCAAATTTGTGGAAAAACCAGGAAAAAATGTTAAGTGGATGTATAACATACATATATATGTACAGATAATAATGTAAAGCTGCCTGTATATGCATATACACAATTTTTCATGTACTTATGTATAGATACATATGAATATATATCTGTATACATCAGTGTTACGTGTATTTCTTAATATTTCACATTGCTATAACCCTAGAGTTGAAGTTTAGGTCACAAAAAGTGGCTGTAGTCCAGAATTCTGGAAGGTGAGAAGTTATTACAGGAAAGCATTGCAGTGTGCTCGCTATTCTTACAATTTTTCACTAAGCATCAGGTTGTGGCTGCTGTTAAAGACAGGATATTGGTAGATTCTGAGTCTGACCCCATGGTGCTGTGCTTGCTTTCACACGTAAATAATTTTTATTTTTAACACCTCAAAGAAAGATCCTGTCCTATAGTAAAAACTATATATTACTCAGTGCATGTTCTCTTCAAGGGCTGTCTCAGCCTTGGACAAATGTTTCACAGTGATGCCTTATACTTCAGATCTTGAAAACTGAACCCTTGCTTATATAGGTATTCAAAAAGGGATGATCTCTCTTCCTTCGTGGCTTTAACTCTACATGACATAGATTCAGCCATGTATCAGGAGCAGTAAAATTTATTTTAGGCACCTATGGAACTTTCCCTTTCTTCCCCACTGATGTCCTTGCCACAGGAACATATTCCCACAGGATCATGACATGCCATTACTCTTTCAACAAAACGGGCTTTCAGCAAGAGTTCCTTCATTTTCTGACTTCAGATGAATTTTGCTTTGACAGTTTGTCCATAAAAGGCTCATAATTTTTGATTTTGGCTGCTAATAAAATTGCTTGTTGGCCTGAAATGACATTTTTTCATTATTTAAAACAGTTAATTCTCTATTTCTGACACCATTCAGCATAATTGACCACCATCTTTCCAGACTGCTTTCTACTTTCCCATTCTCTTTATTTTTTTTTAATTTTTTTTAATTCCTCTGTTAATTAAAATGGCTATAGAATTCTCTGATTTAAATTCATGCTTGGGTTAAGAATTTACAAAAATTCCCTTAATTCAATAATAACTTCACTGTTAATTTGATTAATGAAGATAAACCTTCCAAAGATGGCACTCCTCTGGCTGAGCCATTCTGAGCTGGAGGATCTTTTCTACACATACAGAGATCTTTTCTGTTTTAGCAAGATGATTAGCTAAAACTAGATATTTTCTAGTTGTCATCTATCAGTAGAGACCTTATGTATAAAAATGCACAAATGAATGTATATTATGTGTGTGCATGAAACTGTTATGATGTTACAGACTTTTCAACAGTAATTTTTCCGATGGTTCAAAAGCATTCTGGTTCACTAAGATGAACAAAATTTGAGGTAGAACTTAAAAAAAATGTATACACAGGACTTTTCATCCTCTGGCTAAATTCAAGCTCTGTTTTAGAGACTGCATACTTATTAGCATGCAATATACTTTGCTCTTTTCTTTCTAAGCCTGAGTCAACACAACCATGCTGTCTTCAGTCAGTGCTTCAAACATGTCTTATTTCGTAAAGAGATCTTTTAAATTTTAAGTAACTTGCATATTCTTAAAAGCTAGCAAGATGAGTGGTAATTACCACGTAGAATTGCAGACATTAGTAGGAGACTTTGGTCTTCTACTCCTGCTGATACATGCTAATTAAAAAAAAAGGAGAAGTGATATTGTTAGCAGTAATCTTGAACTCTGTGTGGGTATAAGAAATAACGTGACATTACTGGGTCTTCTGTGTTAAGCTTGAATAGCATGTTGCAGCAGTACAGGCAGCAATGCCTACATTAAATAAAAGAAGGAGATACTTCTGAAAGAAGCTTGATGGATTTTTACCTCTGTCTTCAGTACTTCAGCATGAGTAGACTGATGCTCAGTTCCACTCTAGCTAGTCACACTTGTGTCCAAGATAAAGATTACATTTTCCCTTTCATGACAGAATCACAAAGAATAGCTGAGGTTGGAAGGGAGCTCTGGAGATTGTCAAATTCAGGTCAAAGCTGGGCTTGTTAATTAGCCAGATTTTAACATTATGAAGGCCATGTTAATTTTGTATTAGAATGCAGTACCTGACCAAGGTGAATAACTCACAAAATTTTAAGTATGTTATTTAAATCCTGTTGCTTCTATTAATCATGATTGGCATTTCATAAGCCCACGATGGCCACTCTTCCTCTCACTTTGCATCCAGTACATGTTCAGTTTGTGTTTCCTGGCAGTACATGTATATCCCTTTTTATTATTTCAAATATTGTTGTAGACATTTTTTCACTTCTTAGTGATATGAAATTAGTGAAATTCAAATTGTATTTTAGGATTAAGTTTTCAACTTGGCTGACTTAAAAAGGCTGATTTTTTAAGTAAGTTTCCATTTACATATGCAGATTTAGCAGCATTTCTAAAGAGGGCTCTGTTTGCCCCACAGTACCATCCAGAGCAGTGTGCAGGCTTTAAATCCTGTGACACATCTCTGTAGATCTGGCTTGCCATGGAAACCTCAGACAGCATCCTCACGAGGGAAACTGAGGAACTCGAGAAGTCATAGAGAAGCACTGCAACTCGCTTTTACCTCATCTTGTTTTCATGTCAGAGGGTCATCATCTTCCCCCTTCCCTAAAAATAATATCCATAAAATACCTTGAAGGAAGAAAAATATCAGACCTTGCATCCAACTGCAATCTTCCCAAAAGAAATGTTAGCCATCAAAAAAAAAAAAAAAAAGAAAAAACGAGATCGCAGACATTTCCCTCTTCGTAATTTCTGCTGCTTTTGAGTTACATATTGTTAATTTTCCTTGTATTTGCCAGAACATGAAGAAACTGATTCTTTAGGAAGGAGTTCCTGCTTATTTTCTCATATCAGATTGATAAGGACTAAATTAAAATCATCAGTCTCACTGACGTCTGAAAATGCATAGAGATGCTACTCACAGAAAGTCTAATCTTTTTCACGCTGAAGGAATACCAAAAGTCTCAACTGTGGTCTCTGGGTCACATCTAGCTTAGTTCCACCATGACCTTAAGTCATTATCACCTGGCAGAAGTCTTCCGACCTGTGTGAAATCGGTTTGTTTTCAAACTTCATCTCCTATAAAATGCTGGATTTCCTATAAATCCATGTCGCTGATGCAAGGCTTGACAGCTAAGCAGACAGGCTGAGAATTGAGCAAGCACAGGTACTGAACACCTCTGCTCTGCTAGAAATGGCTCCTTCACAGCAGAGATGAAACATGGTGATGGAAGCTATGTATAAAAAGCTTACCATAAACCTGGACAGTCCTTTGCCTTTGGAGAGGCAGAAGAGGAAGGTTTCTGATGCTGCCATTAAAAATCACCCTAAAAATGTCACTGTATGAAGGAATGCAAATTCAAGGCCTGAGGGGAGAAGGGAGAACAGCCTTTCTATTTGTTTTATACCCATTTTGGAAATGTGAGGAAACTGTTTCAAAATTAAATTGCCCTATCCTAAAAAAAGCTAATAATCATCAACTGCTACTGAAGCACTTAATTCTAATTAATTCCTCTTTAACACTCAGTTAGGATGCCACTCCACATATACCCAATAGGAAGAAATAAATGAGATGAACAATTGATATTCTGCACTACTGTACAGGGGGGTTTTCCCATTAAGCTCTGTTCAGCATCAAGAGTGTCTCATCTAGGAGTGTCAGAAATCATCGCAATGTCCTTTTTGTGTTGATCAGAATAGATTTTTCTAATATTTTGGAAAGAAATCTTATCTCAAATCAGCATATTCTCACTTTATAAAATAACCAGATACTTTAAAATTAATTTAAAACTCCAACAAAGTGTTATGGATTTAGGATGATAATTATTTGTTCTCTAAATTAGAGGGATATTGTACCAATTTCTGTTAATTGCATTTTTTGTATGGATGGAAAACAAAGTGCTTTTTGAGAATAAGCACTGAAGTTGCACTGTTAATTTAATAAACCTTCACTTCTGATAAAATTTGGCATTGTATTTACAAAATTGCTAGCTGCAGTGATTTTACTGAGAATCTCACAATGTAGGGTGTCTTAAATCAAGCCACAGCCACTGGAATCAAATCTGCTTTTACTCAATAAAGTAAGTTTCTCTCTCTAGCATTAGGAAAAAAGAACTTAGGAAGGGGAAAAGGGGATATTTGTTGCTGTAAATTTGGCTTAGTAGCATTGTTTAACATCTGCACTGAAGTGATATTTATAAATATATCTTTCATTTGCTTTTGTCTTATTCAGTGGTTAACCATGGTTTTGGAAACCTTAATGTACGTTACCTGATTCCATTTTACCTTGGTTCAAAGATTCGAACTTGTATTCTAAATTCAGTTTCTCAAAAATCATGAGGCTTGGAGTCTTCACACTGCGTACGTCTCGAGGCACCATCACTGTCTCATAAGAAACACGTTATAATGGTGCTACATGAACCATATCTGTGAATATCTGCTTGTACGTATCCTAATGCATGATAGAGATATATCACTGTCAATTTAGAGATTATGGATTTTATATGCATGTGAATAAAGATATAAAGGTTTATAGATGCAAAACTTATATCTAGCTACCTTGATAGCTATGGAGACATGCCTATAAATGTCGTACCTCATAAAATGGATGACAAGGTGAAAAATCAATCTCATGCTCAGGAATACCAGTATTATTAAAAATGCTTGTTTGTTAGTTTAATTTTGGAAACAGTTGTTCAACTCAAGTACTGTCTATGTTGGTCTTTTGATCCAGAGTTAGAATTTCTCACAATTCATCATGCAATATTATTATCAAGTCTTTCAATTACATTTAATTAATCTTTTGTTTTTAGCTGTGGACATTTTGCAAACCATCAGATTACCAGAATCATCGAGAAAAACCCATATAGGAACATCTGACATAGATAGTTTTTAAAGTGTGATACTTCTGGCAGGGAATTCAAATTTATTTCATTCAAAACATTTATTCTGAGACAAATAGTGTACCTGGAGCCTCAGAGACATGGTGCAAAAAAAGTGGAAAGGTCTCATTTTCTTCATGGTTTTCCTGTCACCCTCCACAAGTCTGTATAGATCCTTTTTAAAAAGTCTACTAGAAATTAATATAAATAGACCTTCTCACAACAATTCCCATAATAAGGACAAATTTTCTAACCATATGAACCTTTCCAACTGCCTAGAACCACATTTTACAAGGACTATTAATTGAGTGATTAGATAATTAATACAAGGAAAAGTACTTGAGGAAAAGGGTGGATTTAAAATTTTTAATGATGTATCATGAATTAGCTAGCAGAATGAAATAGTAGCTGAGCTTCCTACTCCCATATTTCCTGCTGAAAAAATTAACAGTCCAAAGGTTTTCCATGGCTGCTTGGAACATCTAACTGTACAATTTCCTGGTCTTAATTTGAAGTATAATAAAATATTTTCATGGGGTGTCAAACATGGAAATGCATTAGTTCTCTCAGCAGATATGGGCTTATATTTAAAAACAATACATCTATCAGATGCTACATTTTTCACAGCTGCAGAAGTCTCAGTGTTATAGATTTCTCCTTTTTTTCATAACCATTTCAGACTCATATACCTATGAATAAGTCTATGAATTCCAGTGGTTTGAGTTAGCTACACTGATGCAGAACTGGAGGATGGTGTGAATTGTGCTTCTGTCAGGTTTTCCACTAAGCAATTCCTTTGACAGCAGCCTGAATTTGATGGAGTAATTGGCCAACCCTACAGCTGTGACCGAAATACCTGCTCAAAGTCAAGGACAAATGGAAAGGTCTCTGAGACATCTTAATCCTCACAGAATCATGAATTTTTCACTTTGTTGTATAAAGGTTTATACTTACTACGTTTTTGCTCTGTCTGAATGATTTATCTGTTTAGATATTGAAAGACTTTTTTTTCAAATACTTTGAAAGGTCTAAAAATGATTATTTATCTACCTTTATACTTTGTAAGGTATACACTTATGACAAAAACAGTGTCATTTCTATTAGCCTGCAGTCTGATTCTGTCGCTATTTCAGATTGGAACAACTGAGGCAATTATTTTATAATCCTAGCATTACACCTTTGGGATTTTTTGGCATGTTCTGGTAGGGTGGAATTTTTTTAATCAGTAAGATTTATAATCCAAACTCTTGTCTATGTAGCAGAAAAAACCCCTATGATCTGGTTCATGCTGAAAGCTCATGATAGAGAGTGAAGTGAAAGGATTGTATACTTAGAGGTCTTGCATGATTTGCAGAAGAGACTGCAGGGGCATTTGAGTGTCAGGTATGCTCAGGAAGCGGGGCATGCCCATTTGTGTGCATCCTTCCTTAACTCCAAAGTTTCCTGTTTCTATAGGTCCTTTCTGAATGCTACAGCTCTCCTTCCAGTCCATGTTATTGACCTGTGTGAATTAAGGAGCAAGCAGACACAGACATCATGCACACACATGGATGAAAAGACATGTAACCTCTGTAAGGTCTTCTGCTCATTTCAGGAGAAAAATATATTTCTGATTCTTTTCTATAAGGTATATTGGAGCTTTCAATCTTAATTAAAGTACACAATTTTATTAACATGATAGTATAGCAATAATATTCAATTTCTCTATGTAAATTATGACACAAATTGACCATGTGCTCAAACACATCATGTCAGATTGCCTTTCCATTCCTGAACAGACAGTAAAAACACATTCCAATGTAATATGAGGCTGTCACTTATGTCCGTATAAGAAGATCAGATAGAGTCTGTGTTGCCAAGCACAGGGAAAGAAAAATGGGGAAATAAAGGCCTCTGAGAACGGCCATCTGTTTAGGGCTGCTTAGGAAGAAGCACATATATGAGCTAGGGCATGTATCCTCTCTTCTCCTCCAAACAATTTTTGACAGTGTAAAGTTTCCCTTAAAGTACATTTCCCCAGGAGGAGTGATAGGAAGTACCCAAGATCCAACAAAGAACAAAAACAATTGAACCAGTTGTAGTTGCCTCCCCCTAACCAGCAACCCTGTGGTGGGCTCCTGGCAGCTGCGTTTCAGTGAGCCCTTAGTAGACAAAGTACTTTTAGGAACCAGCTTGTTGGTTTCATGAACAAAAGTAGTTTCTTTTCTAATTATCACCTTTCTGAAGCCCCTCTTCTTTGCACATCACGCTAATTTTGTAGGCATGAATAGTTAATCCAGTCTTGCAGGGGAGCAAAAAGACCTCTTTCCCCACAAAATATAGGGAGTGCAGCTTACCCAGCTGTAAAGTCTGTGTATCACTGATCTTTATCATTCAGAGGTTTTATGCTTAAATTCATTAATTACGTGTGGTGTGAGATCACAATTTATTCTTCCCTGACACCTGGGTTGAAGAGTTTGGGGGAACCTGACAGATCCTTTGTGGGGCTTCCACAGCCAGTGAAGCTGACAGGGATTCATGACTCTTTGCCCATGAATAATTTTTATCTGCAAAGTCCTCCACAGTCCTCCAAACTTTGCAGTGAACATGTTGCCTTTCCTCTGAGTCAGAGGCACATTCCTGTTGGGGCTTGCACTGCAGAAACATTGTCTGTGCCAATGTATTTACTCTGATGCTTGAGCATCTGCAATTGCTGCAGTCATATCATTATGACCTATCATCCTCATTCATCAGCCAAGTTAAGTTTCCAGATTGCAGGGACTATGAGAAATCTTAGAAGGCTCCATTCTAAAATATACTCCCAGAACAAATGCCAAAGAAAAACCATGCAGGTGAAAAGTTGATTTAAATTCTTTGGTTAAAGTGCTAGAGTCAGGTAAATTTTCTACGCAAATTTCTTGGTCTTCACCGAAAACAGGTATTTATCATAGCAGCTACTACTTTTCTCATTAATGCTATTGTGTATCTAATACTCAAAATACCCTCAGTTCTCATTAGCCTCAGGAGAAATCTGTGATTTAAGTTGTTACGTAGAGATTCATTTGGTAGGATAAAACCCAGGAGGGAGCGGAGGGGGACAGGGGGACAGAGGGATGTTGGGAGTGGTGTACTTTTTCTAAATCCACTGTTTGTTTTTAAAATAAGATTTAAAATGAACAAAACAGGAAGAAAATAATTTTGGCAATAGTAAGAATGTGTCAAATCACTTAAGCGTACCAAAAATGTGGAGAAGTTTTTATTAGCAGATTTGTTACTTAAAATTACTAGAAATACAGTAAAATCAAATTTGTAGGGAACTTGGACTCTGTTCAATTTCAGTGAAAAGAGTGAAAAAAATTCAAATATATTGCTTGAAGTGGGGGCCTGAATAATACATTTTTTTATTTAAAATTATTGATTGGCAGTAACCTATGCTATCACTGCCAAATGTGTCCATGTCTTTTCAAAATGAAAGCTGAGCTACATGTCTTAACAGGAATCTTGACAAATAACATACAGTTAGCTGTTGCTTAACATAGAGTAACCATGCCCTTGTCCATCATTAATCTGCCTTTGCCACGTTGCATAATTGTGCCTGGGAAAACACAGGCACACCCAGGCAAGAAATGAAAACCCAGTGAGCAAATAAGCTTCTGCTAATCATGGAATAAGAATGAATTTAGAAAGCATGATGATTTGAACTCATCTAAGGAAAGCTCTGAAACTCTGTACCTTTAGTGGGGAGATGATGGAGATGGAGATGGAGGAAAAACATTATGTGAAAAAAATTTATTTAGAAGCCTGCCTGTATATAATTTTTCACTTAGTGAAATAAATAACACTGGGGAACACAGAAATACTGTAGTCACCAAATGTGACTGATCCAGAAGGAGCTTGACACATTTCGGGGAAGGGGATTTGTGCAAAACTGAACTTCCAAAGCTGGAAGGACTGAACTGGTGTCAGGCTAGTACAGATCAGCTGAGGAGTGGCTCTGACTCCTTCCTACCTATTGCCTCAGGCCCTCTGCATGCAGAAACTGCAGAGTTAGGAACAACCCAGCCACTTCCCTCACACTGAAAGCTCAGAAGGACCTCCTACTGGAGCTGTATTTTCAGTGGTCAGCTCAACTTCTGCCTGTAAGGCTGTGGACAGTAGGCTCAGGATTAGGGAGATTTACAAACAAGGCGTATATCTCACTGGGACAACAGAAAATATGCCCTTTTCATACTTCTCACCAAAAATCTTGAAATCATAGGAAATATAGCTAATATAATACACAATGACCAGTCAAACTTCCTGATCTAACTTAGCTTCCAACCTTAAATGAGCTTCCATAAAGCTTGGAAGTTACTTTAATATTCTCTAGTTTGTATCCTTATAACTTAAGACAATTGCAGAAAGCTGTCCAGAAAAATGAAAATCCCACCTGGAAGTGAATCTAAGCTAAAAACATGGGAGTAACTGCAGATATTGACAGAGTAGGAGTTGACATCTGAACTGGTGGCCTAGATTCCCCTGACAGTGAAGAGAAATAGGTATTTCTTGGTGCCATTAATTATTTCCTAATGTGGATTTATAAAACAGGCATCAGAAACTGTGCATTTCCAGGGTCGTCTTCTCCCCACAAGCTAGACCAGGACGTAAGGCTGCTTCCCAAAATGCAGGTGCTTTTCTAAACAACTAACATTAGGTGATAATGAGATCCATCCCCAATGAATGAGGCTTAACTTGCTGCCCTTGCTGTCCATTTTCCTTTTTATGTACTCCTCGTGTATTGCTTGGATGTTATTCAATTTTTTGGATGACCTGTTAAAATATAAAATGCTTCAGAACTCCATGCTATTCCAGAAAAACAGTGAAACAGACATTACACTCGTTTTAGCCATCTTGCATCACTTCAGGGAGAGATTACACTTTCATGACTACTTGGTGTTCCAAGAGCAAGGCATGGCTATTACACTCAGTTTTGAGCTGTGCAGCCCTCCCGTTTGATTTACACATGTATGAAAAAGTGAAAAATTACGACCTTTAAAATGCATCAATAGGTGCATTATTACTGAAAGAAAATGGAAAAAAAGTAATTCTGCACTTCTCAATGTATCTAAGACAGTAATACAAAATTCAAAAATTCAATATTTTTCAAATCTTTGTGGCTATAAAAAGAAATGTTGATCTCAGCCATGTGGGTTCTTTGTTTCTTTGGGTTTCTTTCCTGAAAATTTATCCAGGAAGAAGCATTATCTTTTTCCAATTAAGCTCTTCAAAACTAACCCAGCTTCAGTCAATCTTCACAACCAAGTAAAAACCACAAAAGAAAGGTTTAAAAAGGAATGTTGACATATACTGTCTGGCACTGAAATTAAAAATTTTTTAGTATCTTTTAAAAGTTCTTGGACATTACTTCATTATTTATTTTTTCTTTTTATATCTTCAGCTGAATTTTTGACAGACATTTAATATTTCCTTTGTTCATATTTGAGTGCTGAATTATATTTAATTACCATGAACATTCTGCCTGCATAAAAGCAGTAACAAACCACTACTGTCAACTCTTGCATACATATGTTCTGCTTACACATGACGTATCAAAGACTGAGAAGAGGAAAAAATTACTGCGAGGAAATTAATGTAAGTCAACCCAGGAGCCTTTTAGAATGTAAAATGGATTACAAGTTGAGAAAAAATATTCATTTCCCCATGGACTTTTCAGAATCTTCAGCCTCTTTTATCACAAGTCTTAGGAAAAGAAAAAAAATTAACCTTTTCACTTAATGGCCAAAATAATGTCTTATACTTTCTCTAGGACAGAAACTGTTTTTCAATGCCTGTACTGGGAAGGGGTGGTGTAGGGGTGGAAATCATCTTAGAAATCTCCTTCTGCTAACATGAGCAAAATATTTTAAATAAAATTTCTCTTAATCTACAGGAAAACACTTTTTTTTTGTTTATAAAAATAGCCAATATTCATATTATTCAAGTACTGGTTACCTATTATTCAAATAATAATTGCAGGTTATTATACAGATAGTAGTTACATGTTGCATATCTAACCATGTCATGTGAGGGGGTCCTCAACGACAGAGTTGTGTTAAAATATAAAATGCAAAATTGATAACAGGATAGTTTGGCTGTGCCAACCTGTTTGGATTGTTGGTCAGGAATAATACACCACTTTCACCAGCTGCCTGAAAGGACAAATTCTAGCCCTTGCAAGCCCAAGCTTAAAGTCATTGCTTACTTCAAGACATAGCAGAAGTAAAACTGCAAGCAGCCCCTCTTCTGCATCTCTGTGTAGGAGTATTAGCAGCCACACACTGCACAGGACAGCAAATAGAATGATATTTTAAATCTGTACAACAGTCTATTTTTAAGGTACCAAAATTAAATTAACTTTGGTAATAGCTCTCACATTATATGCATTTACTTTGAGTGCCTACTAACTGAGTTAGTCTTTGCTGACATGTCATAATCTTCCTCAAGTCCAAATGCATATTTGTTCTTACAAAATTTGTCAGAAACTGTAATTTTAGGAGGTAAGAAATCATTTAACAATTTAGTTAAATTGCAGCAAATAATTTCACCTCTTAAATTTAAAACTTTAGAAGGAAAAGTTACTCTTGAATGAAAGAGTTGTGCTAAAAAGCTTGTTATGCTAAATGAGTTTTTTTTCCTTTTAAAATCATATTGAGTCTGGCACAACTAATGAATAGCAAAAAACCATCTTAATAGCCCTTAACCAACAGGTCAGCAGTAAACTATTTCTTTGACAAATTTTTCAGTTCAACCACTAAGCAAAACAAAAATCTTTTCACAGGTATAAGCAGAATGTACAATAGCATTGTGTTAGGAAAAGCTAAGTGTTTTTTCATGCTAAAGCTACATCTGTGCCTCTCAAAGTGTCTAATTACCACCTCTCCTTTCTTCTTCCCTCCATTCTCCTCTTCATGCCAGAACGAGGGCTCAGGCAGCCTCTGCAAGCTGTGTAAGCTGCGGCACCAGTGCTGCGGAGGAGAGGCTGAGCCACGGCTGCCACTCTCGCACTTGGTGACAGTGCAGCTGGCATCTGTGCCAGAGTGCTGGATCAAGGCCTTCCAGAACATCTGCAAGGTCTCTTTCAATTACTCTGAGGTTTGCTTCACTGCCCCCTGATAAGCCACCAGACAGAAAACTGACTGGAGGGTGTCTTGAACATTTTCTCTCTGTTGTTTAGCCCCCTATTCCGAGCTAGTTCCTGTCTTTTTTCCCCAGTGTAGTCTTCCAGAGTGGTGGTTAGCAACTGGGAAAGTCCTCTGACTCACCACTTTCCTGTGCAGCAAAAGTTGACCTCAGGGATTGTGTCATATGAATGACAAGAATGAATAAAAACAGAGGGAAGACAGAGATAGGAACTGGATTCTCATGATCCATATTCATTTTCAGCACTCTCACTACTACAGCTTTTGTCCCTGCCACCTACCAGCCTCCTAGGCAACCCTGGACACATTTAGGAGGGACAGTAGCACAGGCAGAGGACTTTTCAACTGTCCAGTTGAATAACTTATACTGAGAGGTTTAGTACTTTCTACCCCACAAAAACACATGCACTTTTGCTCTCATTCACAGCAAAGAACATAAGATCCACTCTTTGGAGGATTTTTAAGGAGGAAGGGGGAAAACTTTCATAGCAAACACAAGATAAATTGGTTTTGTTCTGCTTAATTTTGTTTGTCTTCTTACACTAAAGCTTTTCTCCCTTTTCCCATTGTAGATGACATGCTAAAAATACTAACTCTTGAATTGTATTCAAGCCACCTTTATTTAGTATTCTTTTTCCAAGTCCCAATCCTACAACAAGATTTGCTATTTAGGAATTTTATTCGTGACTGCAATAGGAGCAGAAGAGGGCCCTAGGCAGAAAAAGAATGGATGGATCCATTTAACTCAAAATGAAACCTCGTAGTTTTACATATTTTAAATAATTAGAACAGAAACTTGCATTAAATAGAGTCACTTCCGAGAGTGGAAGACAAGAAAATACAAAATATCACCACTGCAGTCTGGAAAACAAGGTATTCTCTAGTTAGGTTTTACTTATCTGAGTGTGTTTTGATGCTTTGCTTTATTTTGTGTTATTACTTAGATTTGAATTTCCCTGCGTCCCTCACCTTTACTTTCCGTTTATTTCCAGTTCCCTTCTGAGCATGTATATTGCCTCCTTTGCCAAAATCTCTCAATTTGTTTGAACTGCTGTTATAGGAAACACTTTAATTGATTGGTTCATTTCTCAAAAAAATGTTGTCATGTGGCATGGATGAAAAATAACATTGAGACAAAAGAAACCCCAAAAAACCCACTCAAAAAGCAGCAAACCCATAGCCAATCATTACTTTAGAGTAGTTACAATACTCTACAGAATAATTCAATAACTTCAAGACATTAACAAGGACACAATTTTTGATCCCAGCTTTGAGCAGTTATTAAGCGCAAAAGGAATCATCAATCAGGGTTAGGAAAACAGGGTCTTTGAAACACTCTTTTCTTCCTCAGGCATACAGTGCTGTGCACAAATTAAGTTTATACTGTATTCAGGTTATTGTATTCATACTGTTGTCAGGTTATCAGTTATTTATGACAATATCAGCATTGATAATCTTCTGAAGTATAGGTCACCATTAGTTAATTGTGTATGATCAAATCTAGGATTAATTTCTACATTGTATAGCAAAAACTTCATAGTGGATGCACAGATATCTAACCTTAAAGTAAATATGGATATTTCGGGATCAACACGGTATGGTATGGTGATTTTGGAAGATATCCACTTGGGACTGGGGACACATCTAATTCACAGCAAAGATTTCCTTTGTAGTTCTATGTTTTAATGAAGTTATTAAAATTCTGATTTAGTCTATTTAATTTCTTTTACCATCTTCCCTATTGCAGCCGGTCTTGTTGCTAATTTTCTTAATGTTGCTCTTATCCATAAATTCCAGCAAGGCTTAGCTAGTAAATTCTTCTTCAGGAGCTATTCCAGGCTAAAATGTGTCCTAAATTGGTTGCAGTTCCACTGGGCTCCTAACACACATGCACGTAAATATACACACTCATGCATGCAACACACACACAATCAGTCATGCAAAATGACCAACTATAAATTAAATATGTATAGCTTTGAATGACAGGTTTTTTTTCTTTCAGGCCAAGAATTTGTTCCTTTTGGATTTTTCTTGATTCTTCAGTTCTCACAAATGCAGCAAATTAAATTTCTTTTTATTTCTGGGTTGCCTGTCAAAAGAGGACAGCATATCCAGTGTGCCTCTCTGTAAAAGCACCTAACACCTCACAGTCAGGTGAGTCAGCAGCACAGCTCTGCAGCTCTGGGTGATGTACTCAGACCTGATATGGCATAACACTGCTGGTCTACTGAGTATTGCACCTCCAAATGGGGTAGAAAAGATGAACCTTCTTTCTTTCACAAACTGAAGCTAAACACCAAAGAAGAAAATGATGATAAACAGAAACTCTTCAGTCTAAGCACTGTAAAGAGTCAGGGAAGAAAACGAATGCAGACAAAGAGGAAGTATTCTGAACATCAAATGGAGATTTATGTCATTTTTGGCTCTGCTAACACAAATCCCAGAGGTAGACACCAATTCCAGTGCAGCCTGTAATTCCAGTTATACAGTCTTGTATTACCACTGCTTCTGTGTAGAGTGCACGGAGCTTATGGTAGCATCTTGCTGTGTCTTTGTGTGCTGTGCTCCAACTACTCTAGCAGCATCATTATGATTATTAGTTCTAACGTTCACTAAACATTTTCACTGCCTCATCTGTTTTATGACTCTTGGTGTGAATGTATTCCATTATGATTAGTAAAACAGAGGTATTTAGAGAAGTATTTATGGATTAAATTCTATTAAAAGTTTAAGAAGAGGATATTTCTGACAAAGCTTGTTTATTGTATGAGAAATATCAGCCACAGCAACAAACCCAAGAAGAGCAGAATGCACTCCAGCTGCCTCACATTTATATTTCTTATTAAAAATTTTATAATAACTCTGCTAAATCCCAGTCTAAACACACATAAACAAGGCTGAATGCATGTATCCATGTGGAAAACAATGGTGCTACATCCACTTACACGTTTTCAGCATTTGTCTCACATTGTTTTAACACATCTCCTAGTGTTTTTCAGTCCCAACTTGGAACAGCAGGTGTTGTTCCATGAATCATGAATTATACCCAATTACATTTGTTTTCTGTTGTAAAATATTTTTCACAGAGGAGTACGATGAGAGTAAACCTAATTGGAGCCCTAATAGACAATAATCTCATCTCAGGTAGAACAGCTTGAATCAGAAGTAGCTTTACTCAAACCAATAGCACTGATCTCCATTGCCTTGTAATGGATAAATAAAGCAGAACATGGACATTTTACACTAATTTAGAATGGTCCAAAAAACAAGGTAATAACAAGGAAGGTCTGCCACAGCCTTTCTGTAGTTCCTGTTCTTGGTTAACCCTGGTGGTTTGCTAAGCACCACACAGCTGATTGCCCACTTCCCCAGCTCTCATGGATGGCGAATGAGGAAAAGAAAGAATAAAAGCAATAAAAATTGGAAGCCAAGATAAAAAAATAAAAATAAGATTAGTAAATGAACGATATGTGGAAAAGAGAAAAAAAAACAAAACAAAAAAACCAGCTGTTGCAAAGGCAATCACTCACCATCTCCCACAGGCAGAACAACGCTCAGCCATTTCCCAAGCAAAAGATTGCAAACCTCCCTAAAACCCCCTCTTTTCCCTTTTATTGCTGAGTGTGGTGTTATATGGGAAGGAGTATCTCTTTGGATAGTTGAGGTTATCTCCCCCCTATTCTATGTACCCTTCTAACCTCTCCCAGTCTAGTCTCTGGAGCGGTGCACATTGAGAATCAGAGAGAGCCTTGGTGCTGTGCAAACACTGCTAGAAAATTAGTGCATTGTCAGTTCTGTTTTGGTAACAAATCTAAAACAAAGTGCCATATGAGCGCCTATGAAGAAAATTAACTCAGTCTTAGCCAGACTCAGTACAACTGCCTTATAACAAACTGGCATAATTCTCCTGATGTTTTTTTTAACTTAAGCTGAAGTTCTAATAATTAGTAACTGAAAAAAAAATTAGTTTACACACTTCAATGATTACCTCTGTGTTATTTGAAACTAACTGCGCTGCTTAAACTATGTTATTTAAAAACAATTAACATTCATTCTCTCTTCTCAGTTTAAACCCCTATTAGCCTGTTTCTAATCAAACTGTGGAAGAATTACCACTTTCATGAGTCATTCAAATTATGCTGGCACTTTTTCTGGAAATAAACCAGTCAAATATCTGTGGCAATATATTACATGTATACAGCAAATGAAAGATATTGGACACTTTAATTTCGGTATACCTTAGCACTACTAAAGAAAACACAGCACTTTTTCTGACTTTAGATGAATGTACATGTTCACTAAGAGTATAGCTTAAGTTGGTTTTCATTATATTTTTGGAACGTGGAACACACTTCAGAGTTCTGTGCTGTGCTCTGAAGCACCAGTGACTGGTCTTCTTTTGAGGGCAGACCTTAGGGCATGCACTACTCTGAGAAGAGTGGGACTACACTGCTAACATAGGCCCTTCTCATTTCTAGCTATGAACACCAATAATAGAGAGATCTGAACTGAAAGTTGGGAACCAGAAAAATGGACCCAGAACCATAGAGGGGCTGTTGTTATTGATGTAGCCAGAGTGCTTTGAGGATGTGTCGATTCTGTTTCCAGATCCAAACTGGGTTGTGTGGAAGGCAGATGTTCGCTAGGGCTCCACCATACCTCACAGTACTTTTGGCTTCAAGGCCGACTCACAGAGGAGCAGCTGAACTGCTTTTGTATCTACATCTGGGAGAAGCATCACAGGAGCAGTATCACACCTCTGTCTGGGGAAGGCCAGTGGGGAAGACCTGCAGCACTGTTCTAAATGAGAGATTTCAAACTGCTTATGGATTTCAGGAAATATTAATCCATGAAAATATCATTGTTTCTAATAGAAGAAAATCAGTCTGCTAAAAAGGTCCTACATTACCTCACACAGAAACATATTGCACTTTGCTAGCATATTACCTTTTGGGTTGGGCCCAAAATACTCCTCCAGTATTAATTTTCTGCTTAAGTGGATTATTGTTGCTGCTTCCTGGCTGGAATGGAAGACTAAAGACCTTGAGTTCATTTTGCTAACATTGATCAATACTGTAGAAGGCCTAAGGGTTCCCTTTTTATTGTAGTTATGTAGATACACTATGGCCAGACTTTTGCTGTGCATGCTGCTCCTTTTTCTTTCACCAGTTTGTGCAGCTGTGATACTGTTTACAGAATAAATAAAACAATCAAAAGAATATGATGCACATTTTAATACAAAGTGGAAGAGTATTTGCAATCAGCTTTCCCTTTACCCAACAGCCAAAAAAACCCCCAGCTCTGAAATTATGTCGTTCCATTAGCCATTCACAATCCCTTACTCTCCTTCCCCTGCCTCTCCCTCTGTTGCAGGCGTCATAACTGTACCAGCCATGTTTTAAAACACATTCTCTAATTGGTCCCATTAACCATCATCAGTGAGACATTTAATTGCTTCTTCTGCAGTTGGTCAATATACTGGAATTGTGTTTCATTTAATCTATGTCAAACCCTTACAGAAAGTCCAGTTACCATACTTCACTTTTCTGTTTATTTTCCAGTGCAGGATGTGTTATAATGTGCTGCATGCTGAGAATTCTCAGGTTATAAAGTACACAACCAAAATTATTGCTTAAAAGCTTTTGGTGATTGCTTATGCCTCTCAGTCCTAATGCATCAGTGAAATCTTTGGAAGAAAATTACAGTGCATGGAGATTTTAGAAAATCCACATTGTTTATTTTTTTATTCACATATTAAATGTAGAAAATAATCTCACACATTATTATTTCTGTTGGAGCCAGAAATCTCTCACACTGTGCAGAAGAAGGGAAGGCAGTGTTACAGGGATTAATAATGCATCTAATATGAATCTCTTGGTAAAATTAAAGATGAAAGAAACAACATAAAAATAGCATGAAAGCTGAGACATCAAAACACAAAAGCATGGGCATTCTGAATTCAGACTGCCATTTCACTTTTATTACAGATCTTTTGTTCCTAGGTGTGTAACAAAGAACTACTCAGATCCAGAGCATCTTTGAGCCAAATTATTGCATCCATTTATGAAAAAAAATATAAATAGTTCAAGAGCTTTATTAAATACCCTATCACGTACCAGTAACTTACTTGTGCAGGAAGGTAGTAACATAATGTACTATTGAGGCTCCCTGACACTTCAAATTACAAATCCCTGTTTTCATGGCTTATAATTTTACAAAATATTAATGAATTGGGATGAATTTTTCCATGACAGATGCCTGCCTGAGGCTGTTTCTTTGGTGGGCAATACTCAATCAAACAACTCAACCATTTGGGAGTATTGAATTAGGGGAAAATTAACATTAAAAAGTGTTAGCTATCTGATTTGTATAAAGACAAACTACGCTTTGAAGCCCAGACATCACAATTGCACTCAGGGTGATTATTTACCATCTTTTAAAAAGTAAAAAGAAATTTGACCAGTTTTAAACATGAACAGAAAACTATAACCCCGTTTCTGCATACTCTGGACAAAAGGTTGGTAGAATTTGTTTTGACTTAACACCGTTCTCAGTGCTGTGCATAGAACTGCACATGTTCTAGGCCTCAGAGTGACTGAGGACACTGCACATCACTCGACCACACAGGAGTCATCCCAAATGAATGAATGAGCACACTTCATCCCTTGTGGTTCCTGCATATCACCGCTCTGCACAACATTTGCTGTGGTTTGCTCATGGGTAAGAGGGAAAGGCTGGACTAGGATGATGTTAACCAAATGCCAAAGAAGGTAAAAAACCAGAATCTCTTGTGTGGTTAATGAATATTCTACTGGCAAAAAGAAGCTCAAAGAAATCACTATAAAAAGTATCCACTAAACTTAGTCAACTAATATGAAATACCAACACCCTTCCTTATTTCTGAAGTACTGAGTATCAGAAAGCTTACTGACAGTAGTTCTGTCCCACAGAACACACAACAGCAGGGTCATTTTTTGGGGATAATGAGACCACTGCAGGTAAGGAGATGCCACATGATTACTAATGCAAGAAGTAGTGCAGCATTCAATGTGCTTGATGAACCTAGGGTATCAATTTCTGTAAAAGTAATGGAGAAAAATTAATTCAGCAACCAAATGAGTGAATGCTGATGGACGGGGATGATAACCTGGAAATGAATGACGAATGAAAACTGAAATACTTTGGGTTTTTCTCAGCCTTACCAGACAAGCCTGCTCCCAGCCCTTTGCTCTCAGACGAGGGATTATTTAGACAAACTAGATTATTCAATCTGCAGAGCCTGAGAAGAGCCCTAAGGCTGTACAAGGATTGGCCATTGTAATTATAAAGCTGTTTCTTAACTATTAAAAAAACATGGCAATAACAGATCATGCCTTTAAAAAGGTAAGAAGGACAGTCCTGGGAACTGTCAGCTGGACACACCAAGTGCAGTACCTTGTGGGATGGAGGATGCATATCCTCCTTTCATCCATTTATGAGCACGCAAAAGACAAGAAGGCAACCAAAATCAGCACAGATTTACAAAGGCAAGTCCTACCTGGCCAACATGGTTGCCTTCTATGACAAAACGATGGACTGGGAAGGTAAAAGGTAACAGTTCCTGTAATTTTTACTCTACTAAGGCATTTGGAAATGCCTTCCACCACATTCTTGTGGCTGAGAAACTGTGCCAGGATAAACAGTATTTTAACAGGGCTGAAAACTGGCTGCAGCACTGGATTCCAAGGCAATATTCAATGGCCTGAGGTCTAACAATTGGTAATGAAACAAATACTCTAGGGCTGGAAAGCAGTTCAGTATTTCCTCCTGGATGATGAAGCACAATGTTCCGTCAGAATATGTGCTGAAAAACTGTTTGACAAATCATGTGATACAGATTCAGCTCTAGGGCCTTGAGAAAAGTGAAGACTGGGTCAACAAAAGGTTTGTGAAGCTCAGGAGGGAGAACTCTTAAATTCTGCACGTGGGGTGGAATGACCTCATGAAGCAGAACTGGCTGAGTGGCACCTGACCAAAAAGACCTGGGGGTTACAGTAATTATCAAGCTGAATATGAGCAGAAGTGCACTACCAACATGAATAAGACAAAGTGCATACTGGGCTACACTAGTAGAAGTGAGGCCAGCACGTAGCATTTCACTCTACACAGCATTGACAAGGCTGCACCTGGAGTGGCATGTCCAGTTTTTGGCTCCATGGCTCAGAATGAGTGTCAGGAACCTGGAAAGAGTCCATCTGAAAGCAAACAAGCTGTTCAGGAGCCTAGAGCATATGGCCCACAATAAATGGAGAAACATGTAAGTGTTAGTCTGGAAAAGAGAAGGCTAAGGCACAACCCAAAAGCAGCCTACCTCCTGAAGTGCCATTAAAAACATGACCTGGCCAAACACTTTGGAGTGATAGACAATTTAATAAGAAGCAGCTATAACAAGTGGCAGCTTGAGAAATTAAAACTGGACATTATGAAAACCTTTTTTTCTCTATACAGATAGCACAGCACTGAAGCAGTCTACAAAGTGGTGAAATATTCATCTTTTCTAAGATAAGGTTAGAAAAAGCCACACCTGATGTCAATCCAGGATTGATATTAGCCTCACTTTGAGCAGGAGTTGTAGTATATGGACCACCATATATCCCTTCCAGCTACCACTTCTATGAGTCTAGGACAGAAAAAAAAAACCTCTTCTGCTAAGTCTTAGCAAATAGAGTAATTCAGGAAATCTGAATTGTCTAGCAATAAAAGCACAGCTGGACAAACATTACTAATAACTTCCATAGTCCACTCTTAAAAGGTTTTACAGTAATTATGTTCAAAAGTCCTTTTTCACTCCGTTTCCACAAATGGATTTTACCTGGAGAAAAATTCAGTGACTTCTAACTATTTGACATCACCTATGGCAAGTAAATTTTTCCTCTGTAGTGGACCATCTTAAATCTTATTCCACCTCCCTCTGCAGAGTTTAACTTCTCTTCAGGGTCTTTCAATTTATATAGAAAGACTGCTCTGTCAAGAAGAGACTTACTGATACAGAGTTCTGCTAATATGAAAGAATTTCTGAATATAATCACTAGGGGAATAAGTTCTAGCAATTCACAAGATACAGATTTCAAAATTTAAAGGTCAGAAACAAGAATGTGGGAAATTACCTGATAATGCTACAGTTTCACAGAAAAAGGTGTAGTTGGGTGACAATCTAAATATGAATTAACAGTGTCACTCTGATGCAAAAAGGCATAGACCACTGATGCCTGAGATGGCCACCTAAAAAAAAAGAGACTAGACAGGAATAAGGGAATAAAGGTAGGTATTTATTTTGGAGGGTCTTCAAAGGTACACCCTGGGCAGGCCAAAGGCTACACCCAAGATGGACCCCAAGACACGAGTTCTTCACAGTTTTGTAAGTTTTGTTCATTTGCATATCAGGGTTAATTGTCCAATTATAACCTCAGTTAATGATGTAACTACCCCAAGTTTGCCCTCCTCTTCAGAGGCCTTAGTTTACACATTTTGGGGCCTGGTGTCCTTGAGGTGGAAACCTAGAGATGTTTGTTATGTCTAACCAGCACAAGACAACAGCAGCTAACAGGCCACACGAAACTTCAGAGTTACACACTAGGCAGTACAGGATTTGAAAACATAAAAGTTAAAACCTAAGGCATCACCATAATAAAAGTTAGAAATAGTCAGACAGCCTGTAAACAATTCTTCTGTTCTACTCTGCTCTGTTCAAGCCTCAGCTGGGTTTCTTTTTCCAATTTTGAGCACCACAGTTTGTGAAAGATTTAAAATTGAAGAGAGCTCAGTGGAATAGTACTACAACTGGGATTCTAGAAAACATAACTGGAGAGAAAGAAAAACATGAATGAATTATGATTCTTTAACCTAAGAAAAAACAAAAAGACTGAAAAGCAGAAATTTTTCAAATATGTAAAAGGTTGCAAGTAGGAAAGAAGGAATAAATTATTTTCCATGACCTAAGAGATAGAAGTGATGGGTTTAGACTACAACGTTTGAAATTAGGATTATAATATTAGAAAACAGTAAAAAAATAAAATTGTAAGAATAGTGAAGTGCTGAAATAGATTTTCTGGGAGATTATGGACTCTGGAACTATAAAGACCTTCAAAAGATTGTCCACGGTCTACCAGTACTCACAGAGATATTGCTCAGGAATGGTGCAGATTAGATAATAAATATACTAAAGTGTTTCTTTTTATTTTTCCTTTGACTATATGGAAACCAATGAATTTATTTGCCTGTTCCATAAAATATGTTAAGCATTAGATTATTCTCTCTATTTTTTTCCCAAAGGGTTAGTAATTTTTGTTTAAAAAATGTAGTGTTTTATCTCTCCTTTGGATGTGATTTGGTTTATCTTTCTTCCAGCTATCTTGTACTGATGGGATTTTATCCTGATACCATGAAAATTCCCACTATTTCATTTACGAAAAGGACTTAGGAGTTTGAATTATGTGCCAGAAACATTTCCATACTATAAGTACTTTTTCAAGCCTTTGTTCATGAGCACAACTAATAATCCAGAAATTGAATATAAAAACAAGATGCAATTTCTGTTAATGAAAATTATTCAACGAACCAATTTTGCTCAATTAATACATTTGATAAAACAGCTATTTTCTCATAAGCTATTTGTGAACAGAAGGGGGAAAAAAAGACAAGAAAGAAATAATGTGTCAAATAAATTATTCACTAAGAACCATGAGCCCAGTTAAAACTGAGATAACCATACATGATTTACACTATTTTCAGTTTAACTTATTACAGTTGGTTCTTTTTAGACTCTTTCCTCTTTATTAGCTTCATTTATCTCTAAAACTCACATAGGCACTCAATAAGGCTTAATCATATTTGGTGTGGGTAGGTTGTCAAGGCCTAGTTTCCCTGTACAGGTATCTCTGGGGTTGCAAGGAATTATCTGTTCCTGGTCTGGAAAAGCATTCCTGTGTCGAATTTCATGTATGACTCCAGTCATAAACCCAGCTCACATGCTTCTGTCAGGATGGTTTATTTAAAACAACTACTCTTTTCTTCCTTTGGCAAATACTCTGTGTACCAAGAAATATATTACTCAGTCATCAAATCTATTTTTCAAGTCCAAGTTAAATTCAGCAAAGCCTTTCAGTTCAAAAATACTCAGCATTTTTGCAGATTCTAAATATTTTGTCTTGACATTAGCATTTAGTCTTTATAATTAGGGAGAAAAAAACCCCTCATCTTTCAAAAGAAAATTTCACTTTCCACTTACTTATGCTTCATATATAATTATGTCCTTTTACCAATTAAAAAAAGTGCATATTTAAAAAAATCCCTTTCTTCAGGTCAAAAACATTGACTTAATAGAAAATTACATTTTCATAGGTTAAATTTTTTGGGGGGTGGTTTTTTTTTAATGTCTGGTAAAGTTTCAAAAGCTTCAGAACTCATATGCCGTTTTGTTTTTTTTTTTTTTTTTTAACTGAACTAAAAGACTCACTGGCCGTATCAGGGCTGTATAATTGTGAATTTCACCATATTCTGGACATGGGGGACATCCCAGCATCAGGTGATTATCTCCCCATGAAATGGCCACAGAACAACAGTCTCTATAAGCTTATCCCAGGGATCAAAGTCTTCAAAGGCCTTTTATCATTAGCAATTCTCTCATACTCTGCAAATACAGCACAGAGGCTGCATGGACCATGCTTTCACACAGAGAATTTCCTCTGTATTATGGATTATTATCCGCCCAAACTTGATGACATCCAGAATAATATAATTCTTATAGCATTGTATGTAAGATGGTCTAAGGAACAGGAAAGTGAAATGAAATTAGTATGCAGTTATATTATTGAAGTTTATTTGTGTTTGACAGTACCCCCATATCCCATGTTTGTTGTATTTCACTTACACCTGCCCTGGAGAGATGTCTCCCCTGGAGACAGCCCTTGTCCTATGTAATTGCTATCAGGCAACACAGAAGGTAAAGTGAGGTGAAAGAAGTATGAATATTCCCATTTACATAGGGGAAGGTAAGCAGAACAGAGATTAAGGGATAGAGCCAATAATGGATTTAAACATCTAAAGAAGGATTTGGAGAAAATGGAGATGTTTAGGCAGAAACTGTAATCTGAAAAGCAAAGCAACAGCTTCTGCCTAAACTTGGAGGCACTTAAACCCACAAGAGACTGTAGATTTGAGTTTACAAGCGGTTAGTGCTTCTCATTACAGGCATGCCTGAAGTTTCCTGGATGTAAGCAGCACAGCACCTATCAACAGGGGCCTGCTGTGAACTCCTGCTAAATCCCTGGGGATCCTCCTCAGGGCTCTGTGCAGTGTTCAGCAACACCAACCATCCACCGCAGGCCTGAGCACAACACAAAATCATGAGGTTTTAGAATGTGCCTGCTACAAATTGTGATACACTTGACCACCCATTCCATAATCAGCATTAAAATCCAAAATCATGACACCAGGAAAGTAGGATACAGTCTTTTTTTGGTTTTGTAGGAAAGAAAAAAGCACCTATTTTTGGATGAATATTCTCATCTCAAGGCTATTTCCATTTTTACAATCAATAGTCTTTGAACTATGGGAACAGAAGTAGGAACCCAGGTACCTTCGCCTTCAGGTGAGTACTCTAATCTCTTAGTTAGAAGTTTTGTTCATGTTTCTTTGAATAATTTTCTCAACAAGGGCAAGGTTACAACATGGTAACTGGAAAATAGCCAGGTAGCCTGTAGTGTGTCTTTACTAATAGCTATACTTAAACTGAATGACAGTTTTAAACCACTGTGGCTACATAAGGAACTAAACCCAGAATTTTGACACCTAAGATGAGTAATATGCCCATGTTTTAAACAGAAGAGTGCTTCTAGTTCTTTAAATAGTAATTGATGGCACCAGCCTAGGTCTCAGTGACATGACAAAGGTCACTAAAAGACTTTGTACCACAGCTAAGAGTAAAACAAACAACTATAAAACCAGTCTTGTCTCAAGTCAGACTTTTTTTCTTTCCCTTTCAGCCAGATTTTTTCTCTACTAAAATCAAATTAATTTCTGCTTTTTTTAAAGGGGGAAGGAAGAAGTTAAGGTACTACTGTCATACCTTATGCAACTTGTCCTGAGTATATTCAAATCATGCTGCATCTTCTAAACTTAGGGATAAACATAAATTTTGCATGGCTTTTTTCTTCCATTATTATTGAAGGAACAACACAGCTAAGTAAAATGAGCTGTAGTCTACACTCATTTATGCATTATACATAAAGTAGTTGGTTACAGTTTAGTATGCTGCATCTCTAAAAATCCTTCTGTAAACAATAGTTTTGTATGGACACAATCAGCGAAAAGAAAGAGTATGAAGATAACAGGGTTAACCTGCGAGTCAATTAGCTGAGCCAGACTTTTAGGTGAAAGAATTATATACATGAATAGACACAACCCAATGGACCCAAGATTGATTAGAGGCTGGGAAAATGTTGCTTGGAAATTACTAATGGAAATAGTAATGAATTTAAAAATTTGGCCTACTCAATTTTTGTTGAGCAGAAACTTATTTTTAATGGCACCACAGTGCAATCTCAATTACTTTATTCAATACTAATACATCTTAGCAAATGGAATTAATTCTAATTGTATACAGTTGTCATTTCTGAGCATCTAAGGCTGTATTATTTCTTTGAATGCAGACAGAAATCTCACTGGATTCAAAGAAAACTGTGTGCACGTATCTCTGACAGCCTTTTCTGTATTGTAGGCAGGATGATGATAGTTGGGCCATAAAATTGATATGCATTTTGAATTATTTAGGTCTCCAGGACTGGGCTCTGTATTTGAAAAAGAAAAATAGAAGCTCCCTCCAAAAGGTTTTCACATATAGGAAGATATGACTCCCTTACTGAATCTAGTTCTGTAACTCAGTCAAAAGGGTTCAGCTAACAGCATAAACCATGAGAGTGAAGCTCAAACTGTTTATGAATAGCAACTGTCACACAGATTGAATTTCTGCTTTGCTGTTCAGTCAAGGGGTATTTGTTAGCGCTTATAATATTTAGAAAGTCATTTTTGAGTTCAGGTATTGAAAGACTCACAGATAAAATATATTTTATAAAATATTAACTAGCCTAATATAAAGAAGCATTGGATGCTCATTTTATTTCAACATTTAATTTTCATGGGAGTCCTTCAGGGCAGCAGAAATATCATACATATTATTAAAAATGAGTGAAATAATAATAGAATGCAGTTACAGAACAATGACTTAATAAAGGATCCCAAAGCATATATGAAAATGGAAAAAGCCAAGCAAATAACCCTGTTGTAATACAAGCAGGTAGATATTAGGTTGCCTACATGTTTTCAATTAAAAAAAATTTTTTAAAAGACCAAAAAAGAAAGTATAGTGGAAAATCTCTCTAGTTTTAAAGGTGAAATGCAAGAAATTGTCATGTCATACTTGAGAAAACATTTTGCCTTCTCTTTCAGCAGCTTGGGAAAGAGCTAATAAGATAATCATAATTAAGTAACCAGTGTGCACTTAAAAACATATTTATTATCTATTTCTTGTTAAGTCATTTAGGGACAAAGTTAACACATCATCAATGGAGAGTCATACACTGAAAATGTAAATTTTGTGAAGAACCACTTCTTTATTCCTTATGGTCTGATATTTCTAAAAAGGTTTCCAATCTTTAAAACTTATTTAGGAAAGCCCTGTCTGCAACTGCAAAATGTCAGTTGAAGAAAGACATCAAAAAATTGATTTGCCATGTGATAGTATGATGATAGTCCACCTAACAAGATTGCCTTAGAAGACAATTACAAATACTTTTGACTTTATTTTTTTCTGGCAGCTTATTTTTTGAAGTTGCACTACTTTCTGGAGATATTTTTATCCTGTACAAACATTACAATGCAATTTTTATTTTAGATCTTTTTGTAGCAAGAGCTAGAGGAGACTGTGGAAATTTTCCTAGTAGACTGCCATTATTATCCTGCCTTTACAGAAGGAACAATGTAACCACCTTTATTAAAACCATGTCAAAATCCTATATTCAGAAGGGACCAATATTCATGACTATTTCAGTTTCAAAGTACTAGCTCCAGAGTGCCAACACCTTTAAAAAAGATGTTTTTCTTCTGGCAGATATTCAACATCTTGTTATAGCAGTTCTGTGGATTCAAATTCACCCTGTAACTACATGATCACAAGATAAGCTATGAAAGAAGTTGAGGGAGTAGGTAGTTGGGGTGAAAGTTTGCTACCAATTGGAATCCTCTTACTCATCATTAAATATAATATGAAACTGTCTTTACTGAAAAAAAAACCCCAAACCAACCAACCAACAAAAAACCCCAAGCCCAAATAGGGGAAATAAAAATAAAATAAAAATGAGAGAATAAAAATTCTCTTATACTGAACCTATCTGGACCTAGATATGATTAAACTAGCAAATTTAAGATCAAGCTTACTTTACCAAGATCTTTCAAACACATAGCCACTGCTTCTGTGGCTACAATTGCTTAGTTAGGTTCACCACAAGGCTAGATTATATTTTACATTAGTTCATAACACAGACAAAAAGTAAAATAAAATTTATGTAAATAGTATGAATTTTTAGACTACATTCCCAAACCAAAAAAAAAAAAACCTTGCATGAGTGTAATAGTCTACTACGAATAAGTGAATTCTCCTTATTTGACTATGGTCATGTCTGCTTAGAGAGTTTTGATGTTGTTGGTTGTGTTGTTTAGTTTCTTCTGTCTCTGTATGAAAATGGTGACATTTTGGAACACTCAAAATAACTTTGAGAAAGACATACTCCAGGAAAGAAAAGGATCAAGAAATAAAATTCACTTTTAATTGATCTAACTGCATGGTCATCAACATCCAATTCTTCAAAAGTTCATAAAGGATATTGTTGTAATCCTGGGGAAGGCTTCTTTGCTTACAGCAGTAATTTAAGATATAACATCCTCCCCTTTCCCCCTGAAAAAAAAGCCAATGCATTCAGTTCAGTTTCCATTTAGTGTACAGACACAGACATCTAAATGAAAATCTAGTCCCTCAGCTATTTTTCTTTCATACTCCAATGAATGAATATGATGCTGCTGTCAAGGATCTGAGTGCAAGATCTACAAACTCTTCCCTTGCTTCCTTGGGGTTTGCTACTTCTGTTCAAGATCAGGTCTTATAAGATGAACCTTGGATAAGATGTCCAGGAGAAAAGCAAAGATAATGAGGAAGAGCTTTGAAGAGCTGGGATGGGGCTTCAGGCCCTGCCTTGGGAGCTGCATCGGAGCTCTGGCCCATGCTTGGGCCAGGCTGCTGAGTTGGGATGGCCTGGCAGGACTGCCATGACCTCCCTTGGCTTGGCCTCAGCTGGTCCCAGCCCAGCACTCCTGCTTTTCTCCCCTTGCCAGAGGAAGCTGCGCTTGGGTGCAACTCCAGCTCCCCAAACCCTGCCGCTGCCCATCACCCTGACCTGCTGCTCCCTGAGAACTTAAAAGTGACTTCCCCATTTGGGATTCTGTCTACACAACAGCCTTAAAAAGACAAACATGTTTAAATGAAGGTATTTCTTCCCATTCCTCCTCAAAATCTTTCCTACTACAACATCTTTTTGGTTATATCACTTGATCAGGAAGCAGAAATTAAGTCTGCAGTCTTTACAAGTGTCATTTGATAAGAAATACACTCGCTCATGCTCCACCTCTCCTTCAGGAGCTGGGTAGAGTCTAAGCAGTTGGTTACATAGGCCCAGCTCACAGGTCCAAGGATCAGTGAAGTATTATTCATACAATTAATTGGTAGCACGGGCTTTTGAAAAGCTTTGGCACGAGTCAGATACTATTCTTCCATACATTTTAGAGATTAAAATGGATTAGGAATGATTCCTAAGAGGTACCTTGGATGCAGCCATTTGGATTTGGAGTTTAGAATGTTCAGACAGACAATGATGTGATACTGTACCTCAGGGCCAGAGAACAGGTCCTGGACAATTTTACTTACAAGCGACCCTGTGAATGCAAGAATCATGAAGTCACCAGAAGCCAACAGAAGAGCAGAAAAGAGGCAACAGGAAAAACTGTGACCACAATTATCTTCTTGAGTTTTCACATTTTATAGTTCACCATCACTGGATAAAAATGGCAAAAGCTGTCCAAGGCTGAAGGACCAAAATCTGGAAGGCACCACAGTGGGTCATCTGATCCAACCTCCCTGCTTAAGCAGGTTATCCCAGACCACATTTGCACAGGATTGTGTCCAGATGGTTCTTGAATATTTCCAGTGAGGGAGACTCCACAGGCTCTCTGGGCAATCTGTTCCAGCATGTGGACACCTGCACAGCAAAGATATTCCTCCTCATGTTCAGGTAGAAATTCCTGTGCATCAGTTTCTGCCCATTGCCTCTTGTCCTATTGCTGGGCACCACCGAGCAGAGCCTGGTCCATCCTCTTGAGACCCTCCCTTCAGATACTGACGGGCACAGATGAGGTCTCCCTCGGTAATCTCGAGGCTGAATTGGCCCAGCTCCCTCAGCCTACCCAAAACCTCAGGACTCTCCCAGACTACTTAGATGTAGAAACTGTTATTTAGTTTCTACCAAGTGTAGTGTGCCTGAAATAGATAAGAGCTTCTGGGCATCTGAGATTCAACATTAACAGGATTGTAATGGACAGATTTCTACAATCTAAAGTTCATAACAGACAGGAAAGTTTCCACCTTTATCATCAATGTTTTTATCTCTGGTTGCTTTTTGAAACATGCGTTCCTAAATTTTTCTGCACAAATGTTCTTCACTCATTAAAATCATCAATGGTGGTCTCAGCTCCACTTTTAGCAATAGGGGTCCAAGGCTCCAAAGCTCAGCTCAAGGCAGGAGGATAAGAATATTTAAAAAATAAGGTTTAAAAAATAAGCTATTTGGTATCTGTTTTGCTACATATTTTAAGGGTTTTCACTGTATCAAATTAAACATAAATGCAACAGTTATAAAATGCCAAGTATAGAAAAAAGGCATAAAAAGAAAAAATAGCAATGGAAAATTATAAATTCACTCTCTCAGTGTAGATCAGGACAGAGCCAAAGCTGATGATGTTATCGGGTTTCTTTTCTATGTTCAGAATACAGAAAAAACTGTTAGGGTCAGTAATAACAGGTTAGGAATATTATAAATTCTCATGTCCTGGTGCAAGGACAGATTATGACCCCGGTTAACGAGGCTGAAGCTGGTCAGAGGGAGTGTGAACAGAGTGATGCACTGCCAGTGCCATCATCTAAGAGCAGCCAAGCCTGCACTCACTGCTTTGCTAAGTAAGCCCCCAGAAGCTAAACATCTAAAGCAGATGATAAATTCATTGATCAAATTAGCTCAGACAAACAGGCATCTCCAGCAGTATCCGTTAATCACAGTTATATAAAAGTTTGGGGGTTGTTGGTTTGTTTGTTGATGGGAGTTTTTTGTATGTTTTCTCTTTTTAAGGCAACTTCTTGACATTATCCTAAAACTGTGACTGAAGAGAAACTGAGGGAAAATTTCTTGAGGGATAGTGATAGAGCACAAAGCACCGATGAGACGGTGTACAGAGAAGAGAACTGAAATGAAACAAGAAAATGGGTGTTGGAGGTGTGTTGAATAGAGGTCATGAAGAGAGGTGGATTGTAAGGGATTGTAAATGCTTCAGCAAGAGACAGAATACTCTAATTGAGCAGACTTGCAAAACCACAGATGATCACCCAAAAATGGTTAAAATTTGGCGGGAGATATTCCACCTAGTTCGAAGTGCAGAGCATTTCCTATACCCAGACTCCATCCTTCTGCACCTGCAGTTTGCTGAAGCATTCTGTTCGCGCCTGTTTAGCATGGAAAGGATGAAATAATGTTTTGTTTGTTTAGAACTATCTAAAAATTACTCCACATAGCCTTGATGATTGGCAAACGTGGGAAGTGTGAACTGTGCGAGCGCAACCTAAAAAGATGCAGACTTTAAATGGGAAAAATGTAAAGTGTTTAGAAAACAGAAACTGTCGATGAAGGTCTACAGAAAATGGCTTTCAACTTGGACTAGCTTTAACAATGAAGCACATTAACAGTTATTAAAAAAAGAAATCAAAATATTTAAACACTGTTTTACAGCCTTAGCTCTAAACCTAAAAAGAGTGTCTTCATAACTTAAAATGTTGCATTTGGTGAAGGTCATGCTGTAAAAGAACATATAATTTCTGACAATCATTAGAAAAGTATTTACACAATTCCAGAGATAAATAACATCCATCTGTTATGTTTAGTCCTCTGAAACTTTAAAATGCATATATTAGAAAACAATCTTTACTTTTTTTAAATTTTTTTTTCAAATTGTCTTTCTGATTCTACAGACTCTGAATGTTACATCCTTAACTGCTGTAAATCAGCTTAATTCCTGTGAGTCTCAGGCCATAAACCCTGAGTTTATGAGACATGAGAAGTCTGTAACCATCAACAGTATAACTGTGGCATTAGTATAACTGCCACAGTGAAAAAATAACTGATGTCAGTCTTTGAATTTCACTAAACACACCTTTTTTTTCTCTTCCATTTATGATGTGATGCCTTTGCATAAGTTAAAAAAAATGAGAACAAGAAGATGCTATTCTAGAAAGACAGCTATATCAATATTTGAATGGAAAAAGAAAAGGATCATTCAAAGTAAACAAGTTTATCTAAGAAACTCAGCATTTGATCCATATGAACATAGGTATACAGCTTGAATCCTGAAAAACTGAAATTCACTATTTTTATTTAAGGATGTATGTCTCTCTATCATGAGAATAAAGTGATGGCATTATTGTTCTCAGTTAACTAAACCTGAAGACTGGGAAAAGGACAGCAGCGAAGAGAGATATTATCCATAAACACTGAAAGCAGAAATACTTATGTCTAGATGACAAAACTATTTCCACTGCAAAGAAAGTAGTAAATTTACTTCCAGCTAAAAATGGTATTTAATATGATTCACATCTGAACCAAAAAATGTCATTAGATCTTTTTCATGAAGTGTCTTAAATATTTAAATTCTTACTTCTCAGAAGTTCACATGGTTAGAGCAAGACTAAGAACACAAAAGAACCAGGTTACAATCCCATCACTGACACCGCCTCACGGGGGAAGAATGGTCAAATGAACTAATCATTTCTGAGTTCCACTTCCATAATGTGCAAAATTAGGTGTAAAAGTGTGCATTATTATTAGCTACTATTGATGACAGATTTTTAAATTTCATACATTTTCGGAAGAAATGGACTGCTACTGTCAGATAGTCTCATTTTTGTACTTAAAACAAGCCGTAGCATATCTTCTAGTCCAATCTGAGGACAGCCCACAACAACTACTTTGTCCAGATGTGGAAAGACAGAGTCATCTCACCTAATGCCAACCATCAAACATTCCAACTTCTCATCTAGGCGATCGCAAGGGACAGGCACCTCCTTAGGGTACTTCGTGCCGTCCTAAAATAGGAGGTGCAGCAGGCGAGAGGAACAGCCCTCTGGAAATGCCTGCCTCTCCTCAGCAAAAGGAAGCCCAGGGTATCAGCTCAGACTGCACAGGTGCAACCTGAGGTTGCTGAAATGAGGTGAGGGGCAACCACCTCCATCCTCGAGGGACATAGAAACTCTTGGCCACATGCGTCCCTCCTGGCCGGGTTAGTTTGATAGAAATGACTTTTTTTTCTTCTTCTTTTTTTTTAAAATTTGCTTTTATTTCCTCCTTTTTA
Organism: Rhagologus leucostigma; assembly: GCA_013397725.1. Classification (NCBI taxonomy): domain Eukaryota; kingdom Metazoa; phylum Chordata; class Aves; order Passeriformes; genus Rhagologus; species Rhagologus leucostigma. The sequence goes on from VZTD01001812.1 coordinate 268,127, forward strand.
TTTCTGTCCGGTGCAGGGGTGGCTTGGCAGCGGCTTCACGCGGTGGGCACGATCTCCAACCCCCTTCCAGCGGGACGCCCCGCCTGCCGCAGCCCCGGGGCCGGCCCGAGCACCCGAGGGTCGCGGCTCGGCGCGGGCANTACTTAGGCTCGCCGGAGGGGCCGCGCAGCCCAGAGCGGCGCGGGCGGAGCAGCCGGGCGGCGGCGGCGGGGAGGAGGGGTCGCGCTTCCGCTGTGGTGCCCATGGGGACAGGACGACTTTAAAGGAGTTTGGGGGGGTTCTGGCGCTGGGCGACCACGGGTACGGAAGGAGACACGAGGGACCCCGCGGGCGGGGGGTGCCGGTCGCCTGCTCTTCCCCTGCCTTGCCGGGTCCCGGCCGGGCTGCGGGCACCGGGCGGGCAGGGGTGGCAGCTCCGGGGGCGGGGGGTCCTCCAGCCGCCTCCTGCACGCAGCGCTGCTCGGAGCGGTTCGGCTGCGCACCGGCGGGGAGAGGGCTCGGGACCCTCCGGCCGGAGGCTCCCCGCGCCCCTAGAGCTCTCTTCCCTCGCAGAGCGGAGACTCCCGGATCAACTCCGTCCCCCCGCGCGGAGCCGGCGGACGGCAGAGAGGCTCCCCTGGCGGCGCTGGGAGCCGGGCACTCCGGAGTCGGAGCTCTGCCCTGCCCGGCAGCCCGGGGGTAGGGAGAAGGATCCGCACTGGGAGTTTCTCCCTTTCACGAAGGAGAGGGAAGGAGTCGGGGAGGGATGGGGGCTTAGGGCAGAATCGCTGAAATCTTTTGTATGTGCCTTGATTTTTTTTTTTCTTTCGTTCTTTCTTTCCTTCCCTCTGCGTGCACTCTCCTTCCTATCTCTTGTTCTTCTGTCTCTGCCCACCCCACCCTCCTTCAGATCCGGCGATTCCTGCCCTCGCCTCGCCCTGGCATTGATGGGAAATCAACTGGATCGCATCACCCACCTGAATTACAGCGAGCTGCCGACCGGGGACCCCTCGGGGATCGAGAAGGACGAGCTGCGCGTCGGGGTGGCTTACTTCTTTTCGGATGAGGAGGAGGACCTGGACGAGCGAGGCCAGCCAGACAAGTACGGCGTGAAGGGCTCCGGCAGCCCTGGGCAGGAGACGCCCACCCACCACCTCCACCACCAGCTGGTGCTGAACGAGACCCAGTTCTCCGCTTTCCGCGGCCAGGAATGCATCTTCTCCAAGGTCAGCAGCGGCCCCCAGGCTGGGGACCTCAGCGTCTACTCGGTATCAGCCCTGCCCGCCCTCTGCAAGCCGGGGGACCTGCTGGAGCTGCTCTACCTGGGGCCGTCGGAGCACCCGCCGCCGCACTGGGCCGTGTATGTGGGCGGCGGGCAGATCATCCACCTGCACCAGGGGCAGATCCGCCAGGACAGCTTGTACGAGGCGGCCGCGGGCAACGTGGGCCGGGTGGTGAATAGCTGGTACCGCTTCCGCCCGCTGGTGGCGGAGCTGGTGGTGCAGAACGCCTGCGGGCACCTGGGCTTAAAAAGCGACGAGATCTGCTGGACTAACTCCGAGAGCTTCGCCGCCTGGTGCCGCTTCGGGAAAAGGGAGTTCAAAGCCGGGGGGGAGCTGCAGGCGGCTGCTGGCACCCAGCACCAGCAGCAGTACTATCTCAAGATCCACTTGGCAGAGAACAAGGTGCACACGGTGAGGTTCCACAGCCTGGAGGATCTAATACGCGAGAAGCGCAGGATTGATGCCAGTGGCAAACTGAGGGTGATCAAAGACCTGGCTATAGTGGATGGGAAAGAATAGGAGCAGGAGTATGTGGCTATCTTCCTTCTGCCCTGCCCGGGGAGACCAGCCTGCCATAGAGTCAGGAGGCTGCACCCTCCTTCTGTGGGACGCGACTGGAAGCAGGATCCATGGCAACATTCCAAAAAAAACCAGCATTCTTTACACCCATAGCCAGTATTTTGTTTGGCTTTTAATAGCATTAATGCTGAAAGAGCGAGAGAGAGGATGAAAAGAGGGGGGAGGTGCAGGAAGGCTGTTCTCAGAGTATGTGGACAAAGTCCTGTTGATCGATGTTGACCATTCTAGCAACATGCCAATAAAATTTCAAATTGAAATTTCTTTTTTAATTTTTATTTCATGGCTTTAATCCATGATAAGTTTTAAGCATCTGGGACTGTGGATGTGGATGTAGCTAAATGAGATTCTAGCTAATATTTGCCTTGCAGCCAACCAAAAGCATCAGTCATACTTTGCTAACTGGGAGAGAAGGGGGATGTTGGGGTGGAGGATAAATGCCTGTTTGTTTTGTTTCTCCACACTGCTGCTTCAGCCTGTAGCTGCAACCCAAATTTTGTCCCAACCAACTCTGGCAAGCTATTTATAAGGAAAAAATACGTTCACATTTCTGGTTGAAATCTATCACATTTAAAATATTTGTCTTTGATTTCTTTTTGCAGCTCTCTGCTAAATGTCATCATAATGCATAAGCTCTTTCCACCTCTTCCCTCCCCCCACCTCCCTGCTTTTTTTTTTTTTTNGCAGCTGTTTTCCTAAAACTAAATTCAGTGGCTAAAATGAAGTGGTGTATTTTGAAGAACATTATACTCAGAGATCCAGCCATTAGGATCTCATGCTTGAGCTGTGGATTTTGTACCACTGCTTCAATATCTTTTCATACACAGGTTAACAGAATCCTGCAAGAAACAATTTTGAATTCTGCATGTTGCCTCTTTGGAACAGCAATTTATTGCATATTTACAATTCCACTTAAAGAAATAGATGTAATGTGGCCAAGTTCATCTTGCATTTCAAATTCAAGCAACTAAAAATTCTTTTCAGTGTAAGTTTAGAAATCCACAGTAGCATTTAAAAGATGCCTTTTAATGTGATGCAAGCAATGCCTTGTCTGTATTTCAGATCCTGTTCACTCATTGCTTAATTCTAAGTTTTGAAGTGAAAGATCAGAGAATTAAATATATTTTTTAAAAATCTAAACAAATATACTGGGGCATTTCTTTTTATTATTCTGAGCTGCATACAACTTGTAATTTTGTCTTTGCATGTTTCAGTGCTGGAAAGAAAATGCATTTGGTTTTGTTCTCTCTTCCCACATCAATGTCAGATGACAGAAGTAATACCCCTCTTTTGTATATATGATACACTCCACCCCCCACCCCCTATGTACTGTGTCCCAACTCTTTTTTTTTTTTTTGTATTAAACAATGTCATAAGCAACCTCGTTGCAACAGTAATTTCATTTCTACAAAGCATTTGCCTACTCTAGCTGAACCTGTGAGGGTGGAGTGTACTTCATTATAATAAAAGTATTAGCATAAAAATCTTTAAAAAAAAATGAACAAAAACCTGTACCCCCAAAACTGCACCTCTTCAGTGAAGGTCATCTAATTGGCTTTGTCCTTGCTGATACACGTGGCAAAGTTATGTGGTAATAGGCATACCATGTTACTTTTATTCGTTTCTCTAAAGTACCTTGTTTAGCACAATATAGGGTAAAAATGTGAATTGTAATTACTGTCAAATTACTGTAGAAATAGCCTCAAACCACAGCATACTTCTTAGTAAATGTTTAATATTTTAGCTTTAGATAGGCAATAGTTGCTGTCTGATGATAGCTTTTCCCATAACATGAACAGCATCTTCTACCTAATGTTTGTGTATCTTATTGTACCCCATTAGATGGCCTAAGTCGTCTGTTAGAACTGATTTCCCTGTACTGCTTGGTGGGACCACAGTGGGATTGCAGAAAGGCATTGGCTTTACAACAAGGCACTTACAAAACATTAAAAACTGGTAGGAGAAGGAAATGTGGGCAAAAGCAATTTGTTCAAATTTTTCTGTATAAAAAATACGCATTAGAGACCTGAGGTTGCAACAGGCGTGGAGAATTAAATGAAGAGGAAGTAAGTACCGTAATGTTTATGAATGAAGGCAAGAAGAATGCAGTAGAGTCACAGTGCTATTTTTGATTTCTGGAATGCTTTTTCTTCAAATTGCTGTTAGATTAGTAACAGAGGATTAGACAAAGATTCCTTGGAAGAACAGAATTCTATGTACTCACTACTAAGAATTTAAAACATACCAGCTTTAAACTTTTCTCTGTGCTTCCTGTATACTCTGTCACTCTAAACAGCCATTTTAACTTTGGATATTTATGCGATGATTTACTAACCTGGTTCATAAACATGATGATTTTCCTTGTCTTACCCAGCTAGATGTAGAATGGTATTTTTTAGTATATAAAAGAAATTGTAGGAGCTAGTGTATGCTTATTTATTCAAGCTCTGTCAGACACCTTTGGCATCACTCTGAATTTGTACAGATAAAGCTACAGCAATTTAAGGGCTTAGTCCTTTCCATAAGGACTGGAGAAGATATATTGGAAATAGTAACAGATGGTATTAACGTAGGATATGGTATTGCCATGACTGTGTTCAAGTAGCAGTCTGTAATTAGCAACAAGGGTGCCCATACAGTTTCTTCTGTTATTTTTCTTTAGCTGGATTTCAGAGCTACTGGCAGCAATCTGGTCCTGATTCATAGTCCATTGAAGTTAATGGCTCTTGCTGACCAGTGAACTCTGGATCAGATTTTAGGAGGTGGTTAAAATTTGTGGAGCTTGAGGAAGAGTGCGATTTAAGATGCCACTTCAGAGACCAGAAGGGCCACCTTTCTGAGATGGGAGAAATGGACACAGGCAACACTGAGAAAATATGGGAAGAAAACAGACGAGTTCTGAAACAAGCAGTGTTAGCCTGAGATGGCAGTAGGGAATCTGTGAAAAAGACTGAATGAAAAGTGGATATAAAAAGTTGTTCAGTGCCTTGAAACAAGAATTGGAAGACAGGGAGCAGTCAGCTGCAAGAAAGGCAATGATGCAAATGACTGACAGGTAAAAAATGTAATTGATTGTATTCATCTTTCAGGATCAGTGGCCTGGCAGAGTTAACATTTCCATTTCCAGCAGTAAAGATATTGACAAATTTTATTATATCTGTGGAATCTGTTTGCATTCTTTGGTCTAGCTACCTAGGGTAAATATTTACATCTCATTCATTGCTCTTGAAGTACTGACTTGTAATATGACAGCAGTGTCAAGATACTTTGCACTCTTTCTTCTGTGTCACATTTCAAGCTTTCTGTTAGCTGTCTGAGTAACAGTTCTATAGAATTTCTTTTGCTTAGATATGATTCTCTTTCAGAAATGCAATCTTTTGAATTGCTTTGAGACTTAACATTTTATTAAAAATTCAATTCATGTCCTCTTGAAACATAGAGAGCCTTTGTGAAATGTTTTCTTGTCATGACCAGAGTGTTTACTGGTTATTGGCTGTGCATATTGGGAGAGGACTCTAAGGATGGGTAGCAAAATAGGTTTTGCCACTGTCAGATTTTTGTCTCCATCTCCATCTTATTTCTCCAGAGGACTTTGTTTTCATTTTTTAGGATTCTTTTTCTTCTTTCAAGTGCTATGGTTGTATAAAATGAAAAAAACCCAACCTAAACCAAAACCCTCATAGAATGCTTTTTATGGCAATGTGCTATTGATCCATGTAGTGGATTTCAGGTTAAAAGCAGGGTGCAACAAGACATGGCCTTTGGGGTGTGATGAGAAGTGGCCCTTGGTCTGTGCTAGAATGTGCACATTCTTAATTATTTGCCTCATTTCACTTAAGTGTCTTTCATATTCAGGTAAGTAATGTGCAAAACTGCCAGAGTTTATAGACCTGTTTATGCGATGTATTGAACGTCTGTAACTCCAGCCATGGTTGCTAGAGTTGAGGGAACACTGTCTCACACACAGCATCTTGTGGGATCAGGTGCCTCAGCCTGCCCAGCTCCTCACCCTCTGTCTGCAGCTACAGAGGAAGTAGTGGTCTGGGGAAGCTACTGTTAGTTTCAAGATTTAGTTATTTTCTGTGAAAGATTTCTACTAGAGTAGCTTATGGACAGTATTATGCTGATAATTATACTTGGATGTGACTAAAACATTATATGTGTTGCTGCTTGTGGTGTGAAAACACTGTGCTTTCTGCTTTATAACGCAGGAGAAAGCTGGAAGTCCCAGTGCCAAAGAAATAATCCAGAAATACATAAGAAGGTATGATTGGGCTACCATGCTGAGGGAGTTTCACTGCAGAATTAGGGTTTAAAGGATAATACTGCATGACTAGAGTGTGATCAAGTGCTGCTGTTAGTTTGAGTGGCAAGGTTTCCATGGCAAGTCTGGAATTTATTTGCTTACCTTATTATTATTATTTTCTGTTCTATGAGTTCAAATTTGATATGTGAAGTTGCCCTATGTTCATGGATCTTCTGACTCAATGTTAGTTTGATCTGTCAGGGTTTTCTACAGGTTTATTGTCAAGAAAATTAATTAATACTGGGAAACAGGTACTTTACTGAACTGCTAGTAAATCAAAAAGAGAGTAGTGTACGTGTTAGATTGAAAAAAGGGAATGAACTAAGAATCTTCTGTTGCAGGGCATATCCACAGATTTTTTCCAGATTATATAGCTATAATCTATACAGATATAAACTGCCAGTGCTGTATTTTTCTAAAGTGGTTGTGGCATTCTAAATTCTCTTTTTTGCAAAATAGTATTATCTTGTCTAAAATACAAATCCCCAGTGAAGTTATATTTTTTATATTGAAATTCCATTGAAGTTAACAGTTACTTTATCCATATTTGCCTTTGAGAAATAAACTAGATTTTTTTTGCTAAAGGATTTAAAATTGAGCAGCTAGAAATATGCACTTTCATTTATTAATTTTAAATATTTTGCATCAAACACAAATGAATTTAGGTTGATATGTCTAGAGGAATGATAGAACTTCCATTAACAGAGTCCATTCAGGTTAAGAATATGTTTTTATACATACTTTTTTTTTATATTTTTATTATGGTACCTTGGGGCGTTTATGATTCTGCAGATGATGCATGTATGTAAAACTGTTTGCAGGATCAGGATTTTTAAAATAAAAGATCTCTCCCCTTCATGTGGCATTAACTTTGGGCTAAAATCAAGGGGTAGGACTTAGCCAGGATCAAGACCTCAGCAACAACCTCCTATGGAATTTAATGGAAGGCTCATGTGTGTGATGTCTACTATAAGGGCCTTAATTATATTTTCTTACTTGTACATACATTAATCATCTATGCAAATTGGCATTTTCCTAGGTAAAGTGGGTTAATGCTTTTCAAACATCCCTTGGACTTTCTCTTGTGTGTCTGTGTGGGTACATGGGTTGGGCACAAATTAAAAATTGGAGTTTAATGCTGTAGAGCCAATATCTCCAGCTATTTTGACAGGAACTCGGGTGGAATTTGGAACCAGTATGGGTACAGCAGAAAAGGGTGGAAGAATTTGCAGTTAGACTACAGGCTGTTCAAGGAAGATATTCGGAGCCAAGCTTGAAATTCCATTCTTTCTCTTCTCCAATGTGCAAGAGCGTGAGTAACTCTGCACCCCTCACACATAAAACCATTCACACTTGGAGATCGATGCTACTACCTAGGCAAAATAGGGTGAGTAAAATATGCAGTGTCTCATCAGCCTTAAGAAGCAAACAATTTTTTGCAGTTTAAACACTATTTGGATACAGTGTGGCATTGGCAATCCATTTTGAAAAGTCCCATTTTTAAGCTGATAAACTAACAGCATAATGTTTATAAATGGGAGACCTCAATAAACCTTCTGGTTAATCTCTATACAGCAGAGGTAAGAGCTTGTTCCCAGTTTGTGTAAATAAAAGAGTAACCTTGATTCAAGAATATTATCAAGGGGTAGAATTTGGAAATAAATTAAATAATCCAACCCAGATTTAGTTCTGATGTGACACCACCACTACTGTAGGTAAATAAATGGCAAATACCTAACAGTGTGAATAAACACGAACTTCTGTATTGTGACACTTCTTCACAGCAGAGTATTTTATGCCACAGAAGGAATATTCCTTGTATGTTATTCAATGTGAGTAAACATACCACAATCTGGTCTTAAAACAGATCTTTTCTTCCATATGTTCTATTGTTTCCTTATGCCCTTTCAGCCAGCTGAAAGCAATATAAAAACTAAGCCTGAAAAATATACTAATTGATTGGAAATATTTAGGCAGAAATTTATATGCATATTGACATATAACTAATAGATGTACTTGTATATACATACAGATTTGCTTACCGTGTGTTATGCATACACACACACGACAAGTCTTGACTATTTTGTAAGTATTGGTAACAAATGTCAGTCATTTCAGTATGTATATTATCTGTGTAACAGATGGGTACCCAAGACTTTGCTGACAGGATTTTAGCACCATTCAAATATTTGTTCTTTAGGGTATGCCATGGTCTTCTGACATCAAGAGAAGTGAGTTAAATATGTGGGGTTTGACATATTGCTACTTACTGGAGGAAAAATATCAAGAAACACTACACTTTGCAATAATGAAGTACCCTTTTAGAATGAACTATGCTGCTACTGACTTGTGTATTTATAAATAAAAGAATGATCCAGTGAAGTATGCATCCATCCATCTTTCTCTCTGGCATCTTTAAATGATAGTGCCACAAGGGTTTTTTTCATCATTTGAATGTGCTTCCCCTCGTTATAATATTATGGAATCATATCACTGAAAATATTAGTGTTGTTCAGACATACTCAACTATTGTTGTGTAGTTGTTCTAAAGTAAAGAAGTGGCTGGCATTGATATTTCTTGATTTTTCTCATATTATCTTTCTTTGAATTGAGAAGTTTATTTCAAAGGCTAAATGGTGTGACTTTGAAAAGCACGCACTACTGACTTGACATGCTTCACTGAATTCATTAGTGAACTTTCACCAGACTTATTTGGGCTGCAGTTAGGCTTACACTAACTTCTTTTAGAAACTTAATGGATAGAGGATGAAAATCATCTCTGTCAAGACCTGTGAGTGCTTTTTGTGGACTGGATTGCTGAGTGTTACTTCTGAGACCTTGAAAAGTGAACAAGAAATAGAATAGCTCTGTTATTCCGTGTCCTCATACACAAAGTTTTTGTTGCACCTGGTGAAAGATTTTGGATCTTTTACCTATCCAAAATTCTTTGTCCTCATCAAACTACCTGTGGGTGATATGAGGCCCTTTTCCATGCATCAAGTAACATCACTAGAAATCAGTGTTACATAGACTGTCAGAACCAAATCCTTGCCCAGAGATTTCTGTCATTTCCAGAGGCTGTGGAAGAAAGAGAATTCACTCATCTATCAAGCTGAAGCCCGTTAATAAAAATATTTTATTGAAACAAGTAAGTAAATATATTGCTACTAAAAGAAAATCCAGTCTAACGAATCATGGACTACCATAACCATTGCTGGTAATTAAAACCTTGGATGGAGCAGTGGCAACAGTTTCTTTAAACAAATTTAGATTGCATGTTAAGGTATGGCACCACTGAACAGAAGTACCTTAGATGGATGCAAGGACCTATTTATGTTTATCAGAGACTATATGATACAACGGTTAATATCACAGAGCCTAATTTTGCTTTAGACTCAGACCTCATTACATGATATGTCAGCCTACCTGGCAGGCTTTCTGGATTAGTATTTCCAGCCTGTTCTGACTTTATACCATTGATTCTTCAGTTAGGTGTAATCAAAGGTCATTATTAGTGAAAAGTTCACTTTAATTGACCCATCCACTCATTTTAATTATGGCAATATAAAAGAGTGTCAGGTGCTAGACCCCTACACAAAGGTTAGTTAATATGCAGATTCATCCTGGCAGTAATACTGCCTGAGTCCCATTAGCTCTATCTAAGGGCTGTAGAAAAGTTTCCTACTTTATCTCTCAAGCTGAAGAAATAGGGAAAAAAAGACTGGTAGAAAAAAAGGTTCCAAAAAGAAAAGTCATACTCAGCAGAAATCTTGGGCTGTTCTTTTATACTTGTGCTTTGTATAGAGATCGAAACATGCAGATAAAACTTCCACTGTGTTAGGAGCACCAATTATAGGAATGATACCCTTTAAATTTTGTCATGCTAGAAGCTTGCATACATACGCTGAATAGAGAGGATAATCTTCTGCTTTTCCATTTCATAGCATGCTAGTAACTTTTCTTAATCCTTAGGAACCCAAAGTTAAGTTCACTGTCTGCTGATAAGGTACCCCAAGAGCAATAGAAATGTCAAATGTTTGCATGCTGCAAAAGATATCAGTACTGAAAACTGATCTTCAATTTCATTCTCCCAAAAGCCTTAATCTCATACATACCTCTGAACTTTTAATGACTTTCCGAAGAATAATGTCCAAGACAACGAGAAAGGAAATAAAGTAGGAGCATAAAATGTCAGAGAAAGAATTTGTTTCATGTTCATCTGTGGACTGTCATATTTCTTTGTTCCTTGAGATAGGAATAAGATTCCTATTTATATTTAAGGAGCTGTTTAGTTGGCAGCGTTCATAGAATTAAAAAAAAAATCAGGTGTGCTTTACTGAAACAAACAGTGCTAAGGAAAAGGAATACATACCTTTTCAAGTTTAAAAGAGTTGTCATATTGGCAGGAACATTCAATTCATGTTAACTATTCTAATCCTTATATGAACTAGTTCATATAAGACTGAATAGCTCAAAAACATGAAACAGTTGTTCATTGGCTTTGTTCTCAATGTTCCGTGTTTTACAAATACAACTAGGCATTTGTGGTACCTCAGCTTCTCAGTATTTCACTGAAGACCTGCCAAACTGGTTATTTTTTCCAAATATCGTCAAACTTCTGCCTCCTGAAAATAAAGCCCCCAAGCAGCCTCCAGTCAGAAACTGAACACTGAAGACAGATTATGTGGAGCTTGGAAAATATTACTCACGCATTTTAAAAAGCTTTCATAGACGTAAAATAAATCTAACACATAGAATTCAATATTGTATCCTACTAAACATTAAATATATTAGGATCTTTAAACATACAAGTTAGCATAGTGTACTACATCTAAAAAAGAAGGTAGCTGCAAAGCAGTTTATCTTAAAAATGAACCCTCTATATCTTGAATGCAAGATGTAAAGGTTGAAAAGGTATTCTTTAAATCTGATTTATGAACTAATCTACCCCCTCTGGGTGAGGTTTCCATTATCGTTCAAATAAATGTGTCTATGTAGAAGAATGCTTGTGGGATCTCTGTTATTTTTTTTTTTTCATACTTTTGCGGAAGAATGGCTCTGTGAGATCACAGCTAACCCCTACAAGGATACTGGCATCTCTATTATCTGTACATTGAGTGTGATCATTAACTGCTAGCCAGGAAGACAGCAGTAAGAAAATCAATACAACTTTGGTCAGAGGAAAAATAAGCCAGAGGTGATAGTTGTGGGAATGATCCTTCTACAAATGACATTTTGTCCACTGTCTGAGTGGGGGCAATGCATAGTTGAGTGATCCAAATGCAACAAGAGTGGAGATAAAAATCAATTCTAAGACTTACCAGACTTAAAAAACAGTGTGTTGGAACTGACACAGTGGAACACATAAGTGACCTCCCACTAGGGCCTGTAATATCATATGAAACTGACAAATGATCACCAATGGAATGTTATTAAGAAATATCATTGCCATTCCCATAGTATCAGTGTCACCAGGTGATGTCAATATAAAACATGCAATATAGCCAATCAGGCTGGCTCTCATCGGGTTAGCTGAGAAGCACCCCATGTACTCTCAGACCTTGGTGAAATGCAAAGTGCTGCCACATAAAGATCTGATTCACCTGATTTCAATTAGCAATACTGACCTAGGCTTTTTCAGTAGTTAATGGGAATGGTATGTCGGAGCTATGTCATTCTCTGAAGATGCCTGGATCTCCAATGGCTACAGGGAATGTATAACACAGCTACGATCTTAGTCTAGCATAGCTGTAATCTTAGTCTGCATATTGTAGTTAAGTGGGATAAAAACACACTGAAAGGCTCTGATCTCCCCTCCTCCTCCAGTTTTTCACCTAAAAGTTGTACATATAGTCTTAATTACTCATCTGAGCCATGCTCAGAGGACAACTCATCCCATCCTAACATGTATGTAATAAAATCACACACTGCAAATGCCTTTCTCTCTCCCCCTGTTCAGTATTTACACAACTAAGATTAACTGCTGGAGTAGCTCACAAAGATGAGAGTAACTGAGAAGAAAATTGTCCTGAAATTACATGCTTTCTTCTCTGCCAAACCAATAAATCTTGGTCTACTGAGTTGGAGAATGCTGTATGATCCCAAAACAATGACTCTGAGATAGATTACAGATAATAGATAAACCCTGCTATTAAACAAACATTAAATTACACAGAAATTGTTGGAACTGTAAACAATATATTAATAAAAAGTATTTTAAAAAATTTAAAAGGTCTTCTGAATAATTTGCCCAATTCTAATCACATAGAGAGAGGCAGGAAAACCTGCTGCCCTCCAGTAAGTTTACAGAACTCAGTCAATTATTTTAAAGATTTCCCAGGAACTGATTGCCAGAGCATCTGGACATCTTACAATAAATTAAAAGCAAATATTAATTACACAACTATCCAGTCAGATGGCTGAATGCACTTTAGCTGCCTTTTATTTGTCTCACAAAGGACCAACATACTGACACATTAGTTAATTGAATGCTTGATTGAACAAGTAAACCTTACACTACACTACAGCCTGCCAAATTTAAATTCTGGTGGCCTGCCAGAGGAATAGTTTTCCACTGTGAGAACCCAGCACTGATATCTTAGAAAATGTTAATCTGATGGCTTGTTCTAGGAGACTATAAATTTTCTGAGGTGATACAATATGAGAGGTGTTCTAATGTATATAATGTAATGATATGAGAGATGATTTCCGTAACACTTGGAAGTTTTAATTATTGTTAAAGAAATCGTCAAGCATGTCTGAGAAAAAATTATCAGCACATATTTATGAATTCCTGTTTTATACTAATTACAGCAGAATCTGTTTTAAAAAAAAAAGAACAGATAGATTCTGTATTTGCTGAAAACTCTCAGGTGATTATTGGCATTAGTCTTACCTTAATCTCAGGTAGCATACAGGAGACAGAAAGAAAAGACATGGATAAATAATACAGATTACATTTAAAAGGATGCTTTGTGTTAGGAAGAAGAAGCTCATAGTCCTCTAAAATATCAGCTAGGTAAACTTACGAGTAAAGGCTTTATTATGCTGTGTACTTCCATAGATGATAGGATGTCCAGTCAGACAGATATATATTCACTTGTCTTCATCAAAACTCAGATAGTGTAAGTGATAGTCAGTAAAGTAAGGAGACAGCACACTGCTTTCAGGACACTGAAGTCTAAGAAATGAATGTAACCACTTGTGACTGAATTAGCATTCTTTAATAGCTTATTTTAGCTGTTACTCGATGCAATCACAAAAAATTATTTGAAAGGGATGTAAGACATTTTACCAGAGCTCTGAGAAATCTTAGATTCTAAAGATGAGGTCCTGATGTTAAGCTAATGTAAGCTGAAGAAAGGTGGAGTTAAGACAGAGTTAAAGGCAGGCAGAAGACCTGAGCTTGATACCCTTAATAGCACTGTAATTTCTCAAGTGATTAATTGCTGTATTTTGCTCATATGTTCAGTGATTTATTCATTAACCAGATTCTTGTTTAGTCATTTGCAAGCAGAGGAAGCAGTTTGCTCTTCTGTAGCATATAGTGTAGTTTGCTTTCTTACATCATCTGCAAAGTTTTATTTAAAAGAATTCATGCAACTCCCACAATCTCCTCTGCTTTATCCCGGTGACATGTGGATTATTGGAGATGTCTGTGGCTCATGAGCGTATGGTGGCACTCAGAGTAGATGTTCTGTGAAATCTATTTACGTATAGCAAAAAGATTAACTTTTTTGAAGATTGGACATGGTTATTCAAGTGATTCCACTCTTATGGTTCAAAATCAGTTCACTAGCTGGGGACTTGTCATTGAAAAGTGCTATAAGAAGTCCATCTTTCAGGGTTTGAAACTGCCTGTTTCTGTTAGAGGCAATGTCGAATTCATTTCCCCCTTTGTGTCTAGTACTTTTGAACTGATTGCCTTCCTGTCCTCAAACTTCAAAGTTACAGTAGCTGTTGCTTTTCTTCAAAGGAAAGATAATCTTATATGTTTTGATGGCAATGCCATTTCATATTCCATCAATGCAAATCTCTTTGACAAGACTGGTGACCTGCGGGTGAGTGCTCAGGCAGCAGGTGGTAAACCATTTGTCCTCCTTGTCATGTTCTTAGATCAGCACATTCTACTCACAGAAGTGGAGAGAAAGGCCACAAACCTTCAAAGGCAGTCTTACTTTGTAAAATCACAGAAACAGACACTTCTTTGACTTTTCTAAAGCAGAAAAGCTGTTATTTCTCAGGTACCTTGTTCTTGGTCTGACAGTCCCTTACAATATATAATATATAACACATAATACATGTATTGTATTATATAATATATATAATGCTTGATATGTTTGAAGTCCTGCCTTTCCCCACTGTCAGGCAGCTTTGAATCTGGTGAAAATGCAATTAAAAATGTTTTTTTGCTACAACTTGATAACTGCAATTTTGACCCACGCCTGAATGGTTATAGAAGTAATTCTGATGTGGGCAGTACTTCCTTTGCTCTTTTGTCCATGAGTATTCCATCTTACCTCACCCCTGGTCTAGTGTGATGGCTGATATCCCAAATGCAAAATTTATGTCACTGTGCAGGTACTCACAGAAAATTCAGTAGCATTTAAAAAGGGATGATGTTCTTGCATTCACTGTTATATCATCCTTGAAGGCAAACGTCCTATATTCTTGGACCTTTTTCAAGTGCTGCTCAATACACATAAATAAGGAGCAATTGAATAAAATACACGGACATCATCTGGAGCCGTAATCAGAACCCAAGCCTGCCTATAGAAGCTGGAAGAGTTCAAGCCAAAGCCCATCAAAGTCAATAGACACTCTTTCATCTGTTTCAAAAGGTTTTGAATGATGGCCAGACTTGCTTCTGAAGCTCTCTCTAGACTCAATTTGTTCATGGCTATAGTCTGCCTGTAGTTTCCATGGCACAGAACACGAAACTACTTAAAATGAGGGAGACATTGAAGTGCTAATGTTACACAGTCCAAAGTATCAAAGGTGAATTTAAGTAATAAAAAATTCTAGCTACCTCTCTGCAAGTTCTTTTCTTCACCTCCTGATTCCTCAGTATTGAATTTTAGTTCATAGCTAACCAATGCAAGACAATGACAGGAAGCATTTGTATAGCTTTACTTCACTGCTCAACTGTACTTTTTTCAAGTTTATTGTGATGGTATATGCTCTGATTGATCAGATGCCATAAATCACTTTATCAAATCTCATCAAGTAATGACATTTCCTATCTAGAAAGACAGATGAATAAAGGATACCCAGATTAAAAACTAATATGCAGAAATCTTAAATGCTCCCTTCATGAATTTCAGATTTGACTGAAAATTATCAAGTGAAAATGGCTGCCTGAGAAATTCCAACACCCCTCCATAGTCCCTGCCTCAGTTATTTCTCAAGAAGGATGAAAAAAGGATCAGAGATAAAGCCATGATTAAAACTGAAATATCATTTACAGTAGTTTAATTTCACCAGGTCTTTATTCACAGGCTTGAACTTTACTGGTGTAAGAGACTGAAATATTATAGTTTATGACTTAAACGTTTTCATGACGAACTTTTTACAAAAACTGCAGAGAAGACCACCACACCCTGCATGGGGCTCTGAGAGGCCCTGGGCCCAGTGGCTGATGAAGATAAGACAAAGTACCAACTCAGGGCTGGGGGCATTCACAAAGGACAAGCTTAACACCTCCTAGGTGGAGACCACAGCCCCGGGGCTATCAGCTGCCAGGCTCACACAGACTCTCACACCAAAGGCTGGGGGAGAGAGGCCTTGGGTGTGTGCTGGAAAAGCCTCTGGTGAGAGGCGCAGTGACCGCCCATCCTCCGCTGTGCAGAGGAGCCCAGCTGAGGGGCCCTGCACCCGGGGGGAGCTCACCCACAGCACAGGGGGTGTCATGGCCCAGCAAAGGGCCCCCCAAAGGGGTCCCCAGACCCTGCACCAGAGCACCAGAGATGATGCAACAGACCCTCGGTGTCGCAAGGGACAGTGCCAAGCTGGCCCCTGCAGGGGAGGTACGCGGGCGTTCCCACCTGCCCAAAGCGTGTATTAACCCACGGCATTCGTTACTCTTGGGCGTGTGGTGGTGTGGCAGGCCGTGTGCCGGCGGCCACGGGGACCCTCACCACCAGAAGAGCAGATGGAGGGGAGCAACGAGACGTCGTCGGGACCCCTGGATGGGTGATATGCCTCCACCTAACCCCTGTCACCTCTCCCTGTCCCCCTACCCCACACGCACACCTCTTTTTCTATTTCTTTCTTTCTTTCTTTTCTCTTTCCTTCTCTTTGCCTCTCTACTATTAAATAAAATACATCAATTTTTTGCCATCAACATTTAATTTCGTTTGGCTTTAATCTTATTTCTGGGAATATTTTGAACCTTCTAAATTCTTTCTGGTTTATGCACAGAAACTTAGCTTTCTTGGCTCTTCTGGGTATAAACTGGATTGTAACAACTGGTTTTTTCATTACTGGAAAAATGTACAAATATATGTAAATAATCCCATCTTGAAATAAGAAGTGATAATATCTATTCTTGGAAAGATGTAGTAGTTAGCATTTGATTTATTAAATTAAACTAGTTATTCATTCATTAATTCACTCATTATGAGTACACCTTAGAATACGATTTGAAGTTGCATATGAAAATCCAAATACTTCGAAATTCTCATTACTTTTATGAAAACACTATTTCAGTTGTAGATATAATTAGTTTTATTTTCAGCTTGCATTTGAAGATTAGAGCATTTTAATAGGTAACCCAAACAAATCTCCTTCCTCATACTTTTAGATATCACATTAAACTTCTGCTGATCAAACTGTCTTTTCATAAGTTCTTCTGAAAACATGATTATTTCTTGATCTGGACAAATAATGGTGGTTGATTGGTGATTCTGGTCATGGTATCAAAAACTAAATTATCTAAGTATTCACTTCACATGATCTTCAGAGTTTTCTCTTTTATTCCATCAGACATAAGCAGCAAACAATGGCACAGTAAAATCTATTTGGATTTCGGGGCATCTTGGACTTTTTTATGCCACATGACACTAATTTACATTGGGAAGGACTGTAATCATCCAAAAAAAGAGGACAAACATCTGCTGTAGTAATGCTAGTTCCTGGACTTTTCATAAACAAGTAGAAGTACTTCTAAAAAGATTATTTGTTAAGTTGCCTATTGCCATCCCGTTTAATATATAACAGTGAACAGCCCAGTGCCTGCTTAAGATTCTGAAGCAGCCATACCATCTGCTCTTGGATTCAGCAGAAAACATGAGAGCAGACTACATTTTGGGATTTATTGTAAGTCCTCATCCGATAGTTCTCTTCAGAGGTCTGCATAATCTACCTGGTTAGCTCACTTGGTTTCTCAGGCTCTAAAATGCTGCAGATGTCAGCTCTGCAGTCAGCCTTGCAATTTATGATTCAGAATGACTTTCATCAAGACATTGCTCCATTGTGGAACGTCAAATTAGAGCTGAATTTTTTACTTCCATACATCTGCATTCAAGTTCTTGTTATTAGGAACCATAGTATTTCTCTGCTGGAGGAAAGGAGGAGGCAGGAGGGAGAGAAGTGAGAAGCAGAGTAACTAACTTTTATGCTACAAAATCCTGAAGCTTTTCTTGGTAGAAGTGGTGGAATAACGGTATCAGTTCTAATGAAGAGACCAAAATTACTGAAGGAATGAAATGAAAATACATGGAGCTTTTGGGACCCAATAACATCAGTGGAATGGCCGTCAGACACTGTTTCCTATCAATACCTATTTTTTCATGTGATCATATCAACACTGGAGACTCACTTTTGCCTATTTAGTTTGTCAAGGTTACTTATTTTCTCCTTCTCTGTGTGTGTGTATGATTCCTTATCTTTAAGTCCTAGAAGACTCTAGAAGGGGAAAAAACCCCAACCAAACAAAAAAGGGGGTTGGCTGTAAAAATAAGGCTGACTTTTGTCTTGACTCTTGGGTAGATTGTTCCAGTGCTGCCCTTAGCACACTGAAGCACACTGATATCAACATCAAATGAAAAAACAACCCAACCCTCCCCCCGCACCTTCCACACCCCACCCTGATATCCACTTTTTATTCCCAGGGTCTACAGCTTTTCCTGCTAAATTCCAGTTGTTCAGAGAGTCATATAGTGGACAAACAAAGGAATTCTGAATAAATTTATGACTCTGGAGGTCTTGCCTGTCCTCAATTCTTATAGGCTACCTCAGACACTGACAGCAGATGAGAATCAGGCAGCAGTGGGTGAAATGGTTGTTGCAGAAAATGGGGAAATAAAAACATGTCCTCTGCTGCAGAAAAAAAAACAGTGTACTCTCTCAGGGTCATTTTAAAGTTAATGTCAGCTCAAAATTTGAGCATGACTATATCAACCAATGTAGGGTACTGACAATTAGAGTCTTAGCTTGACCATAGAGATTATTCATGATTTTGTGACACCAATGGCTTAATCTAAATTTTATATATCTGTGTAACGGAAAGGTAGCAACTATTCAGGGCAGGGAGATAAACGTCTTAAGAATTTATCTTTTCAGTTTCCCTCTGTAGGTGCACAATGCAAATCAACAAAGAAGCACTAGGCATTTCCCTAGGTTATTAGTTTTTGTGCTTTGTCCAACTGTATTCCCTAAATTTGGTTTCCTCTTCCTTTGATCAATGAACTGTTGAGTCTGTAAATTGAGTTTAAAATTTCAAAGCTTAACAGCCAGATTTTATATTATTTACATTTAATTTTCAATGCATTTTTTCTTACTAGATTAATCCATGTGTTTTTCTAACTCACTAAGCCATCTTTTTGCAGTGACCAGCACCAGAGGCTGTAAGAGAATGTGCAGATATTTATCTTTTTCTCTTCTAATTTAAAAAAAAGGCACAATATCCTTTCCACAACATTAATTACAATTGATTATAATTCCGAACACTCTGGAGAACTTACAAGCGGTTATTTATCTTTGTTTTCTATTAAGTTCCTGTCTCAGCATTTACCATTTTTTGATATCCTACATTCATTTCTCATGTAATATTAATTCTTGTTCTATGATACAGCAAGAAGTTCTCAATCTACTTTCGATATATTACTAATAATTTTCTATCCTAATTTTTTTTCACCATGCTAAGAAAGGGAAACACTGTGGCTTCATTATGAGTTTTTCTAGGCCTAATTTTTATGACTGTCTTCTGAGTCCTTCCATTTAGTAAAGCTTTTCTTTTGCCTTCAGGATACCTGATACAAGGCTCCAAATATTCTTTGCAAATTTGCATCACAGGTTTGTAGAAAGACATTGAAAATTCCCTGTATACTATATCATATTTTTTATACCTCTTAATATCTTCCTTGGTTTAAAAGCAAATTTGTTTCCTTAAAGCAAACTCTTACATAACTCTTATATTCTTAAAGTAATTGTTAATATTCCTCCCAGGTTTTAGTTTTCTCCTATAGATTATAAAGTCTTTTGGCAGGATGTCCACAGTATATGACACAAATTTAGGGCCAGTAAGAAAAGGACAGATGAAGTGTTTTGGAGAGGTATCTTACACAGCTGCTCCAAGCAAATTATTTCTTTGTCCTCAGAGTCTATCTGCCACATCATGTTGTAAAACTTTGAACTCAACAACTTAGCAAAATACAGGTGAACTTTCAAATTATTTCCAGATAAGGAATTTTTTTTCTCCCACAGCAGTTCAAAATATTTTAAAGTTCCATTTTCAGAAGAAAGCAATAAATGAATTGCAGGTTTTCAATTACTAAATGTTTAAATAAGCTGTTTGGCCTCAATCCCAAATGGCTGTAATTATTCAGTGTTAAAGAGAAATTAAAATAGTTAAAACTCAGAAATACGAGTGCAGCAAACTTGCTATGTTAATTTGAAAGATCTTCTGTGATCACCTATGTAACACTCTACTGCAAAGCCATCTGAAATGTCAGGGGTTTTGTTTGCAAAACATTACATACGATATTTAAATATCTGCTGTCACTTCCTTCCGTGTTTCTCTGCCTCCCAAGAGTGCAACCAAAAATTTGACTTGCTGCTTCTTTTGATCTAGGCTGGTCTTCTACAGATTCACTTAAGCCAATGAGTTTTTATTTTCTTCTTTCAAATACTCACTCAGTGCCTTATTTATTACGTGGATTATCCTGTGGCGCTCTGAGTGAACAGGCTGGCCATGAGAAAAATGCAGCATAAGTTTTGAGCTATCATTAAACAGGTTTGCTGAGAAAAATGGAGCAAAGGTGCTATTTTACCTCTCCTCTAGCTGTAACAAATGATACTATCTGGCACAATGGGGCATTCAGCATGTTGCCAAAGCAGGAAAAGCACAACCTTGGCCAGTTCTGCTCGTGTGAGCTTACAAAAAACCTCACCCAGTGCTGGTAAAGGAGTGACATAGAGTCACTGTTTTGTTCTTTTCTACTTTTCCTGTTATCTTGTCTTTGCTCTTCTGTTGATGATCCATAGGGTCACCTCTCCAGACACCCATTCAGGATACCTTCAGCAATCTCACCATCCAGGAATAGACACACAGTTAAAATTAAATTCAGCTTTCTTCGTCAGGCAGGGCTAGAGATGTGATACCAAATAAAGAGATGATAAGACCCCTTGCTCGGTAAGAAGTGGCCAAGCCCATATGTATAATGACTTTTCATTATATTTATGGACCACCAGAAAGCTACAGGCTCTCCACAGCAGATTTCTGGAGTTCTTAGACTCCAAACATACGGGAAAAATCTTGCGTATATTCCAGAGAGAATATTCCACATTTTCCCCAGCTAAAACCTTAACAAATAGCACATTATGATCCTTATGTACCTCATTGATAAAACTTTTCATTCAATTTAACTTTCGAAACATCCTCCCTGTCTCTCCCCCAGATTTATTTTGCGGTTTCAGCGGGGAATATCATTACTGAACAATGAGTGTTTCTCAGATAAAGGACAACATAGTGAGCTTGGAGAATAAGCAGCTTTTCAGTTTTCTCACACTAAAGCACCCTTGTAAATTTACTTGAACTCTGATGCGAAAAAGACAGCTGCATTCAAGAGGAGTAAGGCCGTGTGAGTCACAAGGAGCATTTATTCCCTGAAAGAAATGAGACAGAAGGCAGTTCTTTTACTCTATCATTAGTAGGGGTTCAAAATTTTCGTGGTGCTGGCAAGGACATAACTGCCTGCTAAAAAACTTCAGGGAAGAATAATCTAGTCTTGCCTTAGACATGAAAACATTAACATTTCAGAAGGAGCACCACTGTGGGATTGCAGTCTAAAAATTATTTCAAGGAGAGTGCTAGTGTCAAACAGCTGGTATGAATAGACAAGTGGCTTACAAGTGTTTCTAAAGCCTGCTCTTTTTTGTTCTTTTTCCTCTTCTTCTGGTTCTTAGGGAAAGATATTCCTTGTGTCCATTTATAGCATCTAACGTGTAATTATCGCTAAATGGACTGGCAATTCAATCAGGCTGTCTTAAGCACTCATGAAGACTATTAAATAAATAAATAAAAACACAGTCTTCTAAGGAGCAAATTGACAGCACAAGAATAAATGAAATTCAGTCATTAGGGAGGTAAATAGAAGTGGGACTTCATTTTATAAAGATTTGTTGTGATCAGCATTATGCACAATTACATAGTAAGTTTTTTTAAAAGTCGTAATGGCAGTACTAATGGCTACAGAACTGAAAGAGCTCAGCCCACAACATGCAAAAGCTGACAACTTACTTTTATGCTTTAGTGGGAGTGATGCTGTCACAGATAGTGGCTAAAAAGCCGTTAGGAGAGCTCTATACACAGGCTGAACATCACGAAAATGTGACATTCCTGTCTCCAGTCATTGAATCTGGTGTAGGTAAAATGTTTCCCTGTCAGCAGAGGAATCAGCCTGTGTTTTCACTGAAGTTAAAGAATATGCCAGGCTGTGGAAGTTTGTAATGTTCAACTCTGACTTCCTTTATACTTTGTTCATCCATCTGTGCTCAGAGAACTGCCCATTTTGGGAGTTATATGGTTCTTGCTTTTCCAGGCAAGTGTCAACCTTGATCTGCTGCCAGAATGTTTAGAGGGTTGAACAGCTCAGAAAGGGAGAGGTTTACAGAGACAGCTCTAAGTCATGAAGTAAGAATTAGGCATAAATATTATTCAGTGCATGATTTTAATATTTGGCCTGTGAAGATGTTAAATATCAGTTGCAGACTGTGAAGAAAATGGAAAATCTAGATCTTCTGTAAATCCATATGGGATCAGTAAGACAATGACTGTAATGTCATTATTGTAACTATTTTCCTCATCATCCCTCCCAGTCTGATGTGAGAAGGCAGATGGATTGGGTGAGAGTCACAAACATCTGGACCTGTGGGAAGTAGGTTACACTGACCACTACCAATGGCTCTGAGTGTGGAGAGATCCACAACTTTTAGAGACCTGAGACTTCATCTCGGTTGCAGAGAGGGTTTCTGCCTCTCACATGACAATAACTGAATAGATATGTCTCAGTTTAAACCGTCTAAGACTTTGAAATAGCCTTGGTAGCCCAGCAGGGAATCATATCTTAGTGTTTTTCTTACAGACTTGAATTATGTCTGCAGAATTTAAAGGGAAAACAATTACGTGGAAAGTTATGTGTCTGATCAACGATTCATGTTATTGTCTAGCTAGAGACTGGTGATTTAGATTAATTTTAAAAATTTGTTTATTGTCGAAACTCTTTCCTCTTCAGGTACTTTTTATTGGTGTCCTGTTTCTTCTTCTATGCATTTATGAAGATTTAATATCATTACTTCATGTTCAGAAAGAATCCTCTCTGTGTAACTTATATAACAAAAAACCCCATAAAAATTCAGTGGAAGGGAAGAGATGAACATCCAATATTTTAAAACTGTTTGAATATGGAAAGTATCATCATAAAAACAACAGATTCTGGTGACAGACAAAGCAACACACAGATTCACTGTTTAAATTAAAGGCTTGAAGGCTCTAACACTCTTCTGCAAACCTGCTGTTTTTCCTGGATGAATCTGGTGAGTGTTTTTAGCCTTTGTAATTTTGGAATACACCAATTCTATTTTTCAGTGAAATGGCATATTAATCTACAGGAAAGACTGGGCTTTTTTCTGAAACCGGTGGAACTTAGATGTAAACTACTTTCTGTCTTTTATTTTTGCTAGGAGGATGGAAATAGATCTATTATGATTTTGGAAAACTGTTGTTTGTAATTATATGCAATCACTATTTACACAATGATTCTTCAAGGGAATTTCATTTATTTATGGTTTTCATCTGCCACTGGAAGTGCGTAAATCACTGCGTCTTGCTTTGTTGTTGTCACTCATCGAAGATGCTGCATAAGTCAGTCTTTAGCCTCAGAAGGGCTTATGATCATGTTCTTACAGTTGTCACAAGGCTGCCAACATTAAAACATTTTCATAAATCTTTTTACTAACCTGCGAATAGTTTTGGTTTTGTTATAATGTGTACATAATATACATGCGTTTTTCTTTCTTTAGCCTGGAATAATTTTTGTATCAAGTACTAAAGAGTATCGTATTATGGAGAATGTAAAAAAAATTTAAAACAAAAGTCTATGTAGACATGATCTCTTCCGAAAGGGACTTAAACTTCAAAGTAGAGAATAGCTCTGAGATTTCAGTCCCTCAACTATCTGTCAGACTGCTATTCATTTCACTTGAATCAGGCACTTTACAGTTTCTTAATAGACAAAGCAAACAACTTTCCATAATAATACTGCAGAGGCAAAGATTGTATAATGCAATCATGCACATTTCTTTTTAAAACTATATGATTTTGTTCTGTTGATTAGAAGTAAAGATATTCCTAGTACTGAAACTTGAAATGTAAAAATTGCCGAATTCACTACTCACTCATTTTCTGAGCCAACTGTTTTGTCTTTCATTCCTTTTTTTTTTTTTTGGTTATTTAATACACATAGTGCTCAAGCCCAGCTGGTAGACTTACTCAGGAGTCCTTTTTTCTGCTGAAAAATAATCATGCAAAACTATCTTTGATGCTTACTGTTTTCTAGCAAAAGCGATGAAAATTATTTGCAAATACTCTCTGCTATCTGCCTAAACTGTTTGCTCAGGTGTATTTTTTGTTAATCTGAGGCTCATGGGAGGTAATGGTCTGCACCTGCACAACTAAAATTAAATCAGATTTGCAAGTGATGTCAATGAAATTAGGATTTAAAGTGTAGGTAATTCCCTTGCTGGTCCTCATTGCCTATAGTCAGGGGAATAATTCAGGTACCTAATCATAGCTGTGCACTGCTATTTCAAATGTTGCAGTGTATCTGAGACATCAGCCCACAGTTGGCAGACATAACAAAAATGTTATGCAAAAATCGACTCTATTCTGGAGTGATGGCTGGAAGCCAAGTGGAAATCGTATCTCAAACAGCCCCGAAATTCCATATTTCAGAACCTACAACTCATTGCAGGTGGAAAGGACTCTCACCCAAAGGAGGGAGAATCTAGAATTCTAGTTTCTAGAATTTTTCCATTCCACTAGAACAGGCAAATAAAATAGTGATATGAAAAGTTTTCCTTGCTTCTCTCCCCTGGTTGTAAAGGTAGCCTAGCTGACTCTTCAGTTAGTTATTTTATTTTACATTTCTGAAGTTACATGGTGCCTCATGTCCTTGGAGTAAGCCTTGCTGGAAATCAGAGAAAATTATTTATGTGCGTCTGCCATTTTTATCCAAAAAGCTTGTCTGCCATTTACAAAGATCTAAACTCCAAGCAAAAATGAATAAGGTAGTTGGGTGTAAATATTTGAACAAGTAGTTTAGTTTGAAATTATTCAAACAGCTGAGTAGTCAAAGCAATTGCAGCATACTAGTGAGTTATTCACAGACAACACAAGTGTTACAGCCCCCAGCTACAAAGGGTTGCTTTTTCAGCTCAAGCTGTTGCATTTCATGTTCTTAGCTCTTGAGGTTCCTGGTTCAGTCCCTGCTGTATTAACCAAGAGTTCAGCTGTCACACAAAGCTTGCAAACACAAAGCATAGAAAGTAAAACAGAGTTCATTAATGATATAGGAGGATAAAGCTCCCTGTGCTAATGTGCTCTGTGGTAATTTTCTGCCCAAAAGGACTATTTGAGATTCTACACACTCAGTTTTCTGAAAAAAAAAAAGAACCCAAGTGCAAGTTAAAAAATTTCACATCTCAAAATCGACAAATTGTAATCCTCTTTTCTTAGGATGATATTTTTACCCTCACTGATGGAAAGCTAAACCATATCCATCAGTAGGCATACTGACTTCAATCAAACTAGCCATAGAATAAGATATTACCCAACATATGATTTTTGGCCTTGCATTTAGTTTTTGCTTCTGCCAGTAAATCAGAGATGGCACAGTAAAGGCACTGTTTTTTAAGACCCTCTTGTGAAGTATCTAAATTAATTGAAGGCTATGATTTCAATGTTTCTCTTAACTCTTTGCTGGAAGTGAACGTAAGCAAAAAAGTGTACATAAAATAGTATACAAAGATAACAGGAATCTTCTGGAATATTTTTTTACTCTGAAAATTGCAATTTAGGGTTATTCACGTTTGGAATTTTCTCAATGGGTCTATGTTTAAAATCCTTTTGGAAGCTATTTTGTTAACAGAGAGCAAGAACAGAAACATATCTAGTTTGTCTTGATAGAGAATAAAAGCATGAACTACTGCAGTAAAGTGCAAACACAATGCAGGTTTTATGTAGACACCACTCTGAGGAACAGCAGAACCTGTAAGCCTGAGGCATCATGCTCTTGATCCACACCTCTACTGTCAGCTGGGTCAGGAGCCTGCTCCAGCAAGTGTGAACTAATCTATTTCTCCTGCCTTAACCATCAAGGTAGGGAGAGAAGTCTTCAAGAAGGGTATGATTTATCCCTTCCCTAATTTTCTCTAACTACCAGGAACCTTTATTCTCATTCATTGCGTCAATAACACTCGTATTTACAAATGGCCCAGGGCCATTCTACTCTGACACAAAATATGAAGCATGAGGAAGCAATCTTGAGGGATTTACAGTCTCATTTCAGACAAGAAGCAGCAGGTTGCTGTATAGCTGACCAACATCAGTCTGTGCAGTCCTTGAATGGAGGATTACAAGTCATGACACTAGCAAGGCAATGCACAGAAAAACCAAAAAGAGCAGGTGCAAATGGAGAAAATAACACTGGCAAGGAGGTTTTCTTTTTGTTTTTTTCCTAAAGAAAAAAAAATAAAATGAATGGAGGTAATGTCCCCATATCTATCCTTTGAAACCATTATATACTGCTCCTGAAGAGCAGTAAATCGTTCTCTTTCTTATTCTCTCTCATTCTTTTTTTTCTCTCCCTTTCTGTCTCTGCCCTTCCCCCCTTTGTTTTTTTGTTTAATGTTCAGTTGTAGCTTGTTGCTAATAATTCAAATTCATTTCTCTGCGAATGCCTTCCAATTAGTGATAAATGACACTTCACACATTTGCTGCTTGTTTGTTTAACAGCTGCCACTCCTCAATATGTATGTTGTAGATATCTGGAAAAATGCCATATTTGTATTCTGTACAGTAGCAGGTTTGTTTTTGTGTTAAAATTATGTTTTTGAGGAGCATTGTAATGTTCTGTTTATGGTCATTCACTGCCAAATTCAGGCACCAGACACTTACATTATTTTCACTTTCAAGAGGTGACATGACAGAAATAACAAGACAATAAATCACAATTATACTGCCTGAGTAAACATCAGAAATGTTGATTACTGCACAGTGATAGCAGCCTCCTCCTTATTTGCTGAAACATATTAGCCATCCATACACAAAATTTTGATCTCACATTTAAATTTTTGAATATACTTAAAAAATGGGATTATTTAAGGCTTTTTAAAGAATGAGTTGTTGTTGGGAGAGGGGATAATAAATATTCTTGGGTTTGGAGTTAAAAAAAAATAGTAACATTCCTCAACTGGATAGTGTTGAAATTTCCTAACTTAAATGAGAAGAAACACAGCACTGTAAAGCTCCTTTTGGGATCCATTTTTATCTGCTATGTACACATGAAGGTGTATATATATTTCATTATAAATGCATTATAATTCATGTATACAATGACTTTAAAGTTGGAATACACCCTTTTCATTTTTTTCTTATGATTCCTCAGTTAGTACAGATTTGTCTTTGTCTTAGCTATTGTTCAGCAAATTATTTTTCCTTCCCTTATTAAACAAAGACCTAAATAAATTCCACAGTCTAAAATATTTGACTTGACACTGTCAATATTACATTTCATAGATCAAGGCTGTGATCACTGAGGCCTCAAAATCAGGTTATGAAGCATCACTGAAAGATTTCAAAGTGTTTGCTTCCTGCTTCTACTAAATGAGTTTGAGTTCAGCAAGAACTTTATTTTTGTACCTTTCTATTGTGCAAAAGATATGCAGAAACTGTACTGTTGATCAAATAAATAACATACACAGCTGTAGCTGAATCCTATATTTAGTGTTTATAACACCAGTGCATAAGCCTTTATGTACTAGTCTATTCTGATTGCCTTCAGCAAACAGAAAGTTACTTCTGCTGAGCTGATCCAAAGCACTTGGATCCACTCCTTGTACTTCTGTCTTCTAATTACTTTATAGATGGCAGTTATTCAGCCCAATGTGGGACACTGAAGATAAGTGCCTAAATTGGGGTCTGACTTTTTTTTTTTAAAGTATAATTTGGAAAATGTAATGCAAAGATTTTGAGATGCATTCTGTCAGTGACTTAGAATTTACTAACAAAATATGAAGCCTGATACAGAGTCCGTAGCACAAACAGGGGATCAAGAATAGAAAAAGCATTCACTAGATCTTATGGTAAAATTAAATATATAAATATTTTCAGATCAGTATACACTAAAAATAGTTAAGAGAACTTGACAGATTGGAATTTGTTTATATGTAGGCAGAAATGAGTGTAGAGCTGAATTCAGAATCAATTAATAAATTGAAGATAAACAAGTTTCAAGGACCACATGGAATCACTCAAGAGTTCTAAATTAACTTAATTATGATTAAATACTTCATATTTAGACATGTAAAGCTCTAATGGTGATTGGTAACTATTACTTGCTGATAGCTGAATTTGGTAACAGAATAAGAGAATGACCTTTATGAAAAGGTTTGTGGGCTGGTGCAGGGACACACAGTTGAGCAAGTAGGAA